>CM039483.1:33616276-33790223 GCA_022433065.1 Begonia loranthoides
CTAATATTTTGATATTTTGATCTCTAATAACCTTAAGTGATTTAATGCATATAATTAAATTATCAATAACAAATATATGCAACAATGTAAAGAGTAAGGGTTAGAGAAGTGCACACAATATTTGTTTATGCGGTTCGACAAACTCTCCTACGTCCACGTTCTAAGTTCCACTTGGAGATACACTAAGCAACTGGCTTACGGGTGCCAATAAACCATTTACAAATTGACTCTTAATTGGGGCGTCACCCTTGACTAATTCTAAGGTCGTCAACCTTTGACTCTTATGGGACGTCAACCTAAATTTGACTATTGCGTGTGTCACCCAATATTTGACTCTTGCGGGGCGTCACCCAATGATTGAACTTACGGGCGTTCAATCTAACCCACGAATATTTCAAGTGTTTCGGGTTGTCACCCTAGTGTGTTGAATTCTTAGGGAATCACCCTTTACAAGCAAGCACAATAATAATTGAGTATGGAAATTAATGCGCAATCTATCTAATCCGAATTCTCCCAAATATAACTCGCAAGTTCAGAATAGGGAAAATGAGATTTACAATTAAATAGCTCACAGTGAGTAGTATTCGAGTATTGATTTTGGCAAGGCTTCGCCTCGAATATTCAATCGTTAGTTGTAGAGAGCTTGAAGTGAACTTATATTTATAGGCAATGGACTTTTGGATCATCCTCAACCTGTTTCGGACGTCCGTATGTAGCCGTTGGAAAATGTCCATTGAAAATATAGCCATTGTGCAGAAATTTGGACTTTAGGATGCAGAGCCTCTCATCCGCACCTCATCCGAATGTTCACGGTTCACCTGTTTAAGACGCAGATCTGCATCCGCATGTCATCCGCGCCTCATCCGAAACTTCACTGTTAAGCAGTTTAGGACACAGATCCTCATCCGCACCTCATCCGAATTGCACCTTGAAAATTACATATTCAAATCGGACGTTGTCCTTCGTCCGCAGCGTCTGCACGTCGTCCGAAAACACTCTGGACGCCTTTTTTCATCCTCAGCTCGTCCTAAACTTCACGGACACACTCCAGGGAGGATTCAAACGCCTCTATTTCATCTGCATGTCGTCCTTACTTGTCCGCTAGAACACAGAATAGATTGGGCCGATTTTTTCTGATCCGCACTCGTCCCCACTTCACTCCAAATTAACCCTTGAACTATATTGAGTCCCTAAAAGATATCCAACACTACATGGACTCAAATAAACATGTTAGCACATTAATAATACCCATTTTGAGGGTATTTCCAATAAAAATGGATATAAATATAATTATAGACCGATACAAATAATATCTGATAAATACAAAGTATAATACAAAATACAACTTATTGATTTATTAAATTAACCAATATTTTAGTCATTATCAAAATAAAACTTAGCCTAACAAAAAGCCTAACAATGATGGTTAGGATTTTTGGTTTGGTGATTATTATGTGACTATGAAGAATGAAATTATATTGGTTTCTAGAAACAAATCAAGAGTGTTCAACAAGAGAATGCAAATTTGGTGTAGAATGGAAATGTATTTTGCGATGAATAAGGTAAGGAATAAAATGACGTCGTTGGGTGAAGTATCCTCTAAGGAGGAGTGATCAGAGGGAAAGAATTTGTGTGTAGAATGGTTGTGAAGAGCAGGTAAAAATAATGGTCGTTAGATGAGAGAAGTGGACAAAGCACTGACCATTGGATAAAGACCGCGAGAAGAAACTAGGATGTACGTGAGGACTGGATAGAATAATGACTATTGGATAGTAAGAGCAGACAAAAGACTGACCGCTGGATGCGAAGGGTGGAAGGAAAAGAAGCCTCTACTGAAAGAAAAGATTTCATTACGGGGATTTAAGTGAACCCAAACGTCATCGTTTGGATTTGGAAATATGCAGAAAAACAAGTGAAAAGGGGCAGAAGAAATAATGGTGTTGGATGGAAGGAACGGATGAAATGCTTAGCATTAGATGAAAAGAGCAGAGATGGAATATGCTACTGTGGAAAGGAACGAATCCGCGGTAGGTAAGTTAAGTGATAAACACTATCATTTTGGATAAGGGTCGCACGTTGAATAGTGGAAGTTGAGGGAGCGTAGGCATTCATAGGATGGAACATGCCTGCGAACCAAAGGAAACGTCACCATTCGTAGAGAGTATTTGCTAAGAAGGAGACTTCCGTTGGAGGAAACGAGTTTGCGGAAAATAATGGAACACGGGAGATATCGTTGTTTGTATTAAAATACGAGGGAATGCATGAGTCCGTCGGAGCGAATGCTTTCACAGTAGGCACATAGGAGCGAGACGTCATCGTTTCAAATGGAGAATTCACGATGAAAAGGGGATGTCACGGGAGAGTAGGCGGCCGCGGAATGGAACGCGTTCACAAATCAAAGAAAACGTTGTCGTTTGGGTTAAGGACAGTGGAGAACAGTGAGTGGCGCGGAAGTGTAATTGTTTGTGGAAAGGTGTGCGTTCGTCGACTCAAGGAAACACTGTCATTTAGGTCAGATATTAACAAAAAACTGTGAACATCATGGAGGTGTGGGCATCAACGGTAGTGAACGTATCTGCAGAGGGCATTTGTCCACGCCTAACCGTGAGTATAAAATGAGCATTTATGAGAGACTCGATGTAACACCCTGCTTTGTTTTTAAGTTGGATTAATTGGGTAATTATCGATGTATTACCAAGAACACAACTGTTATGTTATAATTTAAGAGAATTCATTAAATGTTTAATTGATAGAAATCAATTTAGGAAATATAATTAAGAAATTTAAATTAGACCTCTAATAAATTTTAAACAATATTTGGAATAAGTCGAGAGTTAGAAATTGGGTCGGTTAATATTTGATACGAATATTTAATACTTAAATATAAATTAATTAGGATTAAAAGAGGGAAATTAAAAGAGAAATTAGGTGAAGAAAGGAGGGAGAACTGAACCGGTTCACTGTTGAACCGGTTCAAGCTGTTTGGTTCAGTTTAAGCCATCAGTTAGTGGGGAGAGAAATTTGCATGCCATTTCGTGATTCCAAAACTGAATAGAGAGAGGGAGATAGACGAAAGAAGAAATGAGAGAAAGAGAGTGAGAGAGATCTGAAGGAGAAGGGAAGACGGGCGAACTCGGGAGAGGTGATTGGGAGAGAGGCCGTGACGATCGATGACGATGATGGCTACTGTGATGTTGTCCAAGGTCCAGGCGAACGATGGCTGTCGCTGCGGTGACGTGGGTCACAGTCTAGAGCTCAAGATGCCGCAAGCGGCATTTTTCGGCATCGGTTGGGCTGCAAAGGGGGGACGGTTCTGGCAGCTGGGTTCTCTTCAAGCAAAGCTCGGTGAGAGGCCAAGCCTTCGAGTGTGGGTTCGGTGTGTCGCAGGCGTCGAATCACGATTTTGGGCTCGGGTTGGCTGCGGTTTTCCTCTATGCGGTTATGCAAGGTAAATGCCTCAATTGTTTGCGATGTGTGATTTGATTTTGTGATGGGGAGACAGTGGTTGAGCTTTAGGTTGGTCCATGGTAGGGGTTCGCGAGATCGGCAGCACTCGGGTGAGCTGAGTGGACAGAGTGAGAGCTTAAGATTTTGTGAAGATTTAGATGCTGTCTCGGCCATTTAGTTGGTATGAATCCCTCCCTTTCAACTCATGAATTAGAATGGGTTATGCTGTTGATGTATGGGTTGTGATACCGTTGAGCTAGGTCCTTGAGCAATCTGTTGTGTGTAGACATTAACTTGTTATCTGTTGATAGACTGGACTTGATGATTGTTCTTATGAAAGAACATTGTTGTGATCTGTCTTGATATGCAATGTTAGTTGATAATCTTAAACATATTATTGGACGTAGGAGAATGATAAATTGTTGTTCTGAATTAATTTACTAGATGATAAAATTGAATAAATGTTCTATCATTGGATTGTTGGACATTGATAAATATGGATGTGCTAGGTTACGTGAAAACAACCCTCGGTAATTGGATTAATTTATTGGAATAAGCTATGTTCTGTTTAAGTGTCAATGAGTTCCTAGAAATTCTATGTAATTAAGGGTAAGAAAAATCATAAGTCATAATTATTAATGATATATGTTTTTAATTATGAAGGTATTGAAAAAAGGAGAAAGAAAGATAACAGTTAAGCACCAATACGCCTTAAATATTTGAGGTAAGGAATTTGGGTGTGTCTTAGCCATTTGAAGGCCCTACACCACAAGTATGTGTGCGTGAGTTTAGTCATAGTCTTTGTTCTATTTAGTTCCTCTGAATTCCCCTACTGATATTAGTTAATAATTCTTAGATGAATCTGTTGTTATTTCCTTGAATGATATCCTGTGATTTTCTTTTGATAGCCCTCTGTAGAGTATTGTAGAGTCTGTTTATTATTAGATTTAGTGTTAGCTTTGTGATTGATTACATGGTAGACATCCCTTGATTGATAAATTGTTGTGAAATATGGAATGGTTGATGGACTGAAGCGAGATACGTGAGAATGAGATAAGCTTGAATAAAATATGACTTCCCTTAATGATGATAACTTTATTTTTACTGCTCATTTCCTTACTTATTGTTTATGGTTCAAGTGTGTTAATTAACTAGATTAATTGTTGTTAAAGAACGAACCCGAACATGTTTAACCTAACTAATTGTTGTTAACTAATTAACTTCATTAGGATAATTAATTAACATGTTTAGCCATTAATTAGTTTACGAGCATGTTTAATTAGCTAACTAACTTGTTTAATTAGCATGTGTAAACCAATTAGCAACATGTTGATTAGCTAAGATAATTACCTGAAAATTTGACTTGAGCATGCTAATTAACTAGCGAAATTAACTTAACGCGATTAGACTTGAACATGTACAGTTAACTAGTTTAATTAATTAGCATGTTAATTGACTGATGCATGACACCTAAATTAATTAGCATGTCTAAATTAGGTAGCTAGCATGTTTAATTACCAGGTGTAAATCAAATTGTAGTTTGTTAATCAACTAAAACAATTGGTTAACTAGTCGTTAATTTACTAGTCGCTAAATAACCAAATTTCTGTCTTGAGCATGTAATTATTTAGGATAATATCTAGACTATCTAAAGCACGTTTTCACATTTAGTTTAGCTTAGTTTAACAAGCATGTTTAGCTGATTGTAATTCGTCGCACGTTACTTTATCATCTTGTATTGTTCATTCGTATGCTTTCAGTTCGATATCGCAGTTATTCCCTGTTATGCACATTCAATTATATTTGTTGTACGCTTTCAATTCCCATTATTTAATTTCTGTCATTTACTTTCCTTGTATGTGCAATTTAATTTAATGTATGTTATAAGCATCATGTATCATGCTAGGTTGAGAATGTATGATCATGCATCACGTTAATAGAAACAAGTAGGGAGTGCCCTTGGTGTGGTACTCATATGCATGAGTGAGGAAAAATGATAAATGAAACGAATGATGATGATGATGATGAATAATGAATGATGGGAGGTTGAAGGGCGGATGGGTAGCTCGGATCTAGCCTACATAAGGTTAGAGACCGGTCAACTATTCCATTCCACATGTGTTCCTTCAACTTCCAGCTCGATGTACGAGTTATGAATGAACGAATGAATGAAACGTAATGAAAGATTGGCTTGGGGCGGACCCATTCTAAGTGAACTAAAGAGAGGCATTGTATATGCATTTTCCTCTTTCCTTACTAAGTCTTTTAGACTTACAGTTTACTTGTGGTGTAGGTATATGTGAATGGCGAGAAGAATGATGAACAAAACACAAAGCAGTTGATGAAGGATTTGCACGTGAAGGAGCTTGTGATTGGCCAGGCTAAGTGGGTAAGAAATAAAACAGTTTGTAATTAAATTATATTTAATTTTGTAGCAGTAAAGCAAAACAAAAGATTTTCCTTGTAAACAATTTACGCTTCCGCTATTTTTTTTAATGAAGAAAATGGTTTCTAACGGCCCGGCTTGCACTCTGATTATGAAGAATTTTAATTATCTTACAAAAATTTTGAATTTCGTGTATTTTAAAAAGATTATGAAAAACCAGGTCATTACACCTGAACTGTTTCATTGTTACAACAGTAATAAGTTTGTTTCAAACTATGTAAGGAAAACAGAGCATTTGGGAAAAACTAAGACAGAGCTGCTAGAAGCATTATTCTTCTATTTGAAAGCTTGAAGTAAGTAGTGATGATTGTGTATGGTCTCACAACCTACACTGCAAGGTGTTAGCCGTTGTTTATGTTATTGCCTTTACTATGATGACTCTAGGATGTGTTGCTTTGCTTATGTGATGATAGGTGATATATTTATTTCCATTATATATTGATGTTTATGGATCTGTTTTATAGCTGCTAGAGATATTTTTCCAAATATGTTATTGGATGATCTGTTTTATTGTTGTTTTGAGATGCAAACTTTGTTTATAGTGATAAATTGTTATTGCGGATATGTTGGATAGTTACTAAGGATTGTTGCTCCTGGTTACAATGAGTAGATGTTACTTATGAGTCTGTTGTTGTTAATTGCTTAAATAATGCTCTCTATTTTGATGAATAATATTGAGGACTTGTTCTGGTTGCATTTTGAATGATATGTTTTATGCATGAGTTTGCACGTAAGAAAGATAAAAGATGATGAATGCACATAAATGAATTTGAGGACAAACTATCCAAAAGGGCAGATAAGCCCATTAGTTTGCTCCTGATGGATGTCGGGACAAACTGATTCAAGGTTCACTAGGTCGCCATGCATTGAAAAATACATGATAGTTAACAGAGGACTCCCACACAGGGTAGTGTTTGTCTCCAAAAAGGCAGAGATTTGTGGTGGGTGTCTCACTACCTAGCCTACTCATTCTTGAAAGAGAAAAAAAAGAATATAAAAGTTAAAGAAGAAAGTGAAACTAATGTTATAAAATGTCATGTTCATGGTCTTATGCACTACTACTAAGTCTTAGACTTATAGATAAACCTTGTGTTGTAGGTGATGAAGATTTGGAGGAAATAGTCACTAAAGAAATACATGTTGAGGAAGTTTACCCATAATGAAAACTTAATATTGATGAGACCCTTTGACCATGGGTTATGGCTTGAGATGCTATGACTGTTTTCTTTTAAACTGGTTTCTTTTATGACGATGAGTTCTATTTTAAGTTTTTGGTTTTATATAAATTATGAAAGACTTTCAAATACTAGTTTAAAAGAATTATGTTTTAAGTTGGTCGAAGTTTTCTGTTGTGCAAGCTTTATTTGTGCATGGTTTAATAGTTATTTTTAGTACGATTTTATCTGTGTTAATTTAAAATATGAATATATATATATATATAAAGACAAATATAAGATAAAATTGGAGTTACAACACGCTATTTTATTTTTTTGTAAAACTATTGCTAAAAAGTGATATATTACCAATATCACTATTAATGAGTATTTGAAAAGCCCAGCCCAATATTGATAAAATTTTTAATCGGTTGGCCCATTGTTCTACTCCACGAGCACGAAATATACATATTCACGCCATTGTTTCACAGTTAGGAGGACGTGCAGAAAAACACCATTTCCTGTAGGTGGAACAGAGAATCCGAAGGAGGAAGCGAAGGAGAATTCCAATGGCGACGGCAGTGCTTGATTTCAATCAGGGCGAGGGTCTTCGGCAATACTATCTCCAACATATTCATGAGCTTCAGCTCCAGGTTCGCCAGAAGACGCACAATCTTAACCGACTCGAAGCTCAACGTAACGAGCTGAATTCTCGAGGTGATTTGATGTCTATTTTTTTTTTTTTTTGTTTCTGCGCCTGGCCCTAATTTTTTTTTTTGCTTAATCTGCTTTTTATTGAGATTTATTGAGTAACTGTAGAATTTTGTGTTACTTATTTTTTCTGGATTGTTTCAATTGCTTAGATTATATTTGGATTTTGAATCATTTTATTATAGACAGAAATCAGATTTGGAGAGGAGTTCTATATATTGATAATGAATAGTAATGCAATGTATAATAATTACATTCCCTTTATATGTATGAGGGAAGGTTCTAGATAATGAAAGGTGTAAACTGTACTGAAATTCCTTGCGGGACTTTTTTTACAGACAAAGTGAAAGTTGATTTTCACATGTTTTGACTTGGAATGGAGAACTGGAGTAGAGGCCATAAACGTGGCACTTATAGTGTGACAGTAAATTATAGGGCTGATGGAGGACTTAAGACCAAGGTCATGCGGTAAACATTGAATCCATATGACCTATGAGGCACCATTCGCAACACTGCGATAGTTAGCTTCGGTGCTCGATCTTGAAACACCTTTTTGTTTTGCTGAAATCTTGGATTATACGAGTAGACATGGAAGGGGTGTGAAGAACATCAAGAAGCTGGAAAGAGGAGGTGGGAGAAGAAACTATAAAATTCCCAATTGTAGAGATAGAGAGTGGAGTAACAACAACATTCTCTAAATTATTGTATATTTGAGCGAATTGGAGGTCAGTTTCTTGAGGTGTGAAGTGGTGGGTGACGCCAGAATCAAGAATCCAAGTGGACGGCTGAGATGTAGGGTTCCCTTGAGCCGCAAGAAGATTGGCATTAAGAGATGCAGATGACGATGTAGCCGCATGGAAAGACCTTGGAGTAGAAGGTTGGAAACATACATTCAAACGATGATAGTAAACCGAAGCAGTGTGGCCTATTTTTTGGCAGATTTGACATCGAGGCATGTGCGAAGGAGACTTGCCAGGCTTCCATGGAGAATATGAAGTCTGAGGTTTCTCGGGAATGCTAGGCGACGGAGGGCCTTGTGCTGTAGTAGGTGCAGAGGGATTGTAGTGTGGATGAGGAGCGAAGAATGACATTTTGGGGCTGCGACCGATGGCAAGAGCAAAAAAATAGGCCTGAAGGGAGCCCACAGAGGGAAGTAGATGCTACTTGTCGATACGTTGTTCATAGCTAAGTAAAAGGTTGTGAACCTACTCAATGCTCAGTGGGTTGGAACAACTGGTAAATGACGTAACAAAAAGATTGTAGTCACCAAGGAGGTATATCAGTTGATCCTTCTGAGAGACAGGTTTGCCAATCGATGATAAGGTATTACATATTGAGTTAATTTCTGTATAAACTCTAAAACAGTGATGCCATCCTTCAACAAATTGTGCAACTGGCCGCGCAACTAATGAAGGATGGCATCACTGTTTTAGAGTTTATACAGAGGATATAGTTTATTGGCAGCAACTAATGAGGCAAAAAAGAAACATAAGGAAGAGATGCAAGACCAGCTTCTTAAGACTCTTCAAACACCCAGTCCACTGGGAGAAATGGAAAAGTCCACTGGGAGAAATGGAAAAAATTAATGAAGAAGTTGTTAGAGATAAAATCGAGTTGGATGAAGTTAATGTCGTTTACCAAGAGTTGCTTTATCCATGTATTTCTAAAGATTCTTTGTGTGCTTCATTTTGTTTTGAGGATTGTTTATTGATGAGGAGTTACCAAAGTTAATAGAGGTTGAGGAAGAAGCTCCTCTTCAAGGAGAGACACTCACGACCTTGGAGGAAATACTCATGGAAGATGGAAAGCTCTCCACTTTGCATAATCGAAATGTTTTGTGTCATATGGAAGAAACATGCATGGTGGAGCATAGAGATGAGTTCTTTGCAAGAACCTTTGATGGAGAAAATGATTTTAATTAACTTATGGTCAAGAAGAAATTTTTTTCTTGACAATAAAAAGACCTCTAACTAGTGTATAACGAGAAGAGAAAAATCAAGGAGAGCAAAATAGTTATGACCATTGTTGGAGTATAGACAGTATTTTCCTTGTTCACAAATGAAAGAAGATATATCAACTTTGTTTACATGCATTTGGATGAGAACTTGGGCTTATAGGCATTACCATAATCGAATCTCCACATGCTACTGCACACTAGTGGAGAAACAAACAAACTAACAAAAACTATGTGCTCGAGGTATGCATCATTTTCTTAATCTCATCAAGTTGGTGTTGCAAACTAGAATCGGTCTTTTCTTGTTCTTTCTCGGTTGGTAGATTTGTGATCGGTATTGTGTCCTTGTTGTAAGCAGTGTGAGCACCACTTCTTGTATTCATTTTTCCAACAAAAATAAACTTACAGAGTTGCACAAACAGAGCACTTGTGCTCTAATATCAGCTGATGCACCACGGGGTGCAAAGTCTTACAAGAACAATGATGCTAGTCGACAATTCCCAAAAACAGAACACTTAATTTGAAACGATGATATGTCACAGTGCATGCAGGCAAATCACTTCAAATTTGGAGGAAAGTTAGAAATCACAAAGATAAATGTCGTCATTAAAAATCATGCTTAGAATCGCAACGCACACGGAGTTATTCCGTTTACAAGAAGCTGCCTTGAAATTGACCAAATTTCGGCCAACCAGATTAAAGAGTCAATAACTTTTGATTCTGAAGTCCAATTGACGTCAAATTTGGAGAGTACGTAAAAAATACAAGGGCTAAAATCTCCACCAAAATTTATGATTAAATTCGTTATGAAGACAGAGTTATGCCATTAACAAAATGCTACTCGGATATTGATCAAACAAAAACAGTTTAGGGCATCACCACCATTAGTTGCACAAAATCGTAAGTTCAATTTCAATCCACACCAAAACTTAAGAACTTCAATATAAACCAGAGAAGAATCAATTTCCAGAATTCAAAAAACAGAAACACAATCGAAAAATAAAAGGAAAACTCAAAATACCTCAAGCTGGTTCACTAACCTCCAAGCAACCAGAAATAGTGACTTCTATGGATCCCCTCAAGGAGGCCACTCCACCTTTTTTATTTCGGTCTTCTAAACCTCCACGCACATAGGACACCTCAATCAAGAGATGCTAGAAGGCTTAGCATAAAGTCTTCTCTCCAAAACCGAATAAGAACTACGAGAGAAGAAATCTTTGGTGATGAGTATGCGGCAAAGCAAGACAAGAACACCGATGTGTTTTTGGAGGAAACTCTAAAAATGACTTTGAGCTGCTGCTAATTGATTTTCAAAACTAGCGTTTAGGACACCCCTAAGGAAGGTTAAATACTCCCTTAGGGCTGCCCTAAAGCAGAATTACAATAATACCCTTCTAAAAAAAAAAAAAAGTCATGAGGACTCGACTAAATCAACCTAAATCTAACAAAAAAAAATTCAAAATATAGTAGTTCAATTAAACTTAAGTTCATAAAGCAAGTCAAAGCATAAAAAGAACATATATTTAAATAAGGAGTTACTTTAGGCTCGACAATTTGAACTCCAATGTAGTCTCGGGTGGTTGGTGCAATCCGAAGGGGTGCAACAAACCTCTAAGAGAGCATGTGTTTTGACATTTCTTTATCCTCTTGCAAAAGAGTCATCTTTAAGGCCTTCAAGTGAACTTTCCGTGCAAAATAAAAAAAACATGTTAGAAAGACAAGGATCTTCTTGGTTAGGGCCCGAGTGATCGAGCTTTGAGGTGCATTAGAAGGCCTCAAGACCGTTGGCTATAACAACGTTGAGGATCTGATTCTTCCACACAAGGTAATTAGTAAAATCTAATTTTACTATGAGAGGCTGGTTGATAAACAAGAGGTAAGGGATGGTAAAAGAATCAGAGGGAGAAAGAGGATTAATGGTACTGCTGGAAGAAGCCATTCTAGGCTATGATACCAAGACAAAAATCAGATTTAGAGAGGAGTTCTGTATATTGATAATGAATAGTAATACAATGTATAACAATTACATTCCCTTTATAGGTATGAGGGAAGGGTCTAGATAATGAATCTATTAGAGAATAACAAACCAAAGGTAGGTGTAAAGCATTAACAAGAGATATACGAACAATAAGTCCTGAAATATTTCATAAATCCTACGCAAGTTTGCTTTTATTTATGGGAAGTTTCAAAGTAGTTTAACAATACCTCTCATAAGGTTGGTAAATGCCCTCTCCTGTCCCTGTTTGATTCCCTCTTTCTTGACCAGTGCCATTTATGGTAGCTTTGTGCTTATAGTATGCACAAAGGTAACTTATTTTCCTAAAATGCCACTATTTGCTTCTGTATGTTGCATGATAATGTTACTGCTTCTCTTTTCTATTTTTCTTTGTCAATTTGAAATCCACTGAATCTGTAATCACATTTAAGTTTTGAGTATGAATTGAAATTGGACAGTGAGAATGCTAAGGGAAGAATTGCAACTGCTTCAGGAGCCTGGTTCATATGTTGGTGAAGTTGCCAAAGTTATGGGGAAGAATAAGGTTCTGGTCAAGGTAAGTGGTCTAACGTTCTGTTGTTCTATAGGTGTCCATTTTAAATAAATACTCCTACCAATGAAAACCTTCACCGGCTTCATGGCAGCGTAGCTAATGATTTCTTTGTGTAATATTGATTGCAATTGTGAGATCATAATCATATCATGTGTTATATTATGGTATTATATAGTCTTAGTGGCCATCTGAATTCTACAATTATATTTTGTTAAATTCATAACTACGAACTTTTTGGAAGTGAACTTTGAGAAGCCCATGATTTTTTATGCATTATAAGTTGTCTAAAGAGCCCAGACCTTGCCGTATGGTGTAATGACCAAACTGTAAAAGGTTAGGATTTTTAGCTCAACTTTTCTGGAAAGCACACAAAGTAACTGGTTATAATCCATGCTTTCCAAGAATCGAAATTGGAGATTTTGGAAGTCATGATTAGGTAAAAACAAATGGGGTGGCCAGAAGCCAGTTGTGCAACTACTTTATTTCTTAAGTTTTTTGTTAATCAATGATTGAAATGGTATAGGAAATTGTTTAGCTAGAGTGAAATTGTAATATATCAGCTACTAAAATGATTGAAACGTTAATTTTTCTAGCCAAGCTCTCTGTTTTTCTTCTCTTTTTCTGATCATGACAGTGGGTGTGTACCAAGTTAAATCAGCATAGAGTTCATTAGCTGCTTGCATATTCAGTTTCTGCTCATCAAATGATTAACGTTGAAGCTTAGATGCATAATAAAACTATAATGTTAAATTGCTAATTTTATTGATATACCCATTTTTTTTATTTACTTGAAAGGTTCATCCAGAAGGAAAATATGTTGTTGATATTGATAAAAGTATTGATATCACAAAAATCACGCCGTCGACTAGAGTTGCGCTTCGAAATGACAGCTATGTTCTTCATTTGATATTGCCTAGCAAAGTAGATCCTTTGGTTAACCTCATGAAAGTTGAAAAGGTTCCTGACTCTACTTATGATATGATTGGTGGTCTTGACCAGCAAATTAAGGAGATAAAAGAGGTTCATTTCTTGAGCCTTTATTATCATTGCATTTTATTTGTTGATCTTAGGCCGTTATTATTTGTTTTAATTATTGGTTGATATACTCTTTTGTATTTTCTGGTATTTCCCTAGGTTATTGAACTTCCTATCAAGCATCCAGAATTATTTGAGAGTCTTGGAATTGCTCAACCTAAGGTGACATAACCAGCAAAAGTATTTTCTTCTTAGTTAATTTCTTTATTCTTTTTCTACCTCTCTAATTTGTTAGTTTTATTTAATATAGGGTGTCCTGCTGTATGGACCACCTGGTACAGGAAAAACATTATTAGCAAGGGCAGTGGCTCATCATACTGATTGTACATTTATCAGGGTGTCTGGTTCTGAATTGGTGCAAAAGTACATTGGAGAAGGGTCTCGAATGGTGAGGGAACTTTTTGTCATGGCCAGGTTGGTTCAGTTTCATATTCTATTCGTAACTCTTGCTATAAATGGCCTTTTTTGCTACTGTTGATAGGTGTAGTCCGCAGTGCACTACTCCTACCCACTTATATTCCAGCACATGATTTCCTTTTTTTTTCTCTCTTTTTTTATTTCCATTGCGTTGGAAAATCCAGGAACAAAGTTTTCTGTGTTTGTGACTATGTGCGTACTTACCATGCACATTGTTTGAGTTTATCTTTGGAAATGATCTTTTCATTAGCTGAAGAGTCTGAATGGGATATAACCTGTATGATACTGCATTAAGATAGTAACCATTTTATTAATAATAGTTTTTTACATTTCTTGTGCAGGGAACATGCTCCTTCTATTATTTTTATGGATGAAATTGATAGTATTGGATCTGCTCGAATGGAATCTGGCAGTGGAAATGGTGACAGTGAGGTGCAGCGAACTATGCTAGAGCTTCTCAATCAACTAGATGGATTCGAAGCATCAAATAAGATAAAGGTAGTGCCTGTGGCATTGTGCTGTAGAACCAGTAAATTGAAAGCAAATACTAAAATGTTGAACTTCAACTAATAACCAATTCTGCTATACAGGTTTTGATGGCCACAAATCGAATCGATATTCTTGATCAAGCACTTCTTAGGCCAGGACGAATTGACAGGAAGATTGAGTTCCCAAATCCGAATGAGGAGGTATGTGAATTCTTGGATATGCTTTTTTATAATTAATTATAGCATGGTATGAAGGCAATAAATACAAAGTTGACTTAATATCTATATGCAGTCTCGTTGGGACATCTTAAAGATTCACTCAAGAAAAATGAATTTAATGCGTGGGATTGATTTGAAAAAGATTGCTGAGAAAATGAACGGTGCATCTGGTGCAGAACTCAAGGTAAGTTCCATGTTATTTGGATATATCTTTTTTCTCCCTGGCCTACATGTTTCATGTTAATTCCTGTATTTCAATCCCTCAAGTACTGCTAGTTGGATAAATGAACATAGATGGATTTAGCTATGTTCAGGAAATGGAAATGGAACTATTTTATTTTTTGGCCTTTTGAATTCATTTTTGAATACTTGAATCATGCCAGCCGATTCATTTTTTTAAGTTAAAAACATATGTGGAAGTTTACGTACTAAAGTTCTACTTAGTTCCATTGAATTGCAAATTTAAATTTTGCTGTTGTAGGATAAAGTACTACCAATTATAGTTGCGAGGGAGGTGTATTTTGCTGGCAGGGCTTCATTATATCTGAATTTTGCAGGCCGTCTGCACAGAAGCAGGAATGTTTGCTCTGAGGGAGAGAAGGGTACATGTAACTCAGGAAGATTTTGAGATGGCCGTGGCCAAGGTGATGAAGAAGGAGACAGAGAAGAACATGTCGTTGAGGAAGCTGTGGAAGTAGGTAGTAAGGTCCTGCTTGCTATTTTCTTTAGAATAGTCCATTCAAGTTGTTTGCTTTTCTTTTTACACATTGTCTCCTTAGGTTGATAGAGAGTTTAAAAAAGACACCATACTTTTAAACGACTCTGCTTACTCGTAATTTTCATCCCATCTTTATGTCAAGTCTTGACTTTTATAGGTTACACTACCAAACACAGGCTAGTGATTACTTTTACACGGGTAGTTGTGGTCTCCCTACTCAGTTCCACATGGTGTACCTTTGGGTTGTGGTCAGTTAGTCAATGCATAATCCCATTTTAAACTTAGGTACATCATAATTCTTTCTCATCATAATAAATTGAGTAATCTTTGAATAGTTTTGGAGCAAGTGATTGAGATGAACTCATGACTTTTCATTTGTTTGGAAGATGTTTTCGGGTCAATTTTGTGTTGTTGTGTCTTTTTTAATAATCATTGTTAAATGTGTGTTTAAAATAAAAAACCATGGGTGCAAATGTCATTATTAAAAAATTTAAATGATTAAAATATAAATAAATATATTTTATTAATTCTATATATTGTCTTTAGTTCTCCTATGGTAGGTTGTAAAATATGGCTGGGTTAAGTAGTGTAGGAAACCATCATGTTAGTCCTGGGTTGGAACATGATTGCATTGAGGGTGGGGCGGAACCGAACTATACTGAACTGATGGATTTAGCTTGGGTTAGTTTTTTCTCTTAGAAGAACCGATTTGGGGTTCCTTTTAAGGAGTAGACACTGAATTCAAAATCCTATTTTGTTAATAGTCGAACAGTGATTGAATTTGAGTCTACGGTTGCAATTGTCCCCTGGCACCCCTTCGTAATGTATCTGCATGGCAATAGCAGCGTTTTTTGACCACTTTCCTGCATGGCAATGGCAGCCCTTTCTGACCATTTTCCGGCGTGCCTCACCAACTAATTGCTATGTCAATTATTTAATCTCTATATTTGTATATTTGTATAAAAATTTAAAAATTTAATCTCTATATTTGTATCTTCTTTGGGCTATGTCAATCTTCTTCAAGTAGTAAAATACGAGACTTACCTTGACTCGAGTAGTAAAGAGTGAGTCATGTGTTCCAAAGATTCCGAAGCTTAGTTGAGATGCTCCTAAGCTAACTACAAAAAAAAAAAAAAAACAAATGATTAGGAAAATAATTTAGTAATTTTATTTAGGGTAAATGAGAAATCAACCATCGTGGTTTGTGGTCAATGACAAGTCAACCACTATGGTATTTTTTTAACAAGTTAACCATTGACGTATGGAAAAATGACAACCGCAACATCACGGTCACGTTCTCCGCTAACAAGCTGACGTGAAACACACGTCTCAAGACACCGTGAGACACACGGTGTCTTGAGACTGCAAAGACACCATGACTCGGTGTCTTCACAAGACACCGCAAATACGCGTTGTCTAAAAACAAATCCAAGACAAAAAACGTAGACACATAAGAGAAAACATCGTCGCTGTGTTCATCGACGACTGAGAAGAAAAACGCTGCAGCTTCTGGAAAGAAAGACAATCTGATGTGAAATGGGACTATTTTATTATTTATCAAGTTTCAAAGAATATCATGAAGATCAAGCATAAGTGGAAGGTCAAGAGAATAATTGAAGATCTTTCCAAAACTGTCTTCATTCTAACCTTCGCCAATAGTTTGACTATTTTGGAAATCCAGACTACGTTTTTTCAAGAAGGGTTCTTCATGAAAGTTGTAACCAACTTCCTAAGCTTTCTAAAGCATGTTAGATCGTTCAATTCGGAATCTGTTTGCTATGGTAAAAGCCCAAAGCACAAAGAGCCAAAGTTTAAGGGAAGTCCGAGTTTTCAAACTTGGAAATCAAAAAACTCAAGATGTGAAAGCCATCTAAGTGGACAATTTGAACATGCAAAGAAGCCCAAGAGCAAGCCCATGAAGACATGCTTGAAGGACAAGAAAGTCAATCAAAAGCTATCAAGCGGAAGATCAAGGAAACTTTTTAAATCGGCCGAGAATCGCAACAAAAAAGATTCACTTATCTAGGAGATTTAGATCCACTTATCTAGGAGATCTAGATTCACTTATCTAGGTTATCTTTTATTTAGTTTTTAAATTTATGTTATTAAAAGACTATATAAAGCCACCAAATTTTATGTTTTAGTTAGTTGTTGAATTTTAATAGAAGAAAGCTTTTGCTTTTCGGGAATTGGAGAGATCATTTTCTTCCTTTGGTGAGTGATATTCAAAGACCCTTTGGTGCGTAATATCTAAAGCCCCTTTCTTGTGAGTTATATCACGAAAGAAACTTGTAGCCTCGTCCTTATCTAAGGAGGTGAGAAGCGTTGCCTTCATCCATCACGTACGGTGCGTTCCGTGCCCACATCACAATCAAATCTCAAGATACTGCGGTTTCTTGCGGTGTCTTGATCAAGACATAGCAGTTTCATGCGGTGCCTTGATCAAGACACCGCATTTTCTTGCGATGTCTTGAAGCAAGACACGACATTTTCTTGCGGTGTCTTGAAGCAAGACACTGTAACTGAGGCGGTGTCTTGAAGTAAGACACTGCAACTGAAGCGGTGTCTTGCTTGAAGACACCTCAAATGAGGTGTCTTCAATGATCAGATCAAGACACCGCAAGAAATTGCTGTGTCTTGAGATTTGATTGTCTTTCTTTACAGAAGCTGCAACATTTTTCTTCTCAGACGCCGATGAACGTCGCGACAATATTTTCTCTTACGTGCCTGTGTTTTTTGTCTTGGCTTTGTTTTCAGACAACGCGTATTTGTAGTGTCTTGTAAAGACACCGAGTTACAGTGTCTTTGCAGTCTCAAGACACCGCGTGTCTCGCAGTGTCTTAAGACGGTGTTTTGAGATAACGCGTGTCTCACGTCAACTTGTTAATGGAGAACGTGACTGCGATGTTGCAGTTGTTATTTTCATATACGTCAGTAGTTAACTTGTTAAAAAAATACTATAATTGTTGACTTATTATTAATCACAAACTATGATGGTTGATTTGTCATTTACTCTTTTATTTATATGATAATCAAGTGCACGACACGGATGAGCTTGCCATAACACAACTTCCAACTGAGATAATCCTCTGTACACACATAAAAAGTCTCCCTACAATCAATGCTAGCTATTATGCCAATTCGTATGCTACCTAGTTGTCACTCTGTTTATGTAGTTTTATCCAAAAGTATATGCTCATTTGTCAACAATAATGGCAGCGCATCTTACTGGTACCATATAATTTCACGTTACTTGATAAAGGTAGAAGGGATTAATACTGTTGTAGAATTTTCTTTCTAGAAAAATAAAACACACGTATGAGGTAATATTTTATTGTGGGTGTTTAGGCTCTACGTTCATTACTTTGGATTAATCACTTGCAATGTCACGCATGTAAATTTATCTTGGTCTTGCTTATTTTTTTAATTTAATTACGGTGACATTTAATTGAAATGCAGGAAAATTTATCTGTTCTGTTATGCGATAATTTATGGTAATGATTGGAGTCAATGATTGGTGGAGTCAATGTTTGATTTAAATTGTATAATGGGTAAAGTCAGCACGTACACATTGATAGATTCTTTATTGTTTTGTTTCCATCTTATTGTTCATACTTTAGTCTGGATTTAGCTTCTATTGTCTATTTTTTCATATTATTATTTTTTTGTATTTATATATTCCAATTTGCATTCACATGAAATAAAATAATAATTGATAGTTTAAAGATTATGATTGTAGTTAAATTATGGATTTTTTGATGTAAAAATATACGTGGGCACTCTAATTTTATAATATAATCAAATAATCTAACATGTTCATTCGTTGTTAAAATAATTTTAACATACAAAAAGAGATAATGCTTCATATTTTTATAAAAATGGGTAAGGTTTTGAACGCATGAATGATGGTGTGAAAGAGTCTAATATGTTATTTATGTGTGTAATAATAATTACGATTACTTATTTGACATGTAGAATGAGACACTATCTTTATTTATTTCTCACATGAATAATCAAGTTTTTGACAAATCTGTAAAAATATGATTGCATAAATAATTTGACTGTGGCAACTCGCCTTGAGAAAGATTACCTAATTGAGAGTCTGGTCAATGTTAATGAGGGTGCACAATCTTACATTGTTTATAAATTGTAAAATATTTTCTTTATAAGTAGAGTTTTACTCCTTTAGTATAATAAGTTTTAGTCTAATCCCAAAAATAAAGTTGTGTGGATTTAAGGCTAAAGTAGACAATATTATACTTGAATATTGAGAATTTTATAGATTCTTTTTTTAACTTGAAGATTAGAATTGTTTATTTAATAAATGGTCAAAACTTCATCTGCATTCAAATGCTCTCGAGCCATCCACTAGAGATAAAAAAATTGTTGAACAAAGAGAAATTTATTTTTAAAAAATGATATGTTCAAAGGTAATTAACAAAACAACTATTGAACTATGAGATTAGTAGTAAGATAAATATTAAATAATTCACTAACAAATAAAACATCTATGTAGAATGAATAAAGTAAAGATTGCAATCACAATTTTTGTTAAAATTTGTGACTGAAGATGCCTTTTGATGACCCTTTACCTCTATGATACATACGAACTAATATGACTTGCCTACGAAAGTTCTCGGAAACTATCATTCCTAGCCATAAAAAAACATGTCTCATGTCCATTTGAAGCTAAATATAAGAATTTGAGGGGAAAAAAAGTACTTTGAAGGTTTAATGAAAAACACACTACAGAAAAAGTTGACAATTTTTGAAAAAAATAAAAAAAAACCTACGTAATAGATTATTACAAAATACTAAGAAAATTTTGTATCTTGATGAATGGAATTCTTTTGAAATTCAAACAATTAAACAATCATTGGAAGAGCACCTGAGGGTGATGAATTCCGAACAACCATAAAAATAAAATTAAAATACAATTTGAAAAATATGTTGTACACAACAAAAAGTGTGTTTTCTGTAGTGATAAGAGTATTTTCTCTAACAGAAAACATATTTTCTTTTTACAGAATATTAATTAAATGGGTAATTCATTTGATAATCAATTTCAAAATCAATTAATTCCGTAATTAATTGCACTTTGAAATGATAATAATTTGTAATTAATTATCAAATTTGATGAATATCTAAAAAATTTAATAGTTTATTGTTTTATTTATTAGCAAAAATCATTTGATGTTTATTTTGTTACTAATTTCACAGTTCAAGAATTATTTTGTTAAGTACCCTATAATTTAAACATAGTTACGTATTTACAATATTTCATCTTATCCAAAAATGAGATTATAATAACTAAGTAAAATAATATATTATTTCATCTTATTAATGAATAATGATGCGTGGATCGCACATCTAGAAAAATGATATAAAAAAATAACTATGAATGTATAATATAATCAAATATAAAAAACAAAGGGAAAGTGACAAATCAACCATAGTACTTTGTAATCAATAATAAATCAATCATTAAATTATTTTTACAGACAAATTAATCGTTGAACTATGAAAAAAGGTTACCACAAACATCGTTGTCTAGTTTGCCATTAAACATATTGATTTGATCTGCGGTGGATCGTGTACTATTCTGCTACTGATTAATATTTTTGAAAATAACATAATAATATTGATGTCCACTGTGGATCATCATTCAATCTGCCTCGAATTGACTACGATCCGTGGTGTTTTGATAATGAGCCATTGCGGATCATCGTGCGTGATTCAGCGTTCCACCTTTCTATATAAGACTTGATTGTCCAGAACGATGAGTTTACTTCAAACTACGATATCTTCAGTGAACATTCATATCTCATATCTTTGTTCCAAACTGTTTAATCGATATCAATAGATTCACGTGCAAAGAAAATGTCGTTCTAGCGAAAGGGTAGTCCGTCATAGGTTCAGTCGCACCCATGACCAGAAATGACAGACTCAGATTGTGAACGAAGTTGGATTGCAATCAAGTTCGTCAACCAGTTACACAACATGTACCCATTGCAGTGCAAGGTGGAGCACCCCGCGGTTCAAGTTAAAGCAACTGTGGTTGACGCTGGAGGGCTCACAGTTGCCTCTGTTACAGAAGACGAGGTTGAAGCACAACCTTAACCTCAACTTTAGCCTAAAAAGTGATCAGCTGCAAGTGCAGTGGTTCGTTTTGAACCCGTTACAACAAACTTACACTCCCTACTCTTCAAGACAGCCAAGCCAAAGGAACAGTTTGAAGCTGATTGTCAAACTGTTTTATGCAAAATGGGAACATTCCATCCAACCATTAGTGGTACGGACTTACATGTTTGGATAGGAGTTGAGGCTGGCTACCAACAATATTAACGTAGTGCTTGGATGTTAGATGGAAGGACCAAATGATCATTATTACTACATGTCTCAAGAAGCCACCTTTCATTAGACGATGAGAAGATTTCACAATGCTTAGATTGTTGCATCGTGATCTCGATGTTGAAGCATATAAGAAGTCAAAGTTCAATGACTTGAATGCCATAGCTTGAGTGATACACATTATCATGACGCACACCATTTTGCCTCGAAATGGATATCAAAATGCATATTGAGGTCATGTTAGCCGCATGGATATCTATTTGCTCGAGAAGGTGTTCAATAGGAAAAAAAGTGGACATCGACGTTATTTTGAGTCACATGTATAAGGTGCTCAACAACCTAACCAAAAGTTTGTCATTCAATTGGCTAATTCAGAGTATTGTTGAGCATTACGGGTATCGATCTTGGAAGAGGAGTCGAGAATCAAAGACAAGGCCACATATGTCCACAACAAATTGAAAGTGGACCAAATGGGGCCCAACAAAGTTGAAGGGATATAGGTATGCAAAACTCCATCCAAGTCTGCCTTAAAGAAGCGAGCTACAGTGTCCCAACTGCCAGCCTCCCCCCGCTGCCCCCTGCCCCTTTCCCTTTCTCACTTGTACTCCATCCACCCCCCTCAGTGGCTCAAACTTCAGGCACCTCGGAGGAACAACCTCCAGAATCGCCTCTACCACACATGGAAGATGATGCTCTGCAACTAATGACTTCGCCTCCTCCTCAGTCATCTCATTTTACATCAATACCTGAGGAGATTTGTGGCTGGATGCGCAAGATGGAGGAGCTCCTTAAAATGACGCTAAATAGAATACAAATGATGGAGGAGCACCTTCAGAAGAAGCTGCTCCGGATTAAAAAGAATGAGGAGCAATATCAAATGGAGTTGCTCCAAATGCAAAAAATGGAGGAGCGACATCATAGATGTTGGCAGCATTTTAGAGAACGAGGCAGCGAATAGCTCACCCAACAGCCTCTCGAGTAACCCCTTCAATAGTCTCTACAGTGGTCTCTCCATCGTCCTCTTCAACAATGAAAAGTGCTGACTGCTTAAGTTATTTACTTTTTATGCAAAGTTTATTATTTAATTTATTGGTATGCGACATAATAATGTGTCTGAAATTTTCATCACCATTGGCTTCAGAGGCAAACCTACTCCTTCTGTCGTGTTTGCCAATATGTAGGAAACAAATATGTCATGTGGATCTTAGCCTTCGCCAATGAAGATTGTGCCCGTGGTACGTCTTCAATTTGATTATCTACATGTGTCTGCACTTATTCATGTATTATTAATCTGAAGGTTTCTTGTCAATGTTTTTTGCAACCAAGTGAACTAATGGATCTTTTCAAGAACTATGTTGCTGGAAATACTCTGAAGAACCTAGAGACGTGTGCAATTCTTGTGGGAAATCTGGTCAATGATGAGTACACCATCACTGAGATCATCTTCTCACAACAAGTTGGGATGGCAAATATGGTGAGAATTACATCCTGTTACATTAAATAGTTTATAAGTTCTTCTCTTAGTACTCATCATTGCTTTGCTTTCTTTGTAAGCAGTGCTATGTGTGAATGAAGAAAAATACTTCAAAGTTCAAATGAAAAAATTGTTAATGACATTAGGTTAAGTTCACGTAAGTAAACATCTCACTTTTCCAATTTATCGTTCATGTGCAATAGTTCTAATGCATGGTTTACATTTTAATCACACTCAAAGTCGTTGTGTTTTTTGTCGTCCACTGACTTGCACACTCACTTCCCTTACCAGCAATTGCTGCCTGAAGCAATTTTGATTGTTGTAGCACCAACTAAAAAAGAGAGGTATATCTTTTCTCTTGTGTGGATTCATATTGCTTTTTGCTTATATGATGATTGTTCCCTTTGCATTTCAATACACACAATATCTTTTGGTGTATGAGTAAGGGGTTGAAGGTGATCTGATATGCAAGAAAAAGGACGACTTCCACCATCACGATGTACTCGTGAATGGTCCGTTGTTCTCCAAAGCACCAATGTATACGTGGGCCTGCAATTGTATTTTGAGATCACGAATTTGTGAAAGAAACTTGACAAGAAGACGACTTAAGGTATTTAAGATGTGTAGAGATACAAATTGAGATACTTATTTTTTTGTACATAACAAAAAATTATGTTGATGTTTATGTTTTACGTCGTTTACTTGGATGATATATGTTAATGTCTGTTTGAAAAATATCTGAATTGGATAATTTATAGTTTTTGATAATGGCACATAAGGGATAAACTAAAAACATGATAAGCTTTTGCAAAATTTTCAAATTTTTAAAAATAAAATTGACTCAAATGACTTTATTCATCATCAACAAATAACTAATATGATCATTGCAATAATTTAAGTAACATGTGCATAATATCGATCTACTACAGATCATTATCAATCCATTGATCTACCACGGATTGTAGACAATCTGTGGCAGATCATTATCAATTCGCCGCTGATCATAGTCATTCCACAACAAATCTAATGATGATCCACAGAAAATCATTAATATTATAATGTTATTTTCAAAAATATTAATAAGAGGCGGAACAGTATACAATCTGCTGCATATCAAAATTAATGGTTTTAACAGCAAACTTGATAAGGATGTTTGTGGAGACATTTTTCTATAGTTTAATAGTTAATTTGTAAGTAAACAATTTAGTAATTGACTCATCATTGATTACAAAATATTATAATTGATTTGTCATTTTTTCAAAAAAAAAAACTCAAATTTTAAATTCATAAAATAAGAATTAAAATTAATGCTTTCTTTTTCCGCAATTTCGGGTCAAATCAGAAATTCTAAAGCCATTGACTTTTATTACTTTTTAAAAAACATATCTTCATTTTTTGAAGGATCTTCTTTCGTTCTTCATGTTTCTGCAGGAATGTTCAAATCTCAAACTCAACCCCTTCAATGGCTTCCAACCCTCCTCTTGCTTGCCTACCATTTTCAGAGCTCGGCTGGAGAAGTAGGCACGGCGACAAAATACTATCCTCCCTAAATCCGTGAGTCAATTCAATCATTTAAATTATTTTTCACATTTTTCGAATTATTTGACGTCAGATTCTCAAACCAGCGACGAGATGTTTCGGCAATGACCCGAGTCAGATTCCGTCGAGTAATCTGTTCGGATCGGCCGGAGACGGGGTGTGGGACAATGGAGCTGCTTGTGGGAGACAGTACTTGGTGAGGTGTGTAAGTGCTTCAGAAGAAAACGCTTGTATTCCAGATCAGACTGTTCAAATCACCATTATTGATCACTCTCCGAACTCACAGACGACGATAGTTTTGTCTGAAACTGCTTATGCGGGAATTGTTTCTTCGTATTCTCCAGTGTCTTTCGTTAATATTGAGTTTTTACTGTAAGTACTTCTCTTTCTTTTGTTTATACTTCTTCTACTTCTTCGTATCATTCTGTGTAAACTGACGTTTGGTCGCAAATTTGCAGAGCTTAAGGTTGAAGATGGGTTTTGATTCATTTTTGAATATGATCGATCATATTGTTAGTTATTTCTGTAACTATGTAGACTTTTCTTCTGGATCTACCTCTTTCAGAAATAGGCAAATCTCAAGCGCGTTCTCTCTCTTTGTCATTTCATGTCTATTAGATAAATCTCTGCATTTTCTCTCTTTTCTCATCCCTCTTCCCTCTTCTCTTTCTCTCATTAATTTTATATATATATACATACAATGAAGATTAATAATATATTCAAATGAAATGATATTTGTAATTCATAAACAACTTAACAATAATTCAATTATGCATAATCAAAACAACTATACTTAAAACTAACAATCTCTCTCTTTTTGTTGATGACAATATATTTGAAGTTGTTTATTACTCCTCTTAAGTTTGGGCATATATTCATAATCTCCCCTTTTGTATATCAAAGTTTATTTCCATCTCTTTGTTAAAAAAATTTGAAAATTTTGAAAATTTTCACTAGAGTTTCTCGTGTTAATCTCTCCTTCTTTGGCATTATAAAAAAGAATAAAAAACTCAATACTCAATAATATCCAAAGATAGTAGGAATCCAAACATTTATGCCTAAACAAAATATATTTGTAAAGATAAAGATAATGAAAAAGTAAAGACATTCAACAGAGGAAGTAATTTGTCTCAATCATTCAACAACCAACAGAAAGTGATCAAACCAATTTAAAGTACAACAAATGTATCAAAACAACTAAAATGTGCTAAGAACTAAGCATAAGGAGAAGGAACATCATAAGATGAAGGAGGAATATCAGGTTTGCAGCAGAAGATAGATTTGACTCTATGAACATGTTGGACCATCGAGTTTGAGTAAACTTCTAAAAACACATCTTCAAGACGTCAAACCTCAATCAAACATCAGCTTGAAAGGACATGAGATAAGGTGTTATCATGTCAATCTTTTCTTCAAGCTGAGAAGCACTGCCCCTGAAGAAGATGATAGAGCTAACAAAGTACGAAGAGAAGGGGAGGCAAGGTCAGACATAGAAACATCTTTAGCATCAATGGGAATGTCAGGGTGGGCTGAGGAAGAAGATGCACCTTTAGACAATTTAAGACTCCACTATGCTTCATCATTTAGTACAACTTACATGGTCTAGATGACTATCTCTTGGTAATAAATTGTATGTAAGGTTGTGGTGAATAACATGGGCACATATATTGAGATATTTAACCTTGGGCTTCAGAAAAACTTCAACAATGGGATTCCTGAGAATTTGTTGAAAAAATTTTATTCATTCATCATGTATCATGCATCATGCTTCATGCTGGATAAATTTGTGATCCTTGGAGGTATTGTAATAATCCTCTACATATCCCCCTCCTCAAATCTCAACAGTAAATTTATGTCATGAGCAATCAAACTAATCTCATTTCCATAAACATAGCTCGTCGTTTTTAATGGATGAGGAGAATATGTAAACTTTGCATAAAATAATCGAATGGCTTTCTCAAAGTACAATCCATCCAAACAAAATAAGTGATACAAGGCCATATGTTTATGTATATTTTCCAAATTGAGGCTTGAAAAACCAGTAAAAGAAAATTTTCTCTTAGGAGTTAACAATCTATTTTTGAAATCTTCCTCAAATGTTTCTATCATACCCCGACTTTTTATTTCGAAATTCAATAAGGATAATTTAATAACTATCGGGGTATTACCATGGATGTATTCATGGATTATAACTTAAGGAATTTATTGGGGGATAACTAAGATTTATTTGGA
The DNA here is from genome assembly GCA_022433065.1 of Begonia loranthoides. Lineage (NCBI taxonomy): Eukaryota > Viridiplantae > Streptophyta > Magnoliopsida > Cucurbitales > Begoniaceae > Begonia > Begonia loranthoides. The sequence goes on from CM039483.1 coordinate 33,643,011, forward strand.
AAAAGGGGGAAAATATAATACGGTTAATTAATAATTATTAAGTGTTATATAGAAAGAAAAGAAAATTTAATGAAAATTGGGAGGGGTGAACCAGTTCACTAAGTGAACCAGTTTGGTCGAAACCTAAGAATGGCTGGAGGGTCATTCTGCAGGAGAGAAGACTGAGAAGAGAAAGAGAGAGATGGGAGGCCAGAGAGAGAACGAGGGAGAGAGACGAGTGAGAGGAGGCAAGCTCGGGTTTCTGCACGGTGACGAGGTGGGTTTCTGACTGTGTACAACTCTAGGAGTGCTGCGGCGGTGACGACATGGGTCACGACTAGGGCGCGAATTGAACGATTTCTGTGGGATGAATAAGGACTCTAGCTGCTGCAATTTTTAGCAATGATTGGAAGTATGTCCTATCAATTCCTTCTTCCCCAACGTGTTTTGATGGTCGAGCATTGGCAGGGATGTTCAGTGCTGGTGAGTCACGATCAACAGGGAGGATTCTCATGTGAGCTGAGGGACCGATGGTTTGTGCTAGATCGGCTGAAGGCCTGGGTCCAGCTTATGATTGGGTTCGAACCAACGTAAAAGCGACATTATGACGTGCTTGGGATGTGTGAAGGAATGGTTCTCCTTGATGGTAGGGCATGGCTCTGGTGTTTTGGAAGGACAAAAGAGTATGGAGTTGAGATGCACTGAAGATGTTAGAGAGAAGGATTTAAATGGCAGAGGAGGATTGGTCTGTCTGAGTTTTCAAGGCAAGAGAGAGAGGATGCAGGGGCTCGGGTCTCCTTCTCTTGATGGTGAGCTTCCCTTCTCTGTATTTTGGATTTTTAAACATCTAGATTCTGTTAATGGGAAAACTATATTGATTTTATAACCTCTTTTGATGGATTATAAGCATTGACATTCTAGTAATTTTTCTCAGATAATAAATTGGATTGATGTAAATGTCAGACAAATGCTTTGTTGGTTTGATTATGCAACTATGAATATGTTGGATGTAGTTCCTGCCTTTAGTGTTTGTGATAGTAAATTTAGTCTCTGTGGAATTTCTGTTTATTGATTCTATGATTGGAAAAGTTAAGCTGTCAATGCACGTTTTGCTTGGATATAACCTCGCAGCTTTGGTAATACGCTTGGTTTAGAATTGAGTTTATTAATTGGAGAAATGTAAGATGATAATCAGATACGAATATTAGGATTAATTATTAAGCTAAGTAGCAATTAAGAAAATGATTCTATTTAAGAGATTTTAGTAAGTAATGAGGGATTAGAAAGACACTATGATTTAATAAGTAGATTAAATAACTTTATTAATGAATGAATATTTCTAATTGTGAAGGTTTCGGAAAGAGATAGAGGATAAAGATTTGGTGCTAATGCGCGATAATGGTTCGAGGTACAGATTGAGTGTGTCTGGCTGTCTAAGCCCTACCCACAAGCCATGTGCATGAGTTGAGTTATGGTTGATTGATTTCTGTCGTTAGCTTTCTCTGTTTTTCCTTGGATGCATTGTTAGTGTTAATTCCCTTGTTGATGCCTTAGCTGTTGTTAGTATAGATTCATTGATATTCCCTTGATTGTTAACTCTATGATTGTTAGCTCTGTGATTTCTGTTAGTTTTGTAATTTCCTTTATAGTTAGATGATAATCCTTAGATGATATTTTGGCTATTAGTTCCTTGTTTTAGTTAGGTAGCAGAATCGTGTTCGTTAATTAAATTATATTTTTATCGTTAACATTTTCCTTACTATACCATTTTAGGCTTATAGTTTACTTGCGGTGTAGGTATTCGCAAGCGAAGATATTGTGCAGATTAGAAACAAGGATGAAGGATTTGCACACACAAACTTGTGGTTGGCCAAGCTATGAGAAGTAAGAGTTAAATGGGTTGTATTCAAATTGTATTTTCAAGTGTTTAGTATTCCTTTCTCAAACAAAATTATTAACGCTTTCGCAATGTTTTAAATAAATGATTTTTATAACGCTTCTATATTTTATTAAATTGGATTTTCATAACGAGTTTACCGAATGGTTAGTAGCGATCCAGTTTAGAGTCGTACTCAAATTTGTTTTAAAAACAATTTCAAGGAATTATGAAAAACATGGTCCTTACAGTTTCTTATAATTAGCATCCAAAAAAAGTCTAGAATGATATTCCATCGATGTAGGAGGTCTAGAAGAACTACCTTGTTTTTGCCGAAGCCTTTCGTTTGCCAGCAATTTGGGTTGCCATTGATGGAGGTTGAGTTGGCATGAGAGGCAAGTTAGAAGACAAGCGAATTGAAAAATGCTTGAATGAGAGCCTAGGAGGCTGAGCGAGAGAGAAATCATAATAGAGGAGATGGGAGACAAAAAATTCGTCAGAGAGGGGAGTAAATTGGTCATGGTTTAGGGTTTTGGTCAACTAAATTTGTTTTGAAATTGACTCAGTGGTCAAGTAAATTTAATTGGCACTTGACCAAATTCTTTGAATTAAAAATGGGTAATATGTCCAGTTTGAGGACAACTGGACCAGGGGATAAATTGATATACTAGCGAAAAGGGGTAAAGAAATAACCTGTAAAATATACTGTGGAAATGTTGTTTTAAGTGTTGAAGAAGGAAGAATGTCGAAGAAACTAGGTGGGCTGCTCCTAGAGAAAACAGTCGATCTCACTTTGGACAGAGACAAAATTAAGGCGTACTAATTGAATTTTTCCAGCTAGTGGTCGATCCTTTCTTTCTTTCCTTAAATTTCTGCAATTTCAATTATGAAAAGTGAACTTTGAACGCACATAACTTCTTCATTTTAGGAGCTTTTAAGCTGAAATTTTGACCATGCCTTTTTGAATAAGATAGAAAAAATAACCCTCCAAAAATCCTAGAAATATCAGTTACAGATTAGGAAAAATGTGTGATACAAAAATACATTGCCAGAAATAGAAAGTAATGTGACGAATGTTCCTGCATGGATGATTTGTCGATGACATGCATTTGGAAAGTTGGACACCACTTCACACCTTCTTCCTCCAAGGATGAAGAACGTAGATGCCAATAAGAAATATTACCCAACTTACAAGTAACCTTAATTCTGTGATATAGCGCACACAAGAGAAAACTTTGGATATAACTCACCAAAGGTTTGAAAAAGGAATCTCTCTAATTTCAAAATAAGTAAAAGCTTTTTGTATTCAAACTCAGTAACCTTAAACATAAGCATTAGGTGGCTTTATATAGCATTTTACAAAGTATAAAATAATAATAAACTAATTAAGCATTAATAACCCTAACTAGCTCATAGAATAAGTTGTCCAATTTTTCATTTAATAGCAATTAGGTTAATTAACTAAAAGATTATTTAATTAACATATTTCTTTCTTCTTTTCCAATTATAGAGGTCTTTTGATAGCTGTTCATTGTTGAAATCTTCCACTTGGATGAATTCCATATCCTGATTTACCTTGCTCTTCAAGTTTGGACAATTGGGCTTTCCTTAACTTTTGCTCTCGACTCCTTGGGCCTTTGACGTAGCAAATGAAGTCCAAATTTAATGATTCAACTTGTTCTAGAAACCTTAAGATGTTAGCTACAATATTCGTATTGGATTTGTTTTGAAAAGACATCGTTTAGAATGCTGCAATAGTTAAATACTCATCAGAGGTCAAAAGAAAGATAGTTTCAAGACAAACCAACCCTAAACAAATTCTTATACCACAAAAAGTCTTTTCGTCCAATGATTTAGTAAAAATATCAGCTAATTGGTTTTTGTTACTAACAAATTCGAGGGATATGTCACCCTTAGAAACATAATCTCGAAAAAAAGGATATCAAATTTCAATGTGCTTTGTACAAGAATGTTGAATAGGATTTTTTGAGATATTTATGGTACTAGTGTTGTCACACCTAATTGAGATTTTCTAAAAAAATTGACCATAATCCTCCAATATTTGTTTCATCAAAATTAATTGAGCACAACAACTTTCTGCTATAATATATTCACTTTCAACCATTGATAAAACAACTAAGTTTTGTTTCTTAGAGAACCATAAAACCAATGATTTTCTAAAAAATTGACAAGGTCCGCTTGTGCTTTTTTTTTTTTATCAACTAGACTACTGCATAGTTAGAGTCGATATATGCCCATTAAGTTGAATGAGGTTCATTTGGGATATCGAATCCTTAAGATGATAGTCTCATTAGATATTTAAATATTTTTTTTAATCGCATTTAACTGAAGCTTTTCAAGAGAAGCTTGAAATCTTGCTCATAAGTACACATTAAAGAGAACATCAAATCCACTTACCGTTAAATATAATTGGGAACCAATCATACCCTAATATCTCTTTATATCCATATCGTTTTCATATTTGTCTTTATCTAATTTAGTGGATATGCTCATGTGAGTACTTGATGATTTGGATGTGTCTATACCAAACCTCTTTATGAGTTCTTTGACAAACTTTTCTTGGTTTAAAAAAATTTCATCTTGAGATTGTCTAATTTGTAAGCCAAGAAAAAAATCTTTATTCTACCATTATACTCATTTCAAATTCACTTTGCATTAATTGAGGAAATTTTTTACAAAATGAGTTATTGGTAGCACTAAAGATAATATCATTTATATAAATTTGCACAATAATCATATCTCCATCATTGTGCTTAATGAACATGTTGAATTGCTTTTCTCTATCTTAAAATCTATTTCCTCAAGAAATTTGCTCATCTTTCGTACCAAGATCTTAGAGCTTGTTTTAATTCATAAAGAGCTTTATTGACTTTATAAACATAATTGAGTTTATCGTGGACTTTAAACTTAATGGTTGATCTACGAATATTTCTTTCATAATATAACCATTAAGAAATGCACTTTTGACGTCTATTTGATAGAAAATGAAAATTTTGAAGCATGCAAATGATAAAAACATGCAAATGGATTCTAACCTCTATTGGTGCAATTAACCTAGTTTTATACCTAACTTACATTTATCTTGATTATACCACTTTGCAATTAATCTAGTTTTATACCTTACGACTATACCTCTTTCATCAAACTTATTTTTGAACACCGATTTGGTTCCAACAATTAAATGATCTTTTGGCACTGGAACAAGTTCTGAAACATTTTTCCTTTCAAATTGATTTAGTTCCAAGATCCAATTTTTGTCTACCTCGGCTTCATCAAAATTTTTGGGTTCTACTTGAGAGATGAAACCAATATTAGCACCAAGCTTTCTAAGAGATGTAACACTTCGATAATTTAAAACTATTTTTCCTTATTTTAAAATAAGTTCATGTAAAATTTTTCGATTTGTTTATTCAACATTCACAATTCATTTTTTTTAAAGAAAACAAAATCAAAGTATACTGTGCAGAATAATAATAGAGATTCCAAATATAGTTTCAATGTTTTAGCAAAAAGTCCCAAAGTCCCTAACTATAAATGTTCATAACATTCAAAATACTACTAATACAAAATTACAAAAATACCCTTTTCAAAATACTAAGTTCCAACCCATGTGAGCCACATCCAGCAGGTCAAATTAGTTGATAACATAAGGGGTCATCCTGGAACGCCTCCTCCACAACTGGTACATCATTATCATTATAAATGTCACCTACATTACGTGGAAAATAATGAGCTTAAAACACAAGAAGAATCAGAATTTAAATGCGATCCAGATGAATGTGTGATCACACAATACGTTACTGAAAAGAATCATATCTCTCCTAGAATCAAGGCGGAATACTCCCTAGGGTCATGTGGCCTAACAAGTCACTTTGACAAGGAGATATATTCATCGGGGGTGTTCCACAAGCCAATATCCTCACTTTTGTTAAAATCGTTGTGGGTTTCAAAACGGGGGAATTGTGACCCCTAGATTCCACATAGCTAACTCCTATCACACTGCTCCTTACGTGAGAGTATCCTATCGTATGGAATGTCACCAATTCACCTGAACCCATATGGCTATTTACGTATATTAGTGATGACACACAATATGTAAACAATTTTATAATTTCTAGGATGATGCATGAATGCCACAAAATAAATCAGAGAAATAATGCTCAACAGAAACATAACCATCCCAAATATCATTTATAGATAGAAGTTCTAATTACAAACACTACAACTATTGTAAATTTTATCATGGTAATTAGTTGAGTGTAATGATAAGAAAACAAGGCATTACAAGTTGAGGTATTCTTTAACTGTTAAGAGCAAGGAGGAACATGTTTAGATCAATTCCAGTACAGAGTTCAATTACTATCTTATACGGATTTCAAGGTTTAATTCAAATAATTAGATTGCCAACATGCTAGAAATTCATAGGATACCAATTATGAGCAAAAGGGAAGTTTACGATACTCGAAGCTACGCACTCTGCTCAAAATTCATAAATGACAGCAATTCGTCTATAGGCATGACTTAACTTTACTGATCACAATATCCAGAATAATTGGAACCACCTTCTTAACAGACAACAATCTAGATTTTCATTTGAGTCAAATTTACACTTATAATACTCATATTTGACAACAACAATCATTGATACTAAATCCTCCATTAATCAGCTCATTTTCCTATTCAGTTTAGAATCACATTGGCAATAGATTGAAGTAATTCACAATCTAAGTTCCCACACAAGTCACCAAATTTGGACTATCTTGATTTACAATTAACTATCCTCTTCTACTATCCATGCTTTTTTACTTAAAAAAAAAATCCAAACATTGACAATTCAAGTAAAAACATAACAAGTCTAATTTCTTGTAATTTCAAAAGAACTTGTCATTCAAGCAAAACATTCCACAACATAACAAAATCATCCAAAACTTGTAATGTAGAGCCTCCTCTGGCCAACTACACATTCTAATTCTTACCTCAATCTTGGAGAAGCTAAACACAGCCGAGTTGTGTTTTCTTATCTTTCAAACTCCAAAAATTTACTAATTAAAAACAACATTAGTGTTAACTGTGTCCTCATAATCAACATGATCCGACTGTGAGATCAATAATCAATAAATCCTCAAATCAAGTCTTACCTTCACTTCACTTCACGGATGAAAATCTCTATAACAAGACTTTTAGATAGAGCATCATCCCAATACCAACTAATCTTCACTCAAATCACCACACACACTAACTACCTCACACCAAGGAAATACCTTTTCACACCTCACAATTTTCCAGAGCTAGAGTACAATTGCCAGAGCTAGAGTAAAATTGCAGGAGACTTACTTCTTATAGACGGAGGATAGAAGAGGCTGAGCAGCTCTAGAAGATAAGCTTCTGCAAATTTCAAGGTACTTCACCCACATCAAGAAGAGGAAGTCAAATGAGGGATCACCTAGTGGAAAGTCTCCACACCTCCAGACTTGAATGGACATCGTAGTAGAAGAATAATGGAGAGAGATTTCATTGTGGCAAACATGAAATCGGATGAAAGAGAAAGAATATAAAATGGGATTCTTGGATTTTCCCAATAGTTTGGACTAGTCAAGTTGTCCAGAGTACCATCCGCACTCGTCTAAAGGTCGAAATCGGATGAGAAAGTACATCCCAAAGCATCGTTTGTACCATGACATGTGACTTTCCGATACAGTTTAGCGTTCTTGTGCAGCGTTCGCAGGTCTCCAAAAGTATTTTAGATTTAGGATAGATTCAAATTAGACGCTATCCTTCTTCTGCAATCATCCGCTACAGTTTGAATGTGTCCACAATTTGGACAGATTAAAATCAGACGCGGTTCCTCTTCATCTGCAATTAGTTGAACCTGTCCGTAGTGAGTTTTGGATGTACTGTTTCATCCCATGTCATCCCAAGGTACATGGATGCAACACAACACAGTTGTGGACGTGAAAAGTCGTTCGGGGTGACGCTCGTAGTCGTCCAAAACTCACTAGTGCACACTTTTTCTAAGTTTTTACACTTAGATTATTTTCCAGTGTTAACCATAAAATTCCAAAGCATGAATTAACGCGCACCATTGCATAATATGATGCACTATGCATACATTAAATTCATCCAGATTTAATACATCATGACAAAGAGAAAAACATTTTTGGGGTATTACAAGAGATGATCTAATCTTAACACCTAAGGATGGATCACCAAGTATATCATCTATAGAATGAATTTTAGCATATCTCCAATCTTTGGGTAGATCATCATGAGTATTCTCAATAGGAATATCCTCTAAAAGCATAGATTGAGACTCTTAAGGAGGACTTTCTAGAGTTCCATCATCATTTTGTCCTAAATTAAGAGAATCTATTTCATTTTCTAGGTCATCAACTAACTCAACACTATTTGATGGTTGAATAGTCTCATCAAAAGTGAGATGCATGGATTCTTCCACAATTAATGTTTTTTGTTGAATATACTATAAGCTCTACTTGTTGTGGAATATCCTAGAAATATCTTATAATTCATCTTGGAGTCAACTTTACCTAAGTTATCATTTGTGTCAAAATAAAACATTTGTACCCAAAGGCTTTAAAGTAAATTATATTGGAAGTTCTACCATTCCAGAGCTCATAGGGACTCTTTTCTAGAGAATGATAAATGGAAACTCAGTTAAGAACATAGTAAGTTGTTGCAACAACTTCTGCCTAAAACAATTTTGGAAGATCATCAAGCAATGTTTCCAAAGAAGGAGGGGAGATCCCCTATTTTAGTGAAGTGGGGAGGTTTGATTTCCCCACTTCCCTCTCCTATTCCTCTCAAGGGATTCTCTTCTTCCCAAATCAGTGAGTGTTGCACGGTAGAGAATCCTCCGTCGAGTGTTTCTCTCCATTATTCGCAATAACTGTCGATTTCCATAGAAATTTATAGTATTACTTCTCCCCTTGGCTCACTAATTGACAAGTGGAATGTTTTGATTGAAGACTTACAATGGGTATCAACGTTTGGAGGTTGGTGACGACTGGGTTGTTGTTGGCACAATGAAGTTCGATTTTCCTTCTCCCTCAGCGTATTTATTTCATTTATCGTTGTGGTAAGCCTCTTCCGTTATTTTTTTTATTTCTTCCTTATTTAAAATGTAATTAATGAATTGATTTCCTAAGGGTCAAATTTTGGGCGTCGGCCATGTGAGCAGTTTCCAATGAGACAACTCTGGATTGTGAAACTTTTTTGAGTAAGGATTGTATTAATTAACTAGTAAGAGTCTGTATCACAAAGGACTTAAGATTTCTTTTTAAATGGACAAGTGATTTTAGTTAATTTTGCACCATTTTCTTTTTGCACCATTTTCTCTCTCCATAATCTGTTAAAAATTGATATGAGAAAATTAGAACCTGTACAAGAATTGTGTTTGTCAAACTTGACTAGATGATAGAAATTGGTATTTGGGTTATGTGAGTTATAAGCTTCTTGCTATACAATTATATAAAGTTCATGCCATGGATTATTGAGGATGCTAATGCCTTGATAATATGAATTAAATTTTTTTTACTTTGTTGGTTTATAAATTGCATGTTGTACTGTTAAGTATAAAGGAGAAGGTCTCTTTAACTTTAATAAAGTCCATGTTAATTAATACCTATAAATGGTTAAGTTTAGATTATTTTTGTTTCCCTTATTAGCGGATACTACCATTTTGGCCATGTATAATTATAGAGCACAATATGATGTGTTGCTATGTTGAGCTTCATTGGGCTTCATATTGTTAGACCTATATTCAACGCACATTAAATTATAAAATGTCTAATATTGTTTTAATTTAGACATGTTGACTAATTGTTCAGTTCATTGTATTTATTTATTTATTGTTATTGTTAACTAGAGTAATGTGAATGTTGTATGTGTTATGTCATTGGGCACAAAACCCTAAACCTAATTAGGGTCTGTGTGGCTGTTGTGATCACCTGAAGATAGCCGTTGTGCATTTTTGTTAATTATTTTATTGTTTACTTTTACTATTTCTTATGTTAAATTACGAATAGTAAGATATTGAAATCTCACATATTATTATTCATATAATATAAAGTTGAATATAATATAAATCCTTACTGGGTTTAGTCGACTTACCTCAAATTTGACTTTATTTAAGTAGTCATCTATTGCCATTTCAGGAGTAGAAATTTAGAATTTTTTCCGTATAATTTATTTCATTTAATTTGTATAGATACTTAGAATATTTTAGGGAGGTTTGTACTCTTAATCTTATTTGAAGCTTCTTGTTTTAGAATTTGTAAATTTTCATTATATTATTGTCATTTCTGGACTTTTATTTTGGGTCTAATCTATAACGTGAATATTTAAGTCTTCAGCTACTAATTATGGATTCAAGTGAGGGTCGGACGATTTGGTCCTTTTTGGGCCAGATTGTTCCATGTTCTATCTCGAGTCTCCTTTGGGGCATGACAAACGTTTTGGTATCAGAGCATGGTTGACATCCTGAAGAAGTGACATTAATAAAATTGATATTGTAATGTTATACAATAAATGAAATTACGGTACTTTAGGAAAAAGTACCAATAAAAATCGATTTGCATTAAGATACTATTAGAAAGACATCTCAAAGCAATCCGTTGTTGGGTGAAAGTATTTCTCTATTCGGACATGAGTAATTTGGAGTTGACAAGATTTAGTTAAAAATGATGAGTACACTTTATACATGATTAGAAACAATCTTTTAAAACATATGAGTCTATGAACTTCTTTCGATTGTATGTGTGAGCATGTGAAGTTGGAATTTAACAATTCATCTTAGATGGAAATCCAAAGTCTTACTTTCCTTCAAAAATCCAATATTTGTTATATCTTGTTTGAAATTCGTTAGTAAAAAATTTGGAATCTTGTGGTTGTAGATTTTAGTCTGAAAAATTTCTAAAAGAAGCTTTTGAATAGATTTTATTTAGTGCATTTCAATATTAGAGTCAAACTCATCGTAAGTTGTTGAAAATATTTGGTCTGATGTCTGGAGCTGTTCAAGTGGGTATTTCTTGAGGAACGACTGTAGTGAAAATTTATCTGATTGACGTTATATTAAAATGTTTAATTGATAGTGAAGAATTTAAAACCATTATTATGTCCATAAATCACTGACTTTGTTTTGCTATGATTCATATTGAGATAATGATAAACAAATTTTTGAGAATTAATTATTGGCAAAAGGTGTAAGATTGATAGAAACGAGATAACATTAAGTGTGATTTGACATAAAGATGGATCATAATTTGGATTGAAATAAACTTTTAATTTTGGGATATAACATCAGATTGTAGAGTTGATGTATTATATAAGAGTCCTAGATTAATACAAATGAAGCTTTAAGATTGAAAAGTACTTCAGAACTAAGTTACACTTAGACTTACAAGCTTAGTTCTATTGTTGTAGGTTTGGATATTATTTGAAGTGTTGAAGCAATTTTTGTTAAGTGTTTGAGTGGGTATGATAAATAATTGGAATGGAGTAATGACCTTGAAGAGGGAAGCAAATTGTAATACCCCAAATTTTTAGAAAATAATTTAATAAGAACAATTGAAAAATAATTAAGTGTATTCGAATTAATTAGGAAATTATCAGGGTATTACCAAAGAAGTAATTGCCAATTATCATCAAACGATATTTGAATTAAATCAGGAATTGAAATTGAGATTGAGAATAATTTAATTAAGTTAAGATAGATTGAATCATTCGACTCGATCTAAATATATGAAGTGTTTGGTTATTTGCTACGAGAAGAATTTAATTAAGAGAGAAGTTAATTAGAGATTTAGAAAATATTATTTAATGGATTATAATTAGTTGGAATTGAATAAATAAATGAAAATGTAATTAAAAAGGGGGAAGATGTTGGTTTGGTTTGGTGTTTGGTTCGGGCTGGAATTAGACTGGTTTAAATTAGAAGAAAGGGGGAAATCGGGTCTTGGTTTGTTGAAGAACTAAAATAAAAGAATTACGCAGAGAGAGAGAGAGAGAGAGAGAGAGAGAGAGAGAGAGAGATATTTAGAGAGAGAGATATTGATAGAGGACAAGAGGAAGACAGAAGAGGAAGAAGAGATCAAGAGACGACAGTAGCTCTCGAGACGGCTTCCTCTAGGTGGTACAATGCTGTCCATCAGTTGTGTGAGCTATAGTCGGCGTCAAGTCGTAGGGAGAGCTCGGGGATGCAGGAATGAAAGATAGACAGTGAAGTTGCTATTCTTTCTGCGATTGATCGAGGTAAGTTGCAATTGTTGGTGCCTTGTTGATTTCGGTTAATCGAAGGTGGCGATTGGTAGGTTGGAATGGTGATGATGGCATGGCTACAATCAAAGTTTTGGGTTGTTGGATGCTAGGGAGCTTCGGTTAGCTGGGCGAGGGTTGGTCCATATTACTCGTGATTGGATCGAACCGGTCCATCCCCTGGTTTCTACCTAGCGGTTTAGATGGGAGTTAAAAGGCAGAGGCGAAGGAGAGTCGATTCGAAAAATCAGCTTCGATCACTAATACCGTGGGAGAAGTTGTTATGCATTTCAAATTGCTATATGCGTTTATAAATAGGAAGAGAATGAGTTTTAGAGGAGGATGGTAAATTGAAGAGCAGAGGAGGACTAAGGTTAACTCAGGTGTTTGGATTGCATCTGTTGAAGCTTTGGTGTGGGATAGAACCTTTGGGTGCTATTCTAGTGACAATGGGGTCTTCTTCGTGAGGCAAGGTCCCCTGTGTCTGCTCCTTGGTTTTATTGGCCGAGCTATTGGAAGTGGTTGAATTATGATGTGTTTTTTGTGGATGTGGGTTCTTTCGCTGCTGGACATTTCTACATTTATTTGTTGTCGTGGGGATGGTTGAATTGGTTTTGAACAGTGAATGTCAATGGGGAAGAGGAAGAACGAACAAAGAGTTGTCCCCGAGTGGTCCTGCATCTCGGCTGTTCTTCGGTTCTTTAGGTAACGCTTAGATCCTCTTCATGGTTTTATAGATTTTATGGAAGTGAATGTTGGTTTGGATGACATATACCCTGTCAAATGAATTTTTAAATTGGTATGATGGGGATTGCCTATATATGTTTAGCTTCGATGTTTATGCTTAGTAGTTGAATTTATTACCTTGTTAGGTTTGGTTTTCACAGTGTGTTGTTGGGGGTATCTTCTACTAATGGTGTTCAATCTTGAGTTCTGCCTTGAGTGATGTTGTTGGTTCTACATTTTGGTTCCTGCCTTTTTGGACTTGGATGAATTATATTGAAGAATGTTTGGATAAGGGTCGTCTGTTTATTATGAATTTTAGATAGAATATGTTAATTGCCTTGTTGATGATTTGGGAGGAACATTTCAAACAGATGCTCTTGTTGACTTACAAATTTAACAAATGTGCTTGGATAGTGTTCTTTGGTTATGACTATGGAATTGTTGGGCGTTGTTGGACATTATTTCCTTGTTTTGGTTTATTGTTTCTTGGTCTGGTAAGTGGTAGGCTTGGGTGCGATTTTCTGCTCTATTGTGTAAATTATACTCCTTGTTATCCTTATAGTTTATGGGTCATTGCTGGATTAGTGTGTTGGGTTTGTTCACTGTGGGTTATTATCAAGACGAATATGTATGGTTAAGGAATTGAAAATATTCTTTGTCAATTTTGTGGGTTATTGCCCTATGTAATTTGAAATGAAGTTGGAATATTTGTTAAGTGTGCTTCTATGAATAAATATACTCTATTGGTTTTGTTTACCCTTTGAAATAATAGTTAAGGCTCTATTGGTTATAGTTATGGGTTTTATAAACTGTTTAGTGAATCAAAGTACTTGATTATAAGATTATATTACGAAACGAACAAGAAATAATAGTATCGAGTAGTTAAGGTTCTAATTAGTATAGATTAATGATAGATGTTTTTAATTGTGAAGGTACTAAAAGAGAAGAAAATGATAACAAATAAGTGTTGAGTGCTTTAAGCAATCAGGGTAAGTGATATGCATGTGTTTTGCTATTTGGACATTACATCGCAAGAATAGGAAATGCATGTTTCGTTGTTTACAATATTTAATAGCATATTTCAATGTGTACAATTTTAATAGCATATTTCGTTTTTTACAGTATTTGATAGCACGTTTCAATGTTTACAATTATTAATAGCATGTTTTAGTGTTTACAATTTTAAATAGCATGTTTCATTGTTTACTGTTCTTATAGCATGTCTATGTTGAATGTTGAATTTGCTTCATTGTTTAGACGTTAGAAGTTGTATGTATTCATAAGCATCACACATCACGATTTTTAAAAGAATACGAAAATGTTTTTTATACACAGTTTTGAAAAGAAAAAACAAAAAACAAGAATAAGTAAGAACGAATGATTAATGAAAGATAAAAGTTCTTGTACTCTAATAGGACAAGCCCGATATAAGAAAAAAAGATAAAGAAAAGATAAATATTTTTGTAGACTGGTATGTCACGCTAGGCACTGGAGCAAAAGAAAAGAAAACAAAAGTAAAGAATATGAAAACAGAAACAGATATGGATACGGAATCAGAAACAAAAACGGATATGAAAATAGTATGATCACGCATACGGAAACAAAAACGGGAAAAGAAATAAAAACAGAAACGAAAATAGAAATAAGTTTCCATAAATGGAAACATGTACATATTCAGATAAGGATACAGAAATAGAAGCAGACACGAGAACAGATATAGAACTGCGTACGATAACAAATACAAAAATAGAAACAGAAATAGAAACAGAAAGAAAGTATGTAAATGAGAAAAGATAAAAGATAAAATAAAGAGAACGAAAAGAGAAACTGCACACAATTTTAAAATAGCAAAGCATGTGCTTGTAACATATTAGGTATTATCAATTACTGAGCGTTAGGCTCATAAGGTACTATTTGCGATGTAGATACAAATACGAGGGAAAATGACAAACAGATTAAAAAGCAGTTGATGAAGGATAGCCATACTAAACGAAAGTATAGAGAAAATGAATTTTATAAATGTAAAGTAACACTTTATTTATTTATTATCTTTTCAAATAAACAAATTATGCTTTTGTTGTAAATTGAGAAAAATAATTTTATAATAAGTCTTCCACTAATTATAATGATTTTAGTAACAAGTCAAAGTAAAATGAGTATTAACAGTTCGATTTTCATAAAAGAACTCTTATGTTTATTTAAAAAAGTTTTCCACTTTTACTTTATAAAAGAAAAGAAAAATATTTAAATTTAACGCATTTTTTAAATATAAGAAAAATTGGGTCGTCACACAAACAGTGGGTTTAAACTATGTCTTTGAAGCAAATTTATGTAATTGGATGATTTAATATTTATGATTGGACTAGCAAAGTACTTCTTTTGAAGACTAAAGGTAAGGAAATTTTAATCATCCCTTTTGTTGAAGTGAATTAAGAGCTGATGATATGATATTTCACATTTGGTGCCTTTCAATGTTATAAGATTTTTGGACATAAATAAGCAGTGAGCATTTGGTTTTCTTATAGTAGAATTAGATACAATTTCAAAATTGATTGATTGATTGAGATAAAGTTTAAACTAAATCAATGTGTGAAGAGTGCGACTCTTCAGTTGTAAGCGAACAAGTTGTTACTTTGTAGGACGTTTCTTTTTAGATTTAATGTTTGTCCGTGAAGTCGTTGAGACTAGAGCATTATGAGAACATGTTTGTTGTTAATTGTGATTCTGAACTAGTCGACAGAGTTTTGTTTTGTTAGTTATGATTGTGTGTCTTGACGTTCTTCTAGAAGATTTGTTTGGGTTACTTCCAATTGTGTGCTTGAATTATATATTTATTTTGCGCCAACATTGCCCTAAATATGATTACTTTATACAAGATGGTTTAGGTGAGGTGAATAAATCTTAATTGCAAGAGATTGATTTGTTGTGAAATGAGTTACACGCGTTTAATATGTTATGAGGAGAGATGTCTTTTTTATGATTATTTGGAAATGGAATGGGTTGTTCCAATTTTATTCATTTTGTGTTTAAAGTTCGATTCAGTGACGATCAAAGTTAATGATCCAATTATATGGAGGAATGTCCTAATTAATCAGCTGAAATGATTAATAAGTTCAGCCACAGACGATATCAAGTTGATTTATCACAAAAAGTTTGCTAATGAGATATATGTGTGATCAACCTTTTGAGTTCATTTTGGATGATTTAGATTTGAGATTTTGATGTTGGTTTAACATATTAAGGCTATAATTTCAAGTAAATTTTTAGGTCTTTGTGAACTATTTTGGTTAAATAACCCCTAAGTAATTCTATAACGACCCGGATTTTCTTAAAGCAATTAAAATGCGTAAAAATTTAAAATTTGCTTTTTAAAACAAATCAGAGTGCGTAAATCCGAATCGCTACTAACTCTTTATGAAAACTCGTCATGAAAACCAACTTATTAATTATGCGGAAGCATTAAAAATAATCATTTGAAAATCATGGCGGAGCGTAAGAAGTCCTTTAAGGGAATTACTACGTGATTCAAACATTTCGTCTATTGATTAAAACTGAACCATTACTTCATTAATTCATAATCTTTTTCTTTATCTTTTTCTTTCATTTATTTCATAGCCGTTAACTTACATTTATCTTTGCCTTGCCAGTCCGAATCCTGTGCGTATGAAATCATCCATCTCTGCATCATTATGCGTTTCTCATCTTCTTCTCATTCGTTTACTATCTGTTCGTCATTGTACCTACACCACAAGTAAGGACGTGAGCTTACGCTCAGTAAGGAGAGGGGAAAAACAATTATGCATTTCTCTCTTTAGTTCTTGTTGGAATAGGGCCACCAATCCAACTTTTTTCATTACATTCTTGTTCTTTGTTCTTCTTTAAACTCGTACATCGAGCTTGGAGATTGGAGGTTTTCCTTTGAGATGGCATAGCTGTACGGAAACTAACCCCTGTGGGCTACTAGTCCCTTTCCCGTCTTGGTAGGGGTGTATCCTACTAGTAGCTAGGCTAGATCCGGACTACCCATCTACTCCAACTCCCTAGTTCCGACATATACTCGCCTTTTTGGGTTTGTTCTTTCTATCCCGGCATATACCCGCCTTTTTGGGTTCTTTTCTTTCTATCCCGGCATATACCCGCCTTTTTGGGTTCTTTTCTATTCTGGCATATACCCGCCTTTTTGGGTTCGTTCTTTTCATAGTCTTTTCGTTTTCCTCACTTATGCATGTGGGTACCTCCCCGGAGGTTACCCCCTACTCGGTTTCTATTATCATGGACTCGATCTAACTTTTTCCTGGCAAACAAATCATATATAAGAAATAACATACTTAAATGAGAAAGGAAAAACATATTGAAGTAAACATACCATACTTGATTTTGCGCATATAAAGAATTGCAATAATTGAAATGACATGAACACAATAAGACAATAAAGTAACGTGCGGCACATATCATTAACTAAACATGTTCATTAGACTAAGCTAATGTTAATTTAATGTACACTATAATTTCATGCTTAAATCTCTTAACATATGCATAAGAGTCTAGTGAAAGAGTTCAACGTACTTCTCCTATGTAAACAAAGTTATCACCATTTTGCTTCACACCAATTTAATAAAATCATGCTCGTTAGATTGCATTTAACTAAAATCAGAGGGTTCCTAAAGAAAACAATAAGAATCTGAAATGACTTATACCATTCATGCATTTTAAAACCCTTATTCTTTCGTTCATTCAATCTCATCATAGCAGTTTTCATCTTCTACTTTCGTTCATTCTCATCATACGTTCCTCTTTCATTTCATCATTCATGGAACCCGTAAAGAGTTCATTTGTAGTTTTCTCTATTCTTCTCTAGCTTAATTCACTTTCTTTTTCATTTCATTATTCACTATAACAAGGATAAATTGGACACGAAACTACTCACACACACTTTACTTGGGTGTAGGGAAAAATGCGAAGACAACCCATTCCTTACCTTGAACTTTATCGCGCGACGACGTTTAACCGTTATCCTTTTCTTCTCCTTTCGATACCTTCACAAATTAGTAACACTTGTCATAAATCTAGTAAATTAATCAACTTACGAAACTTTTTCGTCGTTTAATAGAGTTTCCTAAACGAAGCCACTTCCTTAATTACAATTCCGTTTAATAAATTAACCTCAATGGATAACGTCTAGAATTGAGTTTAATACGTAGCAAAAACAAACATGATTTCACCCATGAATTGTAGACCTATAAATCAAAATCCAATAACGATATCTGAATCAAGTCATAACTATATCACCCAATTTCCATTCATTAATCAGATTAATGATTCTAATCCAAATCCATACAGTGTATCGTCCAAACACACATAATGTCTTTACTTTACCAAACTACTTCCACAATTCCATGTCTGCAAATCAATCCCAACAAGTTATTACTCTAATAAAATTATCCTTCATGTTATGAAAAAGGCATACATAACATTTCCTTAATACCACACGACTTCTCCCTTTTTGACCACAAAACAATCAACTCTATCAGTTGAGTATCACAATTAATATTCAAATTCCATACTGCAACTTAACAATAATTATCGAAGGCGTATATCCAGCAACCAAATCCAAAATGGCATAAATTCTCACAGCAAGCTTAAATCCAAAATAACAACAAATCAATAGAATTGCAAGGGAGGAGGAAGACCCAATTAAATATTACCTCAAACCGTCGCCGGAACTACGCCCGCGAGAGCTCCGATTCGTCTCACCTTTCGCCGGACTGTTCCACCCGAACGCGAGCCCTAGCTTGCCGTGAATCCCTACCCGCGACGCCGACAGCCTTACATCGTATGCCGCACGCTAGATGGCGTCTCCCGTGAGTCATCGCCTCTCGCCATCTCTCCCTCGCGTCGCCCTCTCTCCCTCTCTTCGGATCCAGACACGAAGGAATGGCCATTCTGGCCATTCCCCTTTTTTTTTTATATAATTTTTCTGACTTTTAATTCGTAGCTCTGCTGTCATTCGGACGCTTGCGAATGTCGTACTGTCGTCCGTATCATCCGCAATGTCTAAAATACACAGCAAATGGCATCCTAACCATACATCCGTACCGTCCGAAATCTAGTTTCGGATGCCACTTAGTCGTCTGCATCGTCCGCATGGTGTCGTTCGCATGAATCAAAATTGGACAGATTCAGTGCAGACGCTAAATCCCTAGTCCGCATTGTCCGTATGCAACGACCAGAAGTTCCCAGTTTAAACAGATTCAATGCGGACTCCAAATCTGGCATCCGCAGCGTTCGCGCCCAGCATCAAGCGTCCGCAACATCACAGAACAGTGAGTTTAGGATGCAAAAATGGCGTCCTGAGGCATCCTCAAGTCCATTTTCTTCACATTTTTACACTCAACTTGATTCCCCGATGTATCACTCATTAAAACACATCGTCAAATGGCACGTAATACCACAAAATGATCTATCTTGAAATCTCGACACTTCGATTTCATCACGCATACGGGGAAAACATTACCAAATTGTTCATCGTTTAAGTGTTCCAAACGTCCTTGGTAATATTCCGATAATTACTCATCTTTAAATTATCGGGATGTTACAAATTCGGTATTGGAATACTCGTGATGAAAGCATATGGAACATTTAGGAACTTTTTTGTAAACTTTTAAAAATCACTAGTTGTAAGCTAAGTGTGGTTGGATATTGTTGGGGGATGAGTAAAGAATTTTCAAACTTAAGGATTTTGAGTCTTCATCTTTTTTAGATTCCAATTGGATTGCAATTGTGTTGGATTGGCACCATAAAAGTATTTAAGTAAGGTCTAGATTTTCTTGAATTCAGATGGTTGCACTAACGTCAAATTGCAAGAATTTCATTTGTTATAGGTACTATTCAGTAACTTTATAAATAAAAATGTTAAGCTTGGTTGTAAAGGAAAACTGTTGGGTGATTTTTGAGTAGCTGAGATTTAAGTTGGTCATTGCGATGTTGTTGGCAGTGACATATGCATATGCATTATATGTTGATGCATCAAGAGTTGAGTTTGGATGCTTAATGTTGTGGAAAGACGAAATTTATACATGTAAACTTTGTCAGTCAAGACTGAGGACCCTAACTCATGAGTTTATGTTGGCAAAAATTAGAGTTATTTTATGACGTGAATTTTGATATTCTCTTGAATCTTAAGAGTAAAGAGTTTGAAATATTTAAATTAAATAACATATAGTGCAGATAAGTGGGGAAAAGGAAGAAGTGTGATCTTGCTTTATAGTAAAATTACGCTAAGTCACTTTTGTGGTTGACATTTTGAGTAGTTAACATCAAACCTTTAACTCTATATCTAATAGTAAAGAATTATAAGAAATATTTGACCATTGGCGTTGATCCAACAATTGAGGTATATATTTCTGTAACAATTTTCAATTTCTACAATGTATTTGGAAACTGTAGGATCTTAAGGACTAATTTAAAGAGATTTTTCACAAACTAAAGTGGGATGACCATCATGACTATTGAAAGGTTATTTTTGATGAAGCTATGATTTCACATTGGTTTATTCAGAGTCTGTTGGGTGAGCTAATTTGGAGTTAAGTAAGGAATTGAACTCATGAAATTGTTAAATTGTTACGCTCTTATTTCATAAGGTGTAAAAATGAAGATATGACAACTATTGATTTTATGATCTAATTATAGAGGATATTTTGGATGTGTGGTAAAGTTGAGTTGTCGCAAAGTGATTGATCTTTCTACTTAGTTCTTCTATTTCAATGAAAATGGACTATTGTGGATTTAAATTAGTAAAATAAATATAGAAGTCAACAGATGACCTTATGAGTTTTATCAGTGTTATGTCTAGTTAAGATCTAAGTATTTTGATTAAGTTTAACTCTCTAGAGATCTTTGAGTATTGAGTTAAGTTTGGGCGATATGTAATTCCCAATAAAATGATAGCTTGAGTTTTGGATGTATGGGGTGGTAGGAAGAACTATCTAATTTTGAATATGATAAAATTATTATGGATGTTGCAACTAGCTTGGTGAAAATGATACAGAAATTTGATACAGTATGGATAATAGTTAACAGATTGACTAAATTTGCACATTTTATTCTCGTTCGAATGGATTGCTCTCTTACTAGGCTAAGTAAACTATATATTTAAAATATTTTCCGTTACATGATATTCCTTCTAATATAGTTTCAGAAAGAGATTCATGGTTTACTTTAAAAATTTTTAGAGCTCTTCTAAGAGCCTTGAGCATCGAACTTAGTTTGAGTACTGCGCATCATCCTTAGACTGATGGACAATTTGAGTGTACAATCAAACTCTTGAAGACATGTTGAGGTCTTGTATTCTTGATTTCAGAAACTGTTTGATTGATCATTTGCCTCTTTTAGAGTTTGTTTATAATAACAGTTATCAAACGAGTATAAGGGTTTCACCTTATGAAGCTTTGTATGGGAGACCATGTCGATCACTATTATGTTGAGTAGAGGCTGAGGAACATGTTACTCTTGGGCCTAATATGATTTAAGAGACTACAGAAAAAGTTCAATTAATAAAAGAGAGACTGAAAACACTTCAAAGTCGTCAGGAAAATTATGCTGATTTATTGTGAAGAGAAGTTGAATTTGAAACTGCAAATTTTGTATTTTTGAAAGTCAGGCCTAGGAGTGGTATTATTCGTTTTGGAGTAAAAGGAACATTGGCTCCAAGATATATTGGTCCTTTTCAAATTATTGACAAAGTTGACCAAGTGGTATATTGTCTGGACTTGCCACCACAGCAAAATTATGTCCATAATATTTTTCATGTCTTAATGTTAAAAAAGTATATACCTGATCTATGACATGTAATCTCTTGGACTGTGGTACCTATTTAGTACGATGTTTCTTGTTAGGATCAGCATGATAAAATTATTGGTCGTTAAATAAGAATTCATCATTACCGTGAGATAATATTAGTTCAAGTACAATGGAAGAATCATAATGAAAGAGAACCCACTTGGGAAATTGAATTAGATATGATGACAAAGTATCCTCACTTATTCATTGGTACGGTTGAAGTTGTTCTAAATTTTAAAGATGAAATTTTTTAAGTCGGGAAGAATGTTGTATCCGGCCCATTTTTCTCCCAAAAGAAAAAAATGAAATGAATTTAAAAAATAAATAAAAATAAATGGGGTGGGTTTTCTTCAAAAGAAGGAGGGGAGATCCCATATTTCAATGAAGAATCATAATGAAAGAGAAGCCAAGTAATTTTAGTTAATTCTGTGCCATTTTCTCTCTCGAGAATTAGTTAAAATTTGATATGAGAAATTTAGAACCTGTACAAGAATTGTGTTGGTCAAAATTGAGTAGATGATAGAAATTGATATTTGGGTTATGTGAGTTATAACTTTCTTACTATACAATTATGTAAAGTTCCTTCCATGGATTATTGAGGATGGTAATGCCCTGATTATATGAATTAAAGGATTTGGACTCTGTTAGTTTATAAATTGCGTGTTGTACTATTCCATATAAAGGAGAAGTTCTCTTTAACTTCAATATAGTCCATGTTAATGAATTAATACATATTTTGGTTGATAGAAGGGAATGATTGCCACTTATGCTCTCACTAAATAGTGGAGTTTTGATACCCACTCTTAATAAATGGTTAAGTTTAGATTATGTTTGTTTCCCTTGTTAGTAGATACTACTATTTTTTACCATATATAAATATAGAGCACCATATGATGTGTTGCTATATTGAGCTTCATTGGCTTTTCGTATTGTTAGACCAAATTTAAGGTAGGAGTTATTTTATATTTAACACACATCAAATTATAAAATGTCTAATATTATTTTAATTTAGACAGGTTGACTCACTGTTCAGTTCGTTGTGTTTAGTTTTTCATTTATTCACTGTTATTGTTAACTTGAGTAATAAGACTTTTGTATATGCCTTGTTTCTAGGTACAAAATCCTAAACTTGATCATGGTGTGTGTGGTTGTTGCGATTGCCTGAATATCGCCGTTGTGTATTTTTGTTAATTATTTTATTGTTCACTTTTATTATTTTTTATGTTAAATTGTGAATAAGAAGAAATTGAAATTCCACATATTATTCATACAATATAAAGTTGAATATAAGATAAGATCCTACTGAGTTTAGTTGACTCACCCCAAATTTGTCTTTATTTTTCAAGAATTAATCGGAGTAGTCTTCCATTGCCACTTTAGGAGTAGAAATTTAGAATTTTTCCCATATAATTTATTTCATTTAATTGTATAGATACTTAGAATATTTTAGGGATGTTTGTACCTTAAATCTTTTTTTTAAGTTCTTGGTTTTAGAATTTATAAATTTGCATTATATCTTTGTTACTTCTGGGCCTTTATCTTTGGGTCTAATATGTAATGTGAATATTTAAGTCTTCTGCTGCTAATGTCTTAATCTGGTCTTCTTTCTATATCTGGTCTTCTTTGGGGTGTGACATCATAGATAAGGTATCCATTCCTATATGTCTTAATCTTCTATGCCAAAACTAACAATCATTTGAAGGATTTGCAGTCAATCGTTTCTCACTAAGGCATAAGACATTATTCAAATGAATACCATAAATATTTTTATGTCTATAACCTATTTCTTTTTTCCATTAGAACTATCCACTATCATGCAAACTTTAGAATAAAAAATCACCTTATAGCCTTTATTGCATAGTTGACTATTACTGAGTAAATTATACTTTAACTCATCAACTAATAATACATTCTCAATGATAGGATTTGAGGAATTACCGATATTTATGATACCAATTATTTTTCTCTTTTGATTACTCCAAATGTTACATTTCACTTCTTCTTCCTGATGGAGGTAAAAATTGAGTCTCCCATCGTGTGTCTTGAACATCCACTATCAAAATACCATTTATCATTCTCGGAAGAGTCCCCAATCTACAAGCAAAAATTATTTTAATTTCTTAGGTACCCAAATCTTTTTGGGTACTTGAGATTTAGTTTAGGTTCTTTTTGGAACCCATAATAATGTAGAAATTATTCTTTTATCATTCAATTTTAGTGGACAAGAAAGATATTTATGTTCAATTGAGTGACATGCATGGCAAGCAATTGGATTAACAAAAAAGTTTTTATAAACCTTTTTCTTTCGAAATGGTTCATATCCAATTCCTCCTTTATCGATAGTGACTCTTTAATGCCATAAATAGCAATCTATGGACTAAACAAAAATCCTCATTCTAGATTTTCAATATGTGTAGTCATTACCATCAAAGATGGGAGGCTTAGAGATAGATTGCTCTTCTACATGTACATTTTTCATATTAAATGTCATAGGAATTTATCAAAAATAATTTTATTATTAATCACAACTAAGTTAATAACTTGTTCAGATACCAATTGTGGGATCAACATTAGGCTTCCAAATTTTTTTTTGAGTGAATAAAGTAATTCAACTGTTTGAGTAATGCTAGATGATATTATATGAGATTAATAACTAATATGATTCAAGCACAATTAAAATATGCAATAAAGGTGCGAATAAAATTGGTAATGCGGTTCAGCTAAACATGGCTATGTCCGCGCTTCAAGGCTCATCCTTGAAGATCTTTTCACTTTAACCTTCTTGGTTACAGATATTTGAACTTCTCGGGCATCAATTCAACCTTACAATGACTTATTCGTCCCTCCCATGAATCAAAGATTGTTTGTTAAATACTCACTACCAAACAACCTCTCTCTCACAATAGATAACACCAATAGATACCGAACTGTTAGCCTTTTTAGTAGGCTTAGTTTTATTTTGATAATGACTAAATGTCTTTAATTTAAAAAATTCAAAAAGTTATTGTTTTATTTTTATCGATAATGTGTTTAACATTTTTATCATAATACTTATACTTATATTTATTAGAAATACCCTCAAAATAGGTATTATTAATGTGCTAACATGTTTATCTCAATCAATGCAGTGTTTTCATATCATTGTGGGACTTAGAATATTTGAAGAAAATTTAAATGGAGAGTTTGGATGAGCTGTGGACAAGGAGACATGACCAAATCTAGGATTTGGTCTAGCAATCATGATGTGGTTGAGGGACATGACCGAATTGTAAGGAGTTTAGCTTCTGGACTTTAACGTGATTTTTCGGATGCAACGCGATCTAGGATGCAAACTAGTTGTTTGATTGAAAAATCTTAGACTTTGAATATGCCATTTTTGAGTGTTTTTCAGACTTGATGGGGTCAACGTTTTTAGACGAAATTGGTCACTACAAGAACAGAACTGGGAACTCTGACTGTTTTCAAATGCAATGCGGTTAAGCCAACGGTCGAGCTATGCGACCAAAATGTCCAGATTTGATATCAGTTAGATTTCCAATGGTCAAACTTTTCAATGGATATATTGCAATGATTATAAACGGTAAACCAAAAAAGATTAGGTCAACCGACTATGTGCAGTATATAAAAGAAAAGAAGCACTCCAAGCTCCAACAACATACAAAGAGAAGTAGCGAAGCATTGACAAAATTTCTACTCTACTTCTTATCAAATTTGTGAGCATTATAAATCCAACTCTCCCTAGTCCCAAACTTGATAATTCAATTTGGGAGAGTTAGGACTAGTTAGATTGAGCTTTATTTTCCAAACACACTTGAGCCATATTGTAAAGGGTGATACCCTACTAATTTATCATATAAGGGTGACACTCCGACATAGTCAACAACACGATTGAACACTCGTAAGTTCAATCATAGGGTGCTGCCCCGTTAATAGTCAAAGGTTGACAACCTAAAATAATCAAAGGATGATGCCCTTAGAATTAGTATTTGTAACGATTTAATTGACACATGTAAGTCAATTTATTAGTGTATCTTCAAGTGTAATCTTAAAGTGCGGATGTAGGTGAGTTTGCCGAACCGAGTAAACAAATATTATGTAATCCTTTTCCTCTGAACTCTTTTATTTATGCATTGAATTTTCTGTTATATGCAATAAATCATATAAGGTGTTAGAGAAATTAAACATCGCACGAAAAAATTAGAACGCCATATTCACCCCCTCTATAGGTGTGCACACGACCCAACAAGTGGTACCAAAGCGGACATTATAATTTTTACGTGGGTGATATTGTTGATATTGTGCATATTGCCTCAATTTTGATTAAATTCTATTGTTTGCATATTGATTGATTTTATTGGATTGCTTGGATTTCATTAATTGAATATTTTGGGATATATAGTTAAATGACTTTCAATGTGCATAACGAGGGGAAATCCACCCCAAGGCCTCCATTTTTTTTTTTTTATGGAAATAACTATTCTTATTCGAAGGCTAGGATGAAAATATATATTCAATTTGTTGATTATGAAATGTGGAGAATCGTAATGAATGGACCTTATATGCCACATAAAATTGTAAATGGATTGAGTGTTCCTAAATCGGATGATGAATACAATGATGTTGATTTTTGAAAATTGAGTTTAAATGCTAGAGCTATAAATCCTTTGTATTGTGCTTTAAATGTAGATGAATTTAATAGAATTCATAGCTGTGATAATGCCTATGGTCATTACTCATGAGGACACTAATCAAGTTAAACAAAATAAATTGAGTATGATTATCTATGAATTTGAATTGTTCTTTATGGATAAGGATGAAACTATTAGTTCAATGTTTACATGCTTCACTAACATAGTAATGGTTTAAAATTTCTTGGTATAGAATATCCCAACGAGCTAGTTCATAAAATTCTTAGGTTTCTACCAAGAAAATAGCTTCCGAAGGTGACAGCAATACCAGAGGCTTGTGATCTCAAGACCTTGAAAATAGAGGAACTCATCGGTTCCTTAATGACACACAAGATCACCCTTCAAAGCACAAGGAGGAGGAAAAAAGGAGACAAGAATTCTTCCAAAGAAGAGGACGATGAGCTAAAGATCCTCTCTAGAAAATTAGATAAACTCCTCTAAATAAAGAAGGAAAGGGAAAGAAAAACATTATATTCTATCTACCAAGTTCCCCAATGCATGGAGGAAACACAAAGCCTCAAAGAAGAAAGCGTTAAAGGCCACTTGGGATGATAGTGAGGAGTCCTCTTCCGAAATTGAAGAAGTCTTCAACATTTGCTTCATGACCAATAGGGAAGAGGTATATAATTCTTCTAGTGATTCTGATAATGATAAAGATGCTTTCATTGAATTACTAGAGAGTTTTAATGAACTTAAAGATAAATATAAATTCTTGAAAAAGAAGAAGAATAATAATTTGATCAAAAAGCATGCAAACTTGACTAAATATCTTGATGATCAAATTATTGAATTGAAAAACATGAATAATATTTTGAATGGTACGATTAAAATTTATGAATTTGATAATAGTGATTTGAAGTTGAAAAATGATGATTTGAATGCTATAGAGATTAAATTCACTAAGGGCAGTAGAAATTTTAATATGCTTTTAGGTAAGCAAAGAGTTATGTTTGATAAAACTAGAATTAGCTATCAACCATTTGCAAAAAAGAAAAATTATACTAATTTCTTTATTAGCCCATCTACTTGTAATTTGTGTAACTGTATTGGTCACAAGACATTAATTTGTTCGTTGAAATCTAATGTAAATTCTAAATCCAATTTGAATGCTAAGTTTGTGTGGGTTTCTAAAAGAACTAAGTTTTTAACCATTGGACCCAAAAAGGTTTGGGTACCAAAAGATTGCAAAATGAATGTTGCTGTAAGTTGGAGGTTTTCCCAATGAGCTTAAAGAGCAAGGGATTCTTGAATATCCAAAATGCAAAGGAAGAAGCTTCAAGAAGTCCCTCCAATGCATTAAACATGGAAAGAAATTTGGTGGAGGTACACAATGTTTGGCATCTACTTGAATTGAATTGAATTTGATTTTTGATTCTTGATTTGAATTGAATTGATAGATTACATATAGGTTGAAATTTTTTATATTAATTCTTGCTATTGGAATTGTTTGGATTAAATTATTGTGACTTTTTTAAAATATTTGTTTCTCCCTTAGGTTGAAATTGGATAATGAAATAGGAGGAGAAAATAGAATTTTGTATAGAATTTATTGACTTATTTCAAAGTTGTTTGAGTTTTTTTTTTTAAATTTTGATGATTTTGCTTTTGTTAGGCTTAAACTTTGATATTCCTCATTGATTTTTTTTATCATTGATTTAAAGGCAGAAAATAAGATTGGTTGATTTAACTTGTGTTCCCCAAATGTTTTGTTTTTAGATTTAAAGGGGGAAGATTTTTTGTAGTTGATTTTCAAATTGGTTTCAATAACTGCTTTTGGTTTAAAATTCTACAAATTGGTATTATTCCAACAATTTGTATCATGTATGAAACTATTTTATTTTCATAAATAATACAAAGTCCCAAACCTTCTTGATTTTGTACATAAAGATAGGGGGAGAAAACTTTGTTTTGTTTTTCAACTTCAGTTCATCCATAACTTTTGAAAATTTGTATATTATCTTAAAATTGGATGGTTCTCTTATTTTTGTTTCCCTTGTACTTGCTTGATGACAATTTATAAGGGAGAGAAAAAATAAGTTGTTTTATTATTGCTCTAAGAGGGTGAGAAAAGTTTTTAAAGTGTATAATATCGCTAATAATTTGTTAAAGGAATTAACATAGGGGAAGCGATATTTTGGTTAATATTTTTTCTTTGGCATCTCTCTTGGAAATGTGTTTTAAAATTTATTTGGAATCAACATGTTGTATCATGCTTTGAAATCTTAATTTGACTTTACTTATGGATTTAAATTATTATTTATTTCTTTGATTCTAATGTTAGATTCCCTCAATAATTTTATATGCTTAATGCCAAAAGAGGGTGAATGTTTTTTGTTTGATTGTGGTTGTTCTAATTTGATATATTATTATTTACCACAAATTGGATTAGAATGTCAAAATTCCTTCTATTGTTTGCTTTTGGCTAATATTTTTAGGGGGGATTTTTTTTCAAGGAGAATGATTTGATTTTGTTAATCTTTGATTGTTTTTGCTCCCCTCCCCATGGATTGTTTTTTGATTATGACAAGACGGGGGAGAAGTACATAAGTTATTATATATATAAGTTGTGAATGAGGGAGAAATTGTATATAATTTGTTAAAGGGAGAGAAGAAGAATGAATTGAATAGCGTGGTTGCATGGATTCATTGTTTGAGATATTGCATGAATTAAGGGAGAGAAACCTAATTTGCAATAATATATGTTCATGCTTAATCTTTAGGATAACCAATTTATTGGATTTTGTCATCATAAAAAATGGGGAGATTGTTAGCCTTTTTGTTAAGCTTAGTTTTATTTTGATGATGACTAAATGTGTTTAACTTTATGAAATCAATACGTTGTTATTTTATTTTTATCAATAATGTGTTTAAAATTTTTATCGTAATATTTATACTTGTATTTATTGGAAATAACCTCAAAATGTGTATTATTAATCTATTAACATGTTTATCTAAGTCAATGTAGTGTTTGCATATCATTGTGGGGCTTAGAATCTTTAAAGGAAATTTAAATGGAGAGTTTGAACGAGCTGCAGACGATGAGACGCAACCAAATTTGGGATTTGTTCTAGTGGTCATAATGTAGTCAAGTGTCTTGTCAAGGGACGTGACTGAATTGTAAGGAGTTTAGTTTTGGACTTCAGCGAAATTTTTCAGACGCAACACGACAAGGATGCAGTTGAGTTATTTGACCAAAAAATATCTCAAACTTTGAATATACTATTTTTGAGCATTTTGCAGACTTGACACGATCAACGTTTTTGGTCAAAATTGGCAATCGAAAGAACAAAACTGGGATCTGTGAGTGTTTTCAGATGTAATGCGATTGAACTAGCTATCGTGCTATGAGACCAAAATGTCAAGATTTGTATTACTGGCAAATTTCCAACAGTTGAATTTTTCAATGGATATATTGCAAAGACTATAAGTGGTCGACCAAAAATGATTAGGTCAACCAAAAATGTGTAGTCTATAAAAGAAGAGAAGCACTGTAACCTCTAACAATGAATGAGAGAAGTAGTGAAGTGCTAATAAAATCTCTACTCAACTTCTCATCAAATTTGTGAGCATTGTAAATCTAACTCTCCCTAATCCCAAACTTGAGAATTCAAATTGGGAGAGTTAGGACTAATTAGATTGAGTTTATTTTCCAAACCCACTTGAGCAAACACTACTAGTTCTTCATATAAGGGTGACACCATGAAATAGTCAACGACACGATTGAACGCCCATAAGTTCAATCATAGTGTGACGCTCCATTAATAGTCAAAGGTTGATGACCCAAAATAGTCCAGGGTAACACCTTTAGAATTAGTCTTTGTAACAATTTAATTGACACCCGTAAGTCAATTGATTAGTTGATCTCCAAGTGGAATCTTGGAGCGTGGATATAAGTCGATTTGCAAAACTGTGTAAATAAACATTGTGCAATCTCCTTACTCTTAACTCTTTTATTAATGCATTGAATTTTATATTATATGCAATAAATCATATAGGGTGTTAGAGAAATTAAATATCACATGAAAAAGTTATAACATCATATTCACCCCCTCTATAGGCGTGCATACGACATAACATGAAGGCTCAGCAAGCTAGAAAAATTTGTAGCACTTCATCATTGATAGGTTGTTCAGTTGTCGTTTCATACAAAGCTCTCTTCTATTTATAGATTTTTTTAGCTAAAATGCGGTCGACCCCCCAATCCTTTGGATTGACCATTTCATGACTGTTATGTGTTTTTTTCGCAAGCAGTTGGTTGACAAATTTTGCTTTAGTCAATAGCATCGGTCGATCTATATCTACCTAGTTTACAGATTCATTGCAGTTCGAAAATAGAGTCTGCTCTTTGTAATGCTATAGGTCGACCATCGTCCGTACTGGTCAACCGCTTCAACTGTAACGCCCCGCATTATAAAACTTTTTATTTCTTAATAAAATTATTGTTTACTTTATTTTAAAAGACATATTTAATATTAGAGTAAATTAATGGAATTATCTGAAAATATTATTTCATAAAAGTTTGTTTATTTGGAAAAACATTTGTTCATTACAAAATATTATTGAAATAAAATTATTATTTAAAACAACATATTTTTAATTTTTTTGAGCCATAATCTTTCAGGTGGAATCCAGCTAATAACCTAAGAGTTCATCTAGTAATGTCTCCTCCTTTACATGAATAACATTTTCCTGCATCACGAGCAATACCATGAGCCTAAACTCAATAAAAAATAGAATGTATGCAATGCAATGCTTATGCAGTCGTTTTAGAGAAGAAGATATCTCCTCTTTATGCTATTTTCGTTTCACTTAATAGTCTAAATGTATGGGAGTATCAGTCTAGGGAATAAAAAGATACATCAGCATGACTTGTAGCTTATCTGTTACTTCGATAAGAAGATACATCCATCACTGGCATTACCATCGAGCATCATAATCTACTTATCCCAAACTCACACACCTATTATGTTTATTGGTTCATTTATTTATATGTTATGCATGTCGGCAATTTTATAAATCCTATCATGATGCATGTATAGTTTATAACAGTATAAAGAAAGTAGTACAACGGTCCATATAATATATTACCAAAATGAAGGCAGTTTACATATTTTGTTTTCATTTTTTAAGTATTATCTTTATTATTTCATGCATTAATGTAAATAATAATTTTAATAATTAGTATAACATTTATTTCAATATTTTTGTGCATTATAACAAATTATTTCTTTTTAAATAAATTCATTATTTTAACATTTAAGCTAAAAGTAATTTAATGATAATTTTAACAATAACTAAATTGACAATAAATTAAGCGTAAAAGTAATCCCGCAATGTAAGGCCTCCATTGGCTATTGCATCATATTTTTTTACATTTGTAGAATCTTCCTTTGTTCCTTAGCATTAGGGGTGTGCAAACCAGAACTGGACCAAAAGACCAAACCAAAAGTGAAGGTTTCGGTGCAGTTTTGCATTGAATAGAACCAATTTTTGGTTCTACTTAAGCAGAACCGAATAAATCGGTCCGATTCTTGGTTCCACATTTACAGAACCGAATAAATCCCCCACCTAAACGGTGACTTCAATCTGGACGTCTTTAGTCTTCTAGGTGTTCTGTCTCCCTTCCATCAACTGCGAGTTCTCCTTTACCTGCGACTGCTACTAAGTACCAGTGCCCTGCAAAAGCCAAAGCTGATATTCTGCAACTGCAAGGGTAAGATCCTGATCCACTTATCCGGTTATCCCTATGAATCTGGACTGGAAGCTGATTTTAGATTTTCTAAATTAGTGTTTGTTGTTGAATCATGAATGTTGAAGTGTTGATAATGAAAAACTGTTTTATGATTCACACTTAAGTTCTGAGTGAGTAGAATGTATTCTTACTTTCTATAATTGTGAGGTTCGTGGCAGAGAAACAACAAACAAGGCAAAAACATTAAAAATTCAAGAGAAAAAATGAAATAACTTCCTTTTATGTTTCAATATCCAGCATGTCACATGGTGAAAGATAGAGAGTCTGAATTGATTATGAATTGTTGTAGCATGTTTCAATTGTTATTTAAATTCTGAATATCCATCTTAATTATCCTATTATGTTCCAATATTGAGAATCTAAACATATTCTGTAGTGTTGTGGGCTTTACATGTTTCAATTGTTGATTGAATTATGAATATTCATCTTAATGATCCTTTTATGTTTCAATATTGACAAGTTCAATATATTATGTAGTGTTGTGGGCCTGACATATTTCAATTGTTGTTTCAATTATGAATATCCATCTTAATCATCCTTTTATGTTTCAATATTTAGAATATGAGTTGATTCTGTAGTGTTGTGACATGTTTCAGTTGTTGTTTCATGTTTGTTCTTGATTTTGAGATAATGTGATTGTTTGATTTTGTTAATTTTGCTAGTAAATTATTTGACTTTGAAATGAGTTTTTAAATTGTTGAAAATGTAGATAATGGAAAGCCTTAATGAAACTATAGAGAGTGCTAATTTTAACCCTGTTACGGGTCAAACGAAGAGGAAAAAATCTAATGTTTGGACTCATTTTACTATGGTAGAAAGCACTGATAAGAACAATCCTAGAGCAAGATGTAATTATTGCTTTCAGACATATGCATGTCATCCAGCAAAGAATGAGACTTCAAGCTTGAAAAAACATGTTAGATCTTGTAAAAAGTTGATGGCAAGTGTAGATACGAAGCAAAAGACTTTAAGCTTCCAAAATGTAGATAAAACGGGATCAACCTCCACACTTGCATCTTTTAGTAGTGCAATGCCGAGAACTACTAGCATAAATAATTATTATTGAAGAAATAACTTTTAAGTTTGTTGAATCAGAGGGTTTTAGAGTTTATTCTAATTATTTACAACCACAATTTGTTATACCCTCTAGAACTACGATTGCACAAGATATTATTGGAATATATGAGAAAGAGAAGACACAGTTGAAAGAATATTTTAAGAACACATCTCAATGTGTATGCTTGACTATAGATACATGGACTTCCATTCAAAATTTGAATTATATGGTTTTAACTGCGCATTTGGTTGATTGTGATTTTAATTTGGGTAAGAAGATCATCAATTTTGTTTGATTGCAAATCATAAGGGTGAAACCATTGGTAAAGAAGTAGAGAGATGTCTATTTGAATGGGGGATTGAAAATGTTTTAACAATTACAGTGGATAATGTTTCTTCCAATGATGTGACCATTTCTTATTTGGTTAAGAGTATTCGAAATGGGAATGTTTAGTTCTAAATGGTGAATACATGCATGATGTTTTACGCATATTTTGAACTTGATAGTATGTGATGGTTTAAAAGACTATCACAAATCTATTACGAGAGTATGTCGAGCTGTGAAGTATGTTCGATATTCTCCTGCGAGATTACAAAATTTTTAGAAATGTGTTGAACATGTTAAAATTGTGTGCAAAAGTAGTGTTTCTCTCGATGTGCCTATAAGATGGAATTCCACATATTTGATGTTAGAAGCGCAGAAAAATTTGAAAAAGCTTTTGAGAGATTGAAAGAAACAAATGTCCATTATCTCGCTGATTTGGGTGGAGAAAGTTCCTCAAAAGAAGATTGGGATAATATTCGAGAACTTGTAAAGTTCTTGAAGATTTTTTATGATACGACTATAAATGTGTCAGCCTCCTTGCATGTTACTTCAAATATATATGTTTGTGAAGTATGCAAATTTGAAAATTGTTATCCAAGAGTATGCTGAATGTGATAATCCATTATTGAGGCGAATGACTATTGGAATGCAAGCCAAATTTGATAAATATTGGAGAATAGAATGAATGTATTGATGTACGATGCAGTTGTTTTAGATCCTCGACATAAAATAAAGTATTTGAAACATTGTCTTTCCATTGTAATGGATTATGATAAGACAAATGATTTCTTAACCAAAGTACAAATAGTTCTTCAAAAATTATATCTCGAGTATAAAGGTGATTGGGGATTGGAAAATTCATTAGACAATTATAGTACTGCAAGTGTACCATCTACATCTACAATCTTGAGTCAAAATAGCAGTTTGAGTCATAACAAGCTATATGAGATGTTTTATAGTTGCCCTAAAGAAGAAGATGTTTTAACTACTCGGTCAAAACTTGATCAATATTTGTATGAAGCATTGGAGAAAGTTTCAGACAAACAAGACCCTCTCATGTGGTGGAAATTGAATTCATTGAAATTTTCAATTCCAAGCACTTTGGAAAGAGATATATTTGTTATTCCTATTTCTACTATCGCATCGGAGTCAACTTTTAGCAGTGGCAGACGGGTGCTTGATTCATTTCGCAATTCTTTATCCCCAAAGATCGTCGAAGCACATATTTGCACTCAAAGCTGGATTCGGTCTTCGAAATATGAATCAATAAGCTTGAATGATGGTCTAGATGAACTAGATATCTTTTATATTCATACTATTTTTCCTTTAATTTGTTTTATTAATTATTATATTTCCTAAATTTGTTTTCAATTTATATTTTTCAGATATTATACAAATTAATGACGCTGATGAAGTGAATTAGTCTGAAATTGATAGTGATGACTAATGACAATGTATAATAAGGTATTTATATTTTTATTCATTATAACTTGTGAGTGTTATTTTCTACATTATAGACTTTGAACTAATGCACAACTTTTTCATATTTTCTCATGTTTTATCCTTTCTGATTGAGTAATGAATAATTTAAACTTGAATTGTGTTATATTTTACATGAGTACTACATCAGACATATAGATGGAAGGTGACACACCCCTAGATTTCATTGCGAAAATTTAGGCTATATGCGGCACCAAGACCCCATCTTGGCTAGCCTTTCTCTCCCATGAATCATTTCTCATCTACACTATGGATCGATTTGCAAAGCTCACACAAGTGTTTCCCATAAGCACACTCCCTCACAAAGACAAGCATTTATGGGAAATCATGCTCCCAACATTTTCTATATTTCCCACCAAAATATAAAGCAAGGACACTTTATTCTTGGACCACCACAAAGCACAAGGAGGCAACATCTTATCTGATTGGATATATCTCCCCTTGTTGGTGTCTCAAGACCTTAATTTATAGTACAAGCCATAGTAATTACAAGACTATACAATTAAGAGGTCAAAATGTATTCTACCCGAATCTGGACTGCTACTCATCGACGAGCCCGTTCACTCGCAGCCGCGCCCGTTCGCCTAACAACCGTGCCTAGTCACCAACAGTCGTGCCAATTCGCATGTTCGACGCGCCTGTTAGCTTGGCAAACTACCACATCGACGTGCCAACTGCCTCATCCATTGCTTGTTGTGGCCTAACCACAGTCTTCTTTGTGTGCCCAGCTGGCCCAACTGGATACTTTGCACAGGAAGTTACCCCAAACCGTCCTTAGGCTCAAATGGTCCACTTGGCCCGCTGCTCATCGCGGTCCACCGTCCAGGCGCCCTAACGCGCCTGTTTGCCCAGCTGCAGGAACCTACCACCTTGAAGGTGCCCTAACCGTCACATTGCTTGCCTCGGTGTTGCCCTAATCGACACCCAGCTCGAGCACCACTCTAAGTAGCGAAGTGTTGCATCTCTTAGTAGTTCGCTTAGTGAATTGCGCATAGTGAGGAGCTGCCACCATCAGCTCTCACATGTTGGACCTCCCTTGGCCTGATGCCCTTGGCCAGCCACTGCCCAATGGGCCCAGCTGCTGCCCAACTGGCCCATCTTGACATTTGGCCTACTTGGCTTGTTTGCTACCTTCTCGACCGATGCTGCACCCCGAGCCATTTTCACATAGCGCACCCATTTACATCACATAAATTGTGGGTGTAACAGAAGGCTTATTAGTTCTGAAGCAGAGAGTCAAAGAGTAACCCATTGCTTAGAGGCTCCCATCGACAGAAGAACATTTGAGGTAGGAATGTGAAAATGGCATCATTGTCCTTGTTTAGCATTAGTAGCTTCACAAAAGTTCTTGTTTTTTTGTTTACTTTAGTTTGTCCTAATCATTCTTGTTTTCAGCAATATTGTGTCTATTTCTACTTCTCTATAGCACAAGTTTAAGTCATCTTGCACAAGAGTGAAGTGTTGAGCAACAATGAAATATACCTACACCTGGATCACCACTAAGCTGGGGCATTACCAGTCGATGGAGGTGTTTTCTTCAATCTTCAGATATTGCTTTAGATAAATTATCATTTTATTTGAGACTCTTATTTTAAAGAGTTTTACGTGTTTTTTTAGAGTTTTATGTGTTTAGGAATTTTTTTTTGCATTTTTTAAAATAAAATTTTATTATAATATTTGAAAAAAATATATATATGTTTTAAGTTCGGTACCAAACCGAAACCGGTATCGAATTTCCAGTCCGGTACCAGTTCGGTACTCGTGTCCCATGGGACCGGTTCAGTGCGGTTCCACTTTGGAACCAGAGCGAATCGGACCATGAATAGCCCTACTTAGCATCTATCTTTTTATCCTGTTTCTCATTAATACCTTCAAATAATTATCATTTTATTTATTAGTGTCTCATCTTTGATACTATTATTTATTTGTTAATCGTGGATAATACTGATCAAGAATATTTCCAGGAAAGATTGCCCTTTGCAATCTTCTTAGACAAAATATCATTACCAAATAAGTTCCAAGAAGCATTGAAGGGTCACAACGGTCCACATTAATTACCAATCTTCTTAAACAGAACTTACTTACACAAAATAATTACACCACTAATAATATTTTTTAATTAATAGTAGCGTAATAATAATAAGGGTTATTTTCATCTAATACCTTCAACTATCGACACATTTTTATCCAATACCTTAAAGTGTTACTTTTTTTAATTCAACACCTTATACTTCGAACAATTTTCAACCTTCACCTTTCGTTCCCTTCTATTAAGCATATCTCTCACTGCTATTCTCTCAAAAGACTAAGTTTTGCCATGGGAAAAGTTATTGCGAAGTATAGAGAAGGGACGAAGTTGCAACAACCAAAGGCTTCTCCAAAAGCTTAATCTTTGCAATCCAAGAATTAAAAGGCACATATAGGTTTTAAGAAGAAACTCCATTTTCTAAGAAAAGGGATTTTTCTATGAAGGGTATTCAATAGTTTGAGTTCTAATAATTATATTTTAAGCTCTAGCTCTTAAAGCTCCGAGCAATCATGGGTTGTCTAGTTGCAGAGAAGCAACGAAGAAAGGGATGAAAGAGAAGGAAGTCATAGAGCGCATTCTCCATTTTAAAGCTCCCAGAATGATGAACTTCATGCTTTGCATTGTTTGTGTACTGAAATTTGATTTTCCAATAGCCTGCTCCAAAGATCAAAACTTTGAAGTTGAAGAAAATGTTTTAAAAACACAATGAACATCATTGACTGCACTTAAAGATGAGCGAGTGAGAAGTCTATCGTTTTCATCTTGGTAGCAAGAGAAATGCCAAAAATGACAAAAAGATTGATCAGCCATGGATTTGGTTGCAACAATAGCAAAATTTTGTCAAATATTGTTGGATTTCTTTTAAACCCAGAAGAAAAACAATGCTACGCGTAACAAAAGATGACTGGAATCCCTTGTACATGCAGAGTCAAGATTCTAGAAAGAAAAACCAGAGAGTGAAGGAGAGGGTAAATAAGATAGGGAAAGCAAGGACCTTTCTATAGAAGATAGGGAATGCAAGGACCTTTCTATAGATCAGTTCCTTCATAGATTAGTTGAATTGTACAAATTCATAGTTAACAAAACTGAATGCTTCCATAGCTCCTCCCTCATCGATCAGTTAAATAACTCCTCCCTCGTTGATCTATCAATGTCTGATTCCATTTCCCCATTTTTGATTTCATCTTCCTTTAACATCATTTCCCTCATCTGAGTTTTCAATTACTTTCATCCAAGCTACTCGTCTATGGCCAATCAGCTTGCGAGAGATGCTAGAGAATCAGGCATTCTCTTCGAGATTGGAAAAGAACATTCTTGTTGAGATTTGTGAATCTATTACATGTGTGAAGGGATTGTATATATATTCTATTCAGAAATACAGAAAATTTATTTCGCATTTTCGTGTTTGCTCGCCCCATCTTTTTTACCCTCTGCCTTTTCTTTTTAGGATCTCGACTCTGCCTATACAGGGGATTTCGGTCATCTTTTGTTACGCGCAACATTTGTAAGCATATTTCAATTCTAACTTTTTCGACTTTAATCCCATTTTTGTTTACTTTACATGCTTTCAATGCTTTAAGTCCCATACAACGTAAATGATTTAACCATCAATTATTAAACGAAATCTACCAACCTTAGTCCATGATATATAATGCTTTTGATGACGATGTTGAGTTCCGTTTATCGCCTTAAAACCTTTCTTTAACACGTCTCTTCGATGATCTGGAAACGAAGTGTAAAAACCTTGATTTATTGAGAGGATTTTCGGTAGAGAGAAGTCAATTTTGTTCGAATGAATCAAAACTTTTCTCTCCCCTAGGTGATTGAAGAAGACACCCATACAAAGGCAACTCTCCATACATGCCCCTACATTCGTATCTTTTCAATCATGTCTCTTCAACTCTATATTATACACTTTTAATAAGGTTAAGGTGAGGGAATTAAAACCCAATTAACTTAATGTATTTAATGCTTAACAATCATCACATTAAGCTCTTTAATATTAAGTCAATGTGACATTAATTAACATGGACCACATTTACATAGATTATAATTAAATAATCTAACAATCTCCCACTTGGGCCATGTTATAAACTTTAATATCAATTGATATTCCAGCTAGTACTTTTCAGCTGCTTCAGCTAATTTCAGCTGACATAACTTGAATTCACAGTTAATTAATATAGTGTCTTTAATGTGAATTATATCAAGTTATCTTTTCATAATGAATTGC
The DNA here is from genome assembly GCA_022433065.1 of Begonia loranthoides. Taxonomy (NCBI): domain Eukaryota; kingdom Viridiplantae; phylum Streptophyta; class Magnoliopsida; order Cucurbitales; family Begoniaceae; genus Begonia; species Begonia loranthoides. Next base: position 33,682,303 of record CM039483.1, read on the forward strand.
ATAATCGAATCATGGCAGGCACATGTGAATTATGTCAACATGATTCTTTCCATGTATCACAAACTACACAATTCATTAATTTTGTAATTGAGGAACACTATAAACCCATCATATATTATTCATAACAATTATCGTACATAGCCATAATATGAATAATAAATTGACATACAAAAACATTCTTTCATTGAATTCAAAAGTGTTATATGTTACAAGCCTCGCTTTTACAATCACACAGACTTGTCACCTAAACCCATCTTTACAACATGTTCTTTAAAGGTTTTAGGTGGCAATCCTTTTGTCAATGGATCAGCTATCATTGAGCTTGTACTTATATGCTCAATGCACACCCTCTGTTTTTGTATTTTTTCCTTGACTGCCAAGTACTTTAAGTCCATATGTTTTGTTCCTTTCGAGTACTTGTCATTCTTTGAGAAGAATACAGCTGCGGAGTTATCACAATACAATTTCAGCAGTCTTTCTATACTTTCGACCATGCTAAGACCCTGAATAAAGTTTCGCAGCCATAATACTTGAATTGTAGCTTAAAACAAGCTACAAATTCAGCTTCCATAGTGGAAGTGGCAATCGTAGATTGCTTTTCACTTTTCCATGATACGGCTCCTCCAGCTAACAGGAACATATAGCCAAATGTAGATTTCCTCGAGTCTACACAACCGGCGTAATCGGAATCTGAGTATCCAATGACTTCGAGTTGACTCGATTTTCTATACATGAGCATGAAGTCCTTTGTTCCTTGTAAGTACCTGAGTACTTTCTTTGCAGCTTTCCAATGATCCAATACTGGATTACTTTGATAACGGCCCAACATCCCTACTGCAAAACTTATATCTGGCCGTGTACATGTCTGGGCATACATTAAGCTTCCTACTGCTGATGCATATGGAACAAGTTCCATTTCCTTATGTTCCAAATCATTTTTCGGACATTGCATCAAACTGAAATTGTCCCCTTTCTGAATTGGAGCAACACCAGCGGAACACTTATCCATTCTAAATCTCTCAAGAATTTTCTCGATATAACCTTTCTGAGACAATCCTAGCAATCCTTTCTTTCTATCACAGAATATTTCTATTCCAATAACATAGGATGCCTCACCCATATCTTTCATTTCGAAATTCTTTGAGAGAAAATCTTTAACGTCACGTAACGTTCCTTTATTGTTCGTAACAAGCAGAATATCGTCAACATACAATACTAGGATACAAAACTTACTTCCACTGACCTTCATATAGATACACCGATCAACGATGTTCTCTATAAAACCGTATGACAAAATGGTATCATTAAATTTAATGTACCATTGTCGGAAGCTTGTTTCAATCCATAGATTGACTTATTCAGCTTACATACCATCTTTTCATTTTTCGGTAAGGAAAATCCCAAAGGTTGATCCATATAAACTTCTTCCTCTAAGTCACCATTAAGAAAGACGGTCTTTACGTTCATTTGGTGAAGCTCCAAATCATAATGAGCCACCAAAGCCATAACTATCCTCAAAGAGTCTTTCTTCGAAACTGGAGAGAAAGTCTCTTTGTAGTCAATGCCGTCTTTCTGAGTGTAACCTTTGGCGACAAGTCTGGCCTTATACTTTTCGATGTTACCTTTCGAATCGCGTTTGGTTTTGTAAATCCATTTACAACCAACACGTTTCTTTCCTTCAGGTAACTCTACAAGTTCTCAAACTTTGTTGTCATCCATAGATTTCAACTCTTCCTTCATAGCATTAAACCATTTTTCAGAATCATTACATTCCATGGCTTTATTGAATGATTCTGGATCTTTATTGATGCTCAAGTCACATTCTTCTTCTAGTGAATAAACAACATAGTCATAAGAAATTCCCGGTCTTCTCTCCCTTACAGACCTTCGCAATTCTATTGCTTGGGTTGATCACTTACAACTTGATCAACGTTAACATGCTCATCATTAGCTCGTTCACCTTGCGTGGGTTGAATATCCATTTGTTGTTCCGGTATGTTGTTAGACTGTGATACAACATATGGTACAACAACTTGATGAGAATTATCGGGTGTCGTTTCCATCACCCGATTCTCTTGGATATTCACATTTCGTGAATCATCACTCCCACTGAACATGCCATTCTCAATGAATCGAGCATTTCCAGATTCTACAATCCTTGTACTATGCTTTGGACAATAGAAAATGTACCCCTTAGACTTTTCCGGATAGCCGATGAAGAAACCATTAATGGTTCTTGCATCGAGCTTCTTTTCATGTGGGTTATAAATTCTAACTTCTGCTGGACATCCCCAAATGTGTAGATGTCTCATACTAGGTTTCCTTCCCGTCCACAGCTCATAAGGTGTCTTAGGAACTGCCTTACTAGGAACCCTATTCAGCAGATATGCAGCGGTTTTTAAACCGTGCATCCACAACGATATAGGTACATTATTATTATTAATCATACTTCTTACCATTTCGATAAGAGTACGATTCCGCCTTTCAGCTACACCATTTTGTTGTGGTGTACCCGGCATTGTGTATTGTGCACAAATGCCTTGACTTTCGAGAAACCTTGCAAATGGACCTTTGTTTTGTCCACTTTCATCGAATTTTCCATAGTACTCACCACCTCTATCCGATCTCACTACTTTTACTTTTCTATCTAGCTGCCTTTCCACCTCATTGATGAACACTTCTATAATGTTCATCGCTTGAGACTTTTCATGCAGTAGATATATGTAACTATAACGTGAGAAATCATCTATAAAGGTAATGAAATACTTTTCTCCATTCCAAGAAGGAATGTCGAATGGACCACAAATGTCGGTATGTATTAATTCTAAAAGTTATTTGCTTCTTGTGGCAGGATACTTTGATGTGTGTTTAATTTGCTTTCCTTTAATGCAATCTATACACACGTCCCAGTCATCAAAATCTAATTGAGGTAAAATGTCATTTTTTATTAACCTCATTAACCTTTCTTTAGAAATGTGACCTAGATGTTTATGCCATAAGAAAGCCGAACTTTCGTTCGTTGCACCACGTTTTAAACCAATTACATGATCAACGTTAAACAGAGATTCTTTGAATTTAATATCAAGATTGAAAGAGTACAAACCATCTTTCATAATACCACTTCCATAACAGTATTTATGTTTGTACATAAAAAACAAACCATTATCAATCTTAAAACTAAAACCATTACAATCCAACCTAGCAACAGAAATCAAATTTCTAGCACACTCAAGAACATAAAGACACTCTTCTAGATCCAGGTGGTATCTGGTATCCAGGATCAGTCTATACGTTCCAATTCCTTCAATGCGTGCCTTCATTCTGTTCCCCATATATAGGAACTTTTCAGCACCGTTTATGGGATTGATCGAAAGCAATCCCTGCGTAACATGAGAAACATGAGTAGTTGCACCAGAATCTAACCACCAAGTATTATTAGGTACTTCTATAATATTTGATTCAAAACATACTGAAACAAATAATGTACCTTTCTTTTCGAACCAAGCCTTTCTTTTAGGACAATCTTTCTTTACATGTCCGGCTCTGTTGCAGAAGAAGCATTTAATTTCCTTACGGATCTGACCATCATTAATCTTTAATTGGTCATTTCCCTTCTTCTTGTTCTTTTTACTCGATGCCTTTGATGTGCTACCTTTGGCATCCTTCTGCACAGCTAAGTTGACGGTATGAGACTTTAATTTCTTCAACCTTCCTTCCTCTTGAACGAGCATGGCCTTAATATCGTGAAAGTTCTATTTTTCCTTGATGGTGTTATAGTTCACCTGGAACTGGCCAAACTCAACTGGAAGTGAGTTGATGATGAATTGAACCAAGAATGATTCATTCACATCCATACCCAACGTCTTAAGCTTTGCAGCCAAATTGGTCATGCTCGTTACGTGGTCATGAATGGGTTGAGACCAATCAAATTTCTTGGTCGTCAACTCACTCATTAAGCTTCCCACAACAGACTTGTCAGTAATGTCTGATTGGGAGTACGCCTTTATCTTTACCATGAAGTCCTTTGCATCATTTACTTTAGGCATCGATGGCTTGACATTTTCAGCCATCGTCATCCTCATTAAGCCCAAACACAGCCTATTAGACCGCTCCCAAGCCTCATAATAAGACTTGTCAGCTTCCAAAGTGGTCTCGTAATGGCTGGTGGTCTATCATTAACCAGTGTCAGGTCCAAATCCAATACACCCAGTTGAAACTGGATTTGTTCGAACCAGTCAGCATAGTTAAGACCATTGAACTTAACAGATGAATTACCAGAAGCAAACAAATTCATAGTAGCTGCAAATAAAGAAACATGCTCATATCAATACATTGAATAATCTAACCTAACCAAATCCCAAATAAAGCATATAAAATTTCATTAAGTTTACCTTTAGGTAATACTTAAAGAAATGTATAATTCATGATATTATAATCTTTAATTGACTTATAAACATATTTAACACAACATGTTTAACATCTTTGGATGTGTAAACATATCAATTAACTATGTAAATATGTCACTTTAATGTTATTAATTATAAACAATGGTCCACCTTTGGGTGACGTACTAGTTTATAACTAATAAACACATTACAATAATATCATAATAATTAAATGAATAAATTACACAATCTAATATTGATTCTTTCAAGCTAGGTCACTTTGGTGACTACATAGTTTCTATACAACAATATATTAATTGTATAAACATTCATTCACTCAATTTCTTTAATTGAACTGCATAATTAGGTGTTGCGGACGACTTATGCGGACGTTGTAATGGCGTCCACAATCCCTTAATGTCATCCAAAACTGCCTATAGCAGACGCTAACTTTACCGTCCGCTGCGTCCGTGTGATGCGTCCGCGTGAATCAAAATTACAGATTCATACCGGACGCATGTCTTAAGCGTCCGCAACGTCCTAGTGATGCGTCCGCATGAATCAAAACAAATTCAAAATGGATGCAAACTTTTCTCGTCCGTACAGTCCGCTTCATTCGTCCTCGTGAGTATCTTTACAGATTCATTTCGGACACAAATTGTAGCATCCGCAGCGTCTGCATTGTATCGTCCTCATGAATCATTTTACAGATTCAATGCGGACGATACTTGCATGCGTCCACGTCGTCCGCAACCTTTCACATATGCGTCCTGATACGCATTTTAACATGAATCTTGCGTCCGACCACACTTCAGGTCAACCGCATCATGATACCCAGCGTCCGCATGACGAACAGTCCGATAACTTTTCAACAGAAAACATATATTTCTTGATTTCATCTATACATCCATACGTGCATGGTATTACGAAATATAAACTATCATTTCTCATGCTTATTACTCGTTTTCATGGTAAATCAAATCGTATTTCTAACATTGCTCTGATACCAATTGTAAGCATATTTCAATTCTAACTTTTTCGACTTTAATCCCATTTTTGTTTACTTTACATGCTTTCAATGCTTTAAGTCCCATACAACGTAAATGATTTAACCATCAATTATTAAACGAAATTACCAACCTTGGTCCATGATATATAATGCTTTTGATGACAATGTTGAGTTCTTTTTATTGCCTTAAAACCTTTCTTTAACACGTCTCTTCGATGATCCGAAAACGAAGTGTAAAAACCTTGATTTATTGAGAGGATTTTCGGTAGAGAGAAGTCAATTTTGTTCGAATGAATCAAAACTTTTCTCTCCCCTAGGTGATTGAAGAAGACATCCATACAAAGGCAACTCTTCATACATGCCCCTACATTCGTGTCTTTTCAATCACGTCTCTTCAACTATATATTATACACTTTTAATAAGGTTAAGGTGAGGGAATTAAAACCCAATTAACTTAATGTATTTAATGCTTAACAACCATCACATTAAGCTCTTTAATATTAAGTCAATGTGACATTAATTAACATGGACCATATTTACATAGATTATAATTAAATAATCTAACAGCATTGTTTTATTTATGGGTTTAAAAGAAATTTAACAATATTTGACAAAATTTTAGTATTACAACAATCAAATCCATGGCTGAAAGCGATAGACTTTTCACTTGCTGATCAGATACAGTCTATGATGTTCATTGTGTTTTTAAAACATTTTCTTCATCATCAAAGTTTTGATCTTTGGAGCAGGCTGTTGGAAGATCAAATTTCGGTACACAAACAATGAAGAGCGTGGAGTTCATCATTTTGGGAGCTTTCAAATGGAGAAGGCGCTCTATGACTTCCTTCTCTTTCATCCCTTTCTTCATTGCTTCTCTGCAACTAAACAACCCACGATTGCTTGGAGCTCTAAGAGCTAGAGCTTCAGATATAATTATCAGAACCCAAACTCTTAAATACCCTTCAAAGAAAAATCCTTTTTTTATTTTCAGGAAATGAAGTTTCTTCATAAAACCTATTTGTGCCTTTTAATTCTTGGATTGCAGAGATTAAGCTTTTGGAGAAGCCTTTGGTTGTAGCAACTTCGTCTCTTCTCTCTACTCCTCAAGAACTTTTCCCATTGCATTACCCAGTCTTCGGAGAGAAGAGCAGTGAGAGATATGCTTAACAGAAGGAAACGAAAGGAAAAGGTTGAAAACGGTGGAAAGTATAAGGTGTTGAATAAAAAAAAAATAAAATTTAGGTATTTGATACAAAGTGCTAATAGAGAAAGGTAGTAGATGAAAATAACCCTAATAATAATAATAATAATACTAATAATAATGCGATAATAATAATAATAATAGTCAAACTAATATTTATCAACTAATTATCGACTAATTTTAAGAATAGAAATGCTACCAATATAATCCAAGAGCAACAACATAATTTCTCCCGTTGAATCCTCTCTTTCCTCTCTTGGCTATTCTCTCTTCCTCTTCTCTGCTTGGGTGATTTTCTCTAAAAAATCACTGCCTATTTATAGGCAAGTGATTCCTCAAAGGAGCAGCAAAACATACAGGGATTATTAGGCGCAATTTTTGGAATAGAAGAAGGGAGTCAGCAGCATACCATGCGACCAGAAGTGTGATTGTCACTGGACCAATGCATTTTGGATGCAACCGGACTAACATGTTCGGCAGCAATTCTGTTCCTTGCCGAAGGTCTCTGTTTCTTCCTGAAATCATTTCCTTTAATTCTTCTTTTAATTACTTAATTACTTATAATATATATATAATACACGCATAGTATATTAATTGACTTACTTCCTACTCTCTTTTTATTCTAAATATTTCCTGAGAATGATTACTCGTCCATTTTAATTTATTCGATTATATTTTCAATTTAATTCTCCCTTAATAAATTCTTAACCAAATAATCTAATTAACTATTTCTGATAATTTTTCTTTCATTATATTATCGATTATTATCTAAATATTTATTGTAAATAATATCCGAATAATCTAAATTATCTAAATAGGCTAACATAAATATTTTCCTCTGATTAAATTCTTTTTCCTTACTTAATTTACGTTATGAAAAATCAAGATATTACATCAACACTTCAATGTTTTTGAACAATATGTAAGATTTTTGGTTTACTGGCTTTCTTTTCTAATTAACTTTCTTCATTGATTTCAGAAATTTCTTGCTTTCAGTAAGATTTTCGGTCTGTTGCCTCAACATCTTGGTCGATCATATTTTGCTTCAATTAACATTTATACGTCCCAAAAGTTAAGTCCTTCACTACAAGGACTTCAACAAACGTGTTAGAACATGTGTCTACCTGTTTTAGAGGGTATTTTCAATGAAAATCAATAATATAATAAAACAAAATGATATTTATAATTCATAAATAACTTAACGATAATTCAATTATGCATAATCAAAACAACTATACTTAACACTTATTAAGTTAACAAAGGAAGTAAGTTTATAGCGTAAAATTAAATGGTAAGGTCTGGTATATAAAAAATGATTAGGTTAATCCATATTCAACTATGTAAAAGATTTTGTTCGCGATAGTATTATCATTTTTTCAGATTTTATTGATGGATGATACTAGTTACTTGAAAATATTTTAATTCATGGACCCCAAATGGAAGATAAAAACCTCGAAATTAAAAGATTTTTTTTTGGTATAAAACAAATGGAAAAGAAAATAATAGTAATAGCCATATATTTACTAAATTATAGATGGTGAGTTAAGTGGAGTTCCACCACAAATTATAGTTGTACTGAACTGGTTTGGTTTCTAAATTTACGAATCATATGGAAACCAAGTAAAGTTTGAAAAAATTTAAAGTTCAATTTTTCCGATTAAGTTCAGATTTAGTTTGAGTTCAATTTTTAGCTTGACTTTTGTTGATTTTTTCTTGTAATTCTTCAAAAATTATAGAAAGTTAAATAACTTCTAATATCGGGTTTAGATCATCTCAGTTTTGCAAAATTAAAACGTAAGACATTATGTTTTAGTTGGTTTGGTTCGAAGTTTGTCTTCACAAGGTTAGAACTTAGCCGGTCTCAATGAAAGAGTTATGTGATGGTTTAAAGTCATTCCTATTAGACGTTTACTATATTATTTGGTTTTGGTCTCTTTAAAATAGTTGAACATCAACATTTAATGAAATTATTACTTTTAATTTAATGGAATTGCTTCAACTTCGGGTCGTTGGATCATTCTAAAGTAAGTTCAAGCAAGTCCATTGAGGGATTTTTCTCATTTCTTTTCATCCTCCCTTGATACTTTGCCCCCAGATCTTTTTTGTTTGAGTCATTTATTTATTGACAAAATACTCATGATAAATTATAAATAGTATCCCCATCAATTCTCTCGAAAATGATATTCTTGGCCTTGGGGCTTTTATGTGTTTTTTATTTTTAAAATGAATAACCAAAGCAAAGAATTTGATAATCAAATTCTATAAAATAAAAATATAAAGATTCTTAATTTTCTCGTAAGTTTGAATAGTTGAATATAATTTAACATTTATATGGTTGGATTATATATTTAATAATGAATATAAATTTAATATCAAAAAGTCATAACCACGTTAAAATGATTAAATTCAATTTAAGATTACGAGATTTTAATGTGTATGATATGTTATTTAGCATTTAGTTTGATGAAGAGGATCCAAACTTATAACTTTTATATTTAGGCACATGGTATTTATATCGAATACTTAGTTGTTGCTATTCTCTTGGTTCCCATTTATTTAGAGAATAGACGAAGTTGAGAATTTCTTTAGAAAGTGATTTCATGAATTCTTGTGTTCTACGTTCAATTATCTTAACAAATACTACATAACAATTATGGTTTTGAGATTATAAAAAGTAAGATTACGGAATTAAGTTTAACAAAATACTAAAACAACATCACTTAGAATTTGAAACAAAGATTTTATAAAGCATGTATATTATTTAAAATCACATTTTTATGTTATAAGCATTTAAAAAAAATAAAGGCGATACTCGGTCATCGCGAAAGCCAATTAACACTCTGATCAGATTTAAGATTTTGCGCCCAGAGACACAACACATACAGTTGTCTCATTACTCTAGTTGCACTTTAGGCATTGAAACCCAATGATATTTCCAAAGAAATCCCCTTTAACAATTTAATATTTGAAAATGAGTGATTCATTAAAATGTAAATTGTTGAACTTTAAAAGAATTATTTAAAAATAATAATATGCAAAATGTAGTGCATAACAAAAATAATCTCTATCTCGAAGTGGGTCTCTTGATCCAAGCTCAATAGCTCAAAATATCCAATTTTATGAAATCCCCAATTTAATCCGATATTTGGGTACCTAAATTGAAGTTAGGAAAAAAAAAGTGGGAAATTAACTTTAAGTCTCAATATTATCTAAAACAGTGCTAACATAAGTCCACATAGTGGCCTTACCCACTGGACCCAAACCCTCATGCATATTTGAAGGCCCAAGCCCAAATAGATTTAAGCCCAAATTAGATTCCAAGCCCAATATTTTAATTTGGTTACCATCTCATGCGAACGTTACCACGCTCGTATTTTTAATCTTTTCTGATCATGTTCTCTGCGACGAACAGGACCGATAGTCTCGGCCAGTTGCCACTAACCAAACATATTGGTTTGGCAAGCTGTACAACGTAGATTGATACAGGGCAAATAAAAAAAAATTACTTCCAGATTAACCAATTAGCAACATCCCATACAGAATCAAATAATCCAGCGTAAGAAAATGCAAAATTTACAGTTAGTTATTTATCCAATTTTTTTCAGCCCAGCACCAATGATCAGAAACGAAGATAAAATGAAAAGTTGCTCTTTTTTACCTTCAAGTCCACTCCTTTGGAAAATTTGAAGAAGCTATGCACTGCCTCAAGCCTCAAGCCTCAAGCAACCCGAGAAATCCCAAATTCCACACCTTTCAAAACAAAATCATTCTTTGAATTGTTATGCGAAGGGCCGAAACAAAACTTGAGGGGAAAGGAGAAGTCAACTTACCCGTCGAAGAACACCGATGAAATTGTTAAGAATGATATCTAGAAGATTCTTTCTATTACAAATTTTATAATTATATTTCCTTCTAAATCTCTCTCTCCATCTATAAAGAGAATGTCATTGTAATATGAAATTATCGAGAATTATTTTCAATGTAGTCTTATAATTCTCTTTTCCCTTACATGGTATCAGAGCTATGGCGGTCCATCTTCCGCGCTCCTTTCTTCCAATTGTAATGATTTTCTTGGGGATTCAAGCTATGGCAGATCAACACCACCACCACCACCACCGGCAACATCGCCTCTCAGTTCCACATCGCCACGCCCCAGCTACTACCTTCTCGATTGTCAACCCTAGATCTCTTTACCCTATACATCCTCACTCTTCTTCTACCTCAACTCCGACTTCATCGAAGCGAAATCTCTCTCTTCTCTATTCGAAATCTAGCAGCAAGAGTTCCTTGTCTCTTCGTTCTCTCTATTCTCTCCTTCTCTCTTTTCCCCTTTTCCTTCATCGTTTCTCTCTTTTCTTTCATTCTTACTCTCCCTTTCTCCTTTTTGGGGTCACAATCTTCTTTCTCTACAGCTTTCCATGACTGGTTCATCCATAAATCGATCGGTAGCCGTAGGGCTAGCCTGTCCCTCAAAACCCAAATCCTCATTGCGATCGAAGGCGGAACATGGCTTGTGCCGCCACCATGGCCGCTAGATCAGCTCTTAGAACCTCCTTTTCTCCGTTCTCTGTTCTTCAGTTCCTCGGCAGTTTCTGTGATGTTTTTGCTTTCGTGGTGTGAAACCCATCCTCTCCTCTATTTATTTTTTTTTTCTCTCTCTTGTTTCCCCTCTCTATCTTAATCTTCTGTGCTGCAAAATTCTAACAACATCTTCCGTCTTACAAGAATTTCATCAGCACCAGATTTCAGATTCTCTACTCTCTCCCTCGTTATGTCCTTTCTTACCATTTTAACATCCTGAAATTCTGAACTCTATTACATTTTCTCTCTCTCTTTCAAATCACCATGAAATCTCTTAACAAAACAACAGGGCCAGTACCAACTTCAATTTCTCTCATTCGGAATTTTTCTCTAGCCGATACCGTGAAATCAAACGTGGATAAGTTCTTTCCTCCCTTTCTCTTTCTGTTCTCCTCTTTCTTCAAATCAATGAGCACCCTTTGTCCAGTCTCTTACCCCTATTTCTCCATCGAAATCTATTTTTAACAGAACTTGCTTCATATCAATTTCTGCACGAAGTTCCTTGTCTCTCCAACCATTTCCTCTCCGTTTATTTCTTATACTCTAATTCCGTTTATTTCTCTCTCTCCATTTATCACCCTTCTATGTTCTTTTCTGAGTGGTAGCAGATGACCTCTTTATCTTCTCTCCCCTTTTATCCTCTGCTTGGTGGGGTTCTCTCAACTTCTTAGTATCGACTACTTTCTCAGAATTTTTCAGACACAACTGGAATTTTATTCTCTCTACACGGAAGTTTCTTTCTCGCATAAGTCACTAGATCACCAGACTCCATCTCAAAGAATCTATCATGGCTCCAGCTTGCCCAGCATTGCCACGCTCATGATGCTGGATAGAAGATCTTGCTCTTCCTCTCTGCACTTCTTCTCCTCATAGAAGTCTCCCTTCAACTCCAGGAGCTTCCCTTCACCTCAATTGCTCATACACGGCTTCTCCACCTCAACAGGAACAATCTCTGCGTCCTTCGGCCTTGATCTTGTGAGGAGATGTTAGAATGATATCTAGAAGATTCTTTCAATAACAAATTCTATAATTATATTTCCTTCTAGATCTCTCTCTCCATCTATAAAGAGAATGACATTGTAATATGAAATTATCGAGAATTATTTTCAATGTAGTTTTATAATTCTCTTTTCCCTTACAGAAATTAGAATCCTTGCCTCCACTGTCTACTAGAAAAAGGACTTCAACAATCGGAGCTACGTTCTCCGATCTAAAAGGAGTAAGCATCCCATTAACAGGGCATTCATGGAGGAGAAATCAGAGAAAAACTAAAATTGGACTTACCAGGAAGGGGCGTTCTCCTTGTTCCGTCGCACACACAAGAGAAGAAATTGCAAACTATGGGAGAATCTGGTAGGGTTCAGATCTTCCTCCCCAAGCTGCTGAAATAGGGGGTTTCCTCCACCAAATCTCGGCAAAGGGAAGAAACCCCATATATATATATATATATATATATTATTTTATATTGGGTTGGGCCCTTAAAGTGCCAGGTTTTACATGTTCCTCCTCACGCTATGATTTTTTAAGCTTGAGAGAGGTATATGCCATTAGCATCAAAATCAATCTAGCATTTCAAATATTTTATTGAGTACATTGCTTCATATTTGTTCTGTTCAGTTTCTAGGCGCTGCCATGCCATCAATAATATTGACATCTTGCTACGTAAAATCTTTGCAGGGGGAATTGCATATGGATTGGATAGATTATTTATGTTATTAGTTGGTGCTAGATCGATAGGAGACGACGTAGTTTTTCTGAAACCCACCAGACGATAGATTACATAACTCTATAATTTATGAAGATTAAATAATTTATAATTTCTTAACTCTATAAATTATCTCTATTTTCTTTAAAATAAATCTTTGCATATTGATATTTTATTCACACAACAAAATATTATTATCACAACAAAATATAAATAATTATTGTAGATTCTCAATGAAGCATTGAATTTTTGTATCTAAAATAAAATATATTTGAAGATAACAAATATTTGAGAAGATCAAAAATAATTCTCAAATAGAATACTTCACAAATATTCAACAAATATTTGTGAAATTACTATCATTCCTTAATACACTAAAGGAACACATAATCGTTAAAAAGAGAGAGGCTAGACACTCAAGACTTTGATAGAAAAATGGAGATTTTTGACGTTTAATTACTGAGGATATTTGTGGTGACTACGTAATATGAATTATCAAGGTAGAAAACTTTAATTAGTATTTTTTATCTCTCTTTCTATAATATTATTTTCCTTGTAGTTTCTATGACTATCAATTCTGATATTTCTGTAGTTTTTTCTCCTGCAACTTTGAACTAATTCTTTTTTTCTAAATTATGATTTTAATTAATATAAAATTTAGTTAAATGTTATCCTTTTCACTTTATTGATTAGTTTCGAATTTGTTTATTTTGTTTGAGAATTATTGTTAATATAATTAATTGACCATTAATTAGATTAAAATTTATCACATGTGAAGAGTTTAAGAAAAAAATTTGCATGTTAAGTATAAATATAGTAGCATAGGATCATTGAGTGGAAATCATAAATTCATGTGGGATATGTATATACTTTCATAATATAAATAATCACAAAGTGAACCTGAACTTAATGAATCACTGTAGTTTTATTCACATAGAAATATAGTGAATTGAATCTATAATTACGGTTTGTAATTATAATTTTTAAATAATTAAAGTTTCTAGTACCAATTAATTAATTGAAAAAAGTAAATTATTGTTTTATCCCTGTATAAAGTTGTCAATAACATTTTTATACGGACAAAATCGTAATTGGATACACAAATTACTCGTTTGTCCCTATAAAAATGTTACTTACAATTTTATATAGCGATAAAATAGTAATTATAACGACCTGGATTTCGTAAACCATTTCAACTTGATTAAAACTCATTTAAACTTAATAGGGTTATCATAGTGCAATAAATCCGAACCGTTAATAAATCATTCATTCATTTTTCATTTCTTAAAAGAAATGATTCATAAAAATTTGCGGAAGCATAATTAAAATAGAAAGCAACTTTTACCGAAATAGAATTATATGAGAAAACGACTTAAAAAAAAAATACATAGTCCAATTTATTTGAATAAAATACAACTCGAAATTAAACATTCATTCTTCTCATTATTATACCATATCATACCATATATGCCATACTACTACTTCTCTGGTGCCATTTTCGGACCAACCACAGGCTCCACTGGAATGTCATCTTCCTTAACGGCTGGCATAACTCCCTCGTTACCTACACCACAAGTAAGGACGTGAGCTTACGCTCAGTAAGGAGAGGGGAAAACATTTATGCATTTCTCTCTTTAGTTCTCGTTAGAAGGGGGCCACCCAACCAACCATTTCATTACGTTCGTTCGTTTTCTACATTCATTCATTAAACTCGTACATCGAGCTCGGAGATTGAGGGTTTTCCTTTGAGATGGCCTAGCTGTACAGAAACTAACCACCTGTGGGCTACTAGTCCCTTTCCCGTCTTGGTAGGGGTGTATCCTAGTAGCTAGACTGGATCCGGACTACCCATTTACCTCAACTCCCTAGTTCCGGCATATACCCGCCTTTAGGGTTTGTTCTTCCTATCCCGGCATATACCTGCCTTTAGGGTTCTTTCTATTCCGGTATATACCCGCCCTTAGGGTTCTTTCTATTCCGGCATATACCCTCCTTTAGGGTTCTTTCTATTCCGGCATATACCCTCCTTTAGGGTTCTTTTCATAACATTTTCCTCACTCATGCATGTGAGTACCACCCAAGTGGCTACTCCCTACTTGGTTTCTATTAATCATGGACTCAATCTAACCTTTTCCTTAACAACATCTTAGCATATTACAAGGAACACATTTCATAACGACATTAACATACAACCAACCACAAATTATAAGCATATATATTGAAGAAACAAGGGCATATAAGATTGAAGGAACAATGAGCATATAACACAGGGAAATCCTACTTTTCACTTCATTTCATTTATCTTTACTTTTTCATTCTAGTTTAGTTTAACCATTCATTTATCTTTACTTTTCTTTCTAGTTTAGTTTAACCATTTCATTACTCATCTCTTAGTTTAGTTTAACCATTTCATCACTCATCCCTACTTAGTTTAGTTTAACCTTTTCATTACTCATCCCTACTTAGCAGTAACAACTCATTATTCACCTCTATTTAGCAATTAACTAATTCATTACTCATCTCTACTTAATTACAATTGAAGCAATACACAGCTTTTCTATACTCTTTTCTATACTTAGCATGATAATAAGCATGATGATAAGCAAATGACTAATGACAAGTAGTGCATACATATTCTTCTTCATAATTTAACCTTATTAACACCCTCAACATGCTTCAATATACTTAACATATCCAATCTATGAACATTCTTAAACATTTCAGTTTATCATTCTAATGATATGAATAAACCAAAAACTAAAACAAACAGCAGCAAAACAAGTAATTTCCACCATACAACCACTAAACTTTCATGTTCTACCTTTAACTTTGTAACTAATTCTCATGCTTAACCCATTTTCATTAGATCAGAAGAGTTTCTGCATCAAACCAGAAACAAAGCCAGAAAACATAAACCCAAAAGCTATATCTCATATCCTTAATTTCCTCTTTTTACACTTCCTCTTTTAACTCCCTTCACTACTATCTCATCTCTCCTTTCTTTAATTTCTTGTCTTAATGGCTTTCACATTTGTCCATTCGTGTTATGTACATATAAGTTATGTAAGGTTCAACATGGAAGCTAAAATTTACAATTTCTACGCCAGAAAATAGTTTATGATTTCATACCAGAAAACTTATTTATAACAATCACTTGGCTTTTCTTTCCGTCAACATCATCAGTTTCTCCTTTTCATCATATCAAGCATTTCTTTAACATTATCAATCATTTCGTACTACCCATTATCCAATCATTTTCGTGATATTGGTTTTTACTAAGATAACATACAGGAAAACTTAAACCATAAGTAGCAGAAGATTTGAAGACAAGAATCAGGAAAACAATACTTGTGGGTAGGGCTTAATACGCCAAGACACACCCTTCCTTACCTGAATATCCTCACGTATGACAACTCCCTTCCCTAGAAATTCCTCCCACAGCAGGAAATGTAGCCGCTCAGCAGGAAACGTAGCAGCTCATATGAAGGGAGAGGAATAAATAAAGGAGAAGACTTACCAGGAGACACGGGAGAGACCAAGCGTGCAACCTAGGGTGGGCTATGAGCTGCTGTTAGTCTTCTCCACTGAAAGTATGCGTAATTAAGTCAAGAAATCCAAACTTCGTCGTTGTTTTTTGACTTTTCTTTCTTTTTATAATCACAGATCTGGTGCATTGCGGACGCCGTACAGTCGTCTGCGGCGTCCGTGTCTCCAAAATTGCACAGAAATTGGCATCCTAAACAGGCGTCCTCTGCGTTCGATTTGCGTTTGCGGACGCCATTTAGCGTCCGCTCGTGCGTCCGCCAGAAATCCAAAATTGGACAAAGGCATATTGGACTCGAAAATCTGCGTCCGCGGCGTCCGCACATTCTTAGCCAGCGTCCGCACTTAAGACAGATGCATATCGGACTCGAATTTTGGCATCCTCTGCGTCCGCACTTTACCAGACAGCATCCTCAGTACACAATTAGTGAGTATAGGATGCTGTTTTTTAGCATCCTATGCATCCTAAAGTCCAATTTTCATCATCTATACATGTTTTCCTCAACATTCGTCCAAGTCCGACACATACTAAGTTAAGAACATTCATAGGATGACGTAATATAACAATATCGATTTCGTTATAGTTTGAAATACAATTGATTACATAGAGAATCGGGAAAAATCTAGGATCGGGTTATTACAGTAATTGAATTATTTTTTATAATAATAAATATATCATAAACGTCCCTCAGTATAAAGGATGTCCATTATAGGTTAAAATATGTCTTTTAACCTATAATCGATGGCCTTCCTTCAAACATTGTTGTTTTACACTAAAAAAGCTTGAAAATTTTGAATGTTCGACTTTGAAATTCATTTTGATGGGAAAACTAACATCGACTTTAAGGATCGATGCCAACGAACTAGATAAACAGTGAGGGGAAAAATTTTCAACTAAATGGAGTTATTAAATTTGACGGATTTGGACGAAAAACTTGACTGCGAGATTACCGACGATAATTTCTCATAGTCTAGGGTTTTAGTTGTTAAAAAAATTAGTCAAGGTTTGACTTGTTATTGATCCTAAACTATAAGGTTTGTAGTGTTAATTTCCCATTTATATATGGTCTGACAAAAAAGTGACCACATTCAGAATGTTCAAAAAGTCTATCTCATCTCTCCTTGACAACCCTCATTGCTTCATGGACTCATTATTTTACTATCTTGTCATCATTTTAACACAACGTCTAGAGAAACATAATCGTCTAGAGAATGTAAATTAGTGACGAAATAAGGCAGCAGAACAAGTAAGAATATCACAGTAGGGTGAAGCAGAAATGTAACAATCAAATAGAGCAGCTAAAGGGGATATAGAGTTAAGACATACAAGAAAGTTATAGAGTTTAAATCATAGACAACAATCACTACGTTCACACACACACACACACACACACACACACACATACTATTACTTGGGTGTAGGGCCTCCAAATAGCCATCGACTACCCACTCCTTACCTTTGAAGACACCTCTTCCCTTACATAGAAGCCCCTTCCTTCGTCTCCCTTCATACTAGCTCACCACTAGAGAGCCCTTGCAGCAGGAAACCCTCAGCTCCAGAATAGAGAAGGAAGGAATAAAGGAGGTGGAGATAAACCTATCCTTAGAAGACAACCTATATGTGTAGCAGAGGTTGGCAGTAAAAAATCATTGTTGGTCGCTTGAGACATGCAATTTTGTGTTGTGGAGTAATGTTCCCATTGATTAACGTTGTTTTCATTCTATTTCAATTTTATTTTGTTTCTGATGTTTGATGATTCGGATGGGTGCGAACGTAATCTTCGTGTCCGTAGTCGTCTGTAAGACCAGATCTTCCTGGGTAAAAGTCGAGTTCAGACAGAAATTGGCGTCCTTACTCTTTTTTTGTACCGTCCGCAGCCCAGATTTGGATGCCATGTGTCTTCCGCATGTTCCGTTCAAATGTGGCCTAAAATCAGACAGAGCCAAAGCAAACGATGTTTTGAGGGGTCTACAGTCATCCCGATGCATTCGCAAGTCTCCAAACTCAACAGATTTGATGCAAACGTGTCATGTCTGCTTCTGCATTGTTTGCAGTCGGCGTCCGCAACTCCTCACCACAGTGAGGTTAGGATGTTGGATGGTGTCTTGAGTCGTCCCCAACTCTAGGCAACACTCCAGGTGTGTTGTGGACGACACCTCACATTCTCCACACCATCCACACGCATCCTTGCGATTGAAAAAAATTCATTTTCTTTGTGTTTCTGTCTAAGTCTTTTCCCGAATTGAATTCCTACGAAGTTATGCGTCATGACTTAACGCGTGTAAGGATGATGAAAATACACATATCACACAAATCTTTACCTCCAAGTTTGATTACATTGTTTTATAAAAAAAAATTAGGATTGTGTTGTTACATCAAAGCTATGAAGTCAGCAAAAAGTCTTAACATAAAGTTATGTCCAAAATTGAAACAAATGGTTTAGAGTCCACATAGTCATCAACAAGAATTAAAGATAACATAATAACAACAAGAGCAAAACACTGTGCAGGAAATGAAACCATTCAACACTAACGATAAAACTTAATATGAAATCAAATCCTCACTAGAGGCAATACAAAAACACTAAGGAGGAAACTGACTCCGAAGTATCCACATTTTGGACACTACACCAGATTGCCGCAATCTAAACCTAGAATGGAAGGGTTGTTGAGGTGAGTGACTAACTCAGTAGGGAACTAATACTCAATGCAATGCACATGTAAAATTATGTTTTGTCATCAAAACTATGATATTTAGAAAACATGCATCCATTACAAAAAGTTTTAAAAATAATTTCCATCACTTTAAAGAAAATCATCTTCGAAGGCCCTCAATGAGGTATCGATTAAAATATAACTGTATACATAGACAACTAATACCAAAATATTCTTGTGGTATTAGTTTATATTGAAATCATTTGTTAGTTAAAATGGAGGATCACACAAGGTTTTCTCCGATCAAACACAAAAAATACGGCAACCATTTCCAAGCAGCACGTCATGAACATGGAGAAAGAAATGATGGCGGTCTGAAAACTTGGCATGTCACCCGAGTTTCTTGCAATCAAGGCTCATTGACGACACAACCTATACATAATCAAACACCCTAATCAGGTTTAGGGATTGAAAACCCAAGGACCTTGTTAACTTCCCTATTACCCATTTTTCATATAGTGCAAACAAAACATCTTCATGCAGTAGAAAATGTATTGGGATATCCTTATGATACTTTGACACTTAGACCATCCTAAGTATCAAGAGGATTTAACCTCCCACATAAAAAATTTTACCCTTTTTTTGGCTAAGTTTTATTTTGATGATGACTAAATTGTTGGTTAATTTATTATATTTTGTGTTGTATTTCGTATTTACCAGATATTAGTCGTATCATCTTATCATAATATTTATATCAATATTTATTGAAAATTCTCTCAAAATGAGTATTATTATCATGCTAATATGCTTACTTGAGTCCATGTAGTGTTGGATATTATTTAAGAACTCAGTATAGTTCAGGTTTGAATTTGGAGTTAAGTTGTGGACGGTATGCGAAAGAGAAAACTTGTCCCAATCTACTCTATGTTCATTCGAACGATCACATACGACAATGCGAATGAGAAGAATCATCCGAATTATCCCAAGAATGAGTCTGTCAAGTTTAGGACGAGTTGACGATGAAGAAATGGTTGAGTGCAGACGAGTGAGGATGAAATCGAGCACGTCTATTTTGAATAGGTTATGTTTTAGGGTGTTTTCACATGAGTGCGAATGAGAGCCCAAATGAGGATCTGTGTCCT
Source organism: Begonia loranthoides (assembly GCA_022433065.1). NCBI lineage: Eukaryota > Viridiplantae > Streptophyta > Magnoliopsida > Cucurbitales > Begoniaceae > Begonia > Begonia loranthoides. The sequence goes on from CM039483.1 coordinate 33,702,524, forward strand.
ACACAAATGAATAGTGAACATTCAGATGAGTGCAGATGACAGTGAGGATGAGGATATGCGTTCTCAAGAGGTGAACAGTGAACATTTAGATGAGTGCGAATGAAGGGCACTGTGTCTTAAAATCCAAATTTCTACATAATTGCTATATTTTCAACGGATGGATTTCAACAAATATTTTTTAACAGTCAATGCGGACGAGGACTCACGTCCAAAAGTGAACAACCTATAAATAGAAGATCACTCCAAGCTCTCTACAACGATATGATATTCGAGGTGATGCCCTGCTAAAATCAATCCTCCAATATTACTCACTATGAGCTGTTATTGTAAATACAATTCTCCCCAACCTCAAAATTTTGGAGTTTTATTTGGGAGAATTTAGATTAGATAGATTGCGCTTTAATTTTTGATTCTATTATTTGCACTAAATTGTAAAGGGTGATTCCCTAAGACTTCACCACACAAGGGTGACAATCCTAAATACTCAATGGCTCGATTGAAAGGTAAAAGTTCAATCAACGGGTAACTCCCTACAATAGTCAAATTTAGGTTAACAACTCGTAATAGTCAAAGGGCGACACCATTAGAATTATTTTTTGTGAATGGTTTAATTGACACTCGTAAGTAAATTAGTGAGTGAATCTCCAAGTGAATCATGGAGCGTGGAGGTAGGTGAGTTTGCTGAACTATGCAAACAAACCGTGTACACTCTCTTACCTTTACTCTTTATATTATTGCATATATGTGTGATTGTTTTATTTAATTATATGCATTACACCATTTAGAGTTATTAGAATTTAAAGATCACACGAAATAACTAATACGCTATATTCGCCCCCTATAGGCATATATTGATCATGCAATTGGTATCAGTGGTGGGTATTCAATTTTATGCTTGATTTTTTGTGCACATTGTAAATTCTCTTGTTTGAATAAATTTGATTGAACTTTTGAGATAAGTTTCTTGGTAGAATTCATTTTACAAATTTATTGAAATATATTGTACTTCCTTGATTATTTTGATTGAATTTCATTGTTGAAATTTATTTGAATTTCATTGAATAGAATTTATCTATACATGTATATTATGGATTTCAATAGGATTGTTGAAAGTTAATGCACATCTACAACTCAACACTTTGATGGTTGTAATTATTTGTCATGGAAATGTAGAATGAAAGTATTTAAACAATATATTGATTACACTCTTTGGAAAATCATTGAAAGAGGAATAACTCTTCCTAGACCATAGTGTGATTTCAATGATATAGATAAGCACATTGGAACTTAAACGCTAGAGCCATGAATCTTTTATATAATGCCTTATGTATGCATGAATTTGATGAAGTTCAATCTTGTGTTAGTGCTTTTGATGTATGGAAATCTTTTGAACTAACACATGTAGGCACAAATTGATCAAATAAATGCGAAGAAAGCTCATCCTCCGAAAAAGAGGAGAAAGTGGCCATCTCTTGCTTCATGGCCAATCAAAAACAAAATTAAGGTAACCAACTATTATAGCAATTCCAATTCAAATGTGATGATGATAATGATCTAGTTAATGAATTGCTAGAAACTTTGAATGAGTTCAAAGATAAATACAATGTGTTGAAAAAGGAGTATAGAAATTTGATAAAAAAGCATATTAATTTAGATAAATCTTATGAGGATCAAGTTGTTGAATTAGAAAGCATGAGCATTGTTTTAAATGCATTCTTTAAATCTCTTGAGCATGATAGTAGTACTTAAAATTTTTTAAATGATGGATTAAAATCTACTATCAAATCACATGAAAATGAAATTGATTAATTGAATGTTAAAAATTGTGATTTGATTGCTACTATGAAATACCTTGGGCATGATTGTAGTGATTTGAAATTTTTGAATAATAAATTGAAGGTTTGTATCTAATCACATGAAGATGAGATTAGATTTTTGAATGCTAAATCTAAATCTATTTTTGATGCTGAGGCTAAAATTGAATCTCTTGACATTGATATTTGTAGGGGTGGGCAAATCGGTTCTTGGTTCTTGTTCTGGAGTTCTCGGTTCTTGTTCCGGAGTACTCGGAACATACCGTTTGGTTCGCGGTTCCGAGTGCAAGGAACCGAAACCAGAACCGAAAATGTGACTCGGTTCTGGTTCCCAACTTGAGAAAGAAGTTTTTTCTGATATGCACTCATTTTTGCCATCTCTTTCCGGCTCGCTCTCTCTTTCGCAGTCTCGCTGTCTTTCGCCATCTATTTGTCTCTCGCGGCTCTCGTTCTTCTTCTTCCTTTAGTTTGTGGCTCACCTTCTTCTTCTTCCTTTTAGGAGAGTGACGGCTGAAAGCGTGCGACTCTCAAGTTTCTTCGTCTGGTTCTTCTATCTGAGAGCATTCTGAGCAAACAAACACTTCAAGGGAAAACAAAACCGCAACTGTGAAGGTTTCTGAGAGCACTTGGGTAATGATAGGGCAACTCTAAAACTAAGCTTGTCTTCCGATTCTAGTGAGTGATGCAGAATGCCCTATTTTGTTTTGGATTTAGTGAGAGATTTTTGTTTTGAGTTTTGATGTTAAGCGATTTTCTCTTATAGTGCTATAATTTCTATTTGCAGATTAAGGAATTGAACACTCAGGGCTATGTTATTTATATCAATAATTTGGTGAGAGAGTTTTGTTTTTAGTTTTGATATTGAGTAGAAATGCCTCCAATCTGTTTTTGATCACTGATGAGATTGTGATACATTAGTTGTTCTTTGTTCTTGTTAGTTGTTCTCTGTTCTTGTGAATAGCTGAGATTCTATACCCATAGCTTGTTGGTTGTGCTGTGGCAGTGATCAATATCACTTCTGAAAATTCATCCTTCAAACTGGAAAAACCATTGTGAAAGTGAGCGATTTTCTCTTACATTGCTATGATTTCTATTTGCAGATTAAGGAATTGAACACTCAGGGCCATGTTATTTATGTCAATAATTCGGTGAGAGATTTTTGTTTTTAGTTTTGATGTTGGATAGAAATGCCTTCATTCTGTTTTGGATCACTGATGAGATTGCGATGCGTTAGTTGTTCTCTGTTATTGTTAGTTGTTCTCAGTTCCTATGAATAGCTGAGAATGTATACCCATAGCTTGTTTGTTGTGCTATGGCAGTGATCAATATCACTTTTTAAAATTCATCCTTCAAACTGGAAAAACCATTGTGAAAGTGAGCAATTTTCTCTTACAGTGCTTTGATTTCTATTTGCAGATTAAGGAATTGAACACTCAGGGCCATGTTATTTGTATCAATGATTTGGTGAGAGATTTTTGTTATTAGTTTTGATGTTGGATAGAAATGCCTCCATTCTCTTTTGGATCACTGATGAGATTGCGATGTGTTAGTTGTTCTTTGTTCTTATTAGTTGTTCTCTCTTATTGTGAATAGCTGAGGATCTATATCCATAGCTTGTTTGTTGTGCTATGGCAGTGATCAATATCACTTCTGAAAATTCATCCTTCAAACTAGAAAAACCATTGTGAAAGTGAGCGATTTGCTCTTACAGTGCTATGATTTCTATTTGCAGGTTAAGGAATTGAACACTCAGGGCTATGTTATTTATATCAATGATTTGGTGAGAGATTTTTGTTTTTAGTTTTGATGTTGGATAGAAATGCCTTCATTCTGGTTTGGATCACTGATGAGATTGCAATGCGTTAGTTGTTCTCTGTTCTTGTTAGTTGTTCTTTATTCTTGTGAATAGTTGAGAATCTATACCCATAGCTTGTTTGTTGTGCTATGGCAGTGATCAACATCACTTTTGAAAATTCATCCTTCAAACTAGATAAACCATTGTCAAAGTGAGCAATTTTCTCTTACAGTGCTTTGATTTCTATTTGTAGATTAAGGAATTGAACACTTAGGGATATGATTTCCATTCAACACATCAAATGATTTCCATTCTTGGAAATTTGAAGAAGATTGCAGAGAAGCTCCAAAGTGTATTCAGTACAAGAAAAGCTCCAAAGTGTAGTCAGTACCAGAAAAAGAGCAGTCAGTACCATAAAAGCTCCAAATTGAAAGCTGCTGTCTATTTAGAATATGTTGGCATATTTTTTGTTTATTTTGCAAGGGCTACGCACGTATGTTGACACATTGTAAATGATGATTATAATATTTCAAAGTTTTGTAGTGAATAAGGAATAGAAACTGGTGTACTCTTGTGTATTACATAAACGATTGATCAAAATGTTCGAATATGCAGAGCTATCTGCCTTGGTAATTCATCTTTGGATTTTGAATCATTCTCAATTTTAACAACACAAATTCATTTCTCTGATTAATTATTATTATTATATATTTAACAACACAAATGAAATCAATTAAACCCTTCATCCATTCAACTTAAAGTAAAACCAGAGACATAATCTTAAATCAATGTCTATAATTAAGAACTGAAACTAGAAAAAAAAACAACACACATTGAGCAATGTCCATTAAACCAATTGTCGAATAGTCAAATGCTGAAAAAAGTCAAATGTCCATTAAATCATTGTTGATCATCTCCTCCTTTTTCATCTTTTTCTTTATGGTTGTAAGCATTAAGTGCGGAAAAAAGTATCATATTAATCACTTAATATTAAAAAGTTTCATCAAATATATAAAAGTAATTGTACAAGTAACACACCTTCGTCAATAGTTTCATAGTCATTTTTTGGCTGCAACGTATCTAGATGAATTTGGGAACTAATCCAATTTTGTGTGCAAATTATAGCTTCGACTGTTTCAAGTTGGGGGGCAGTACGTGATGAATCAATAATATGGCCCCCACAACTAAAATCTGACTCAGAAGGGACAGTAGAAATCAGAATGCTCAATTCATCTTTTGCTATGTTGCTCAACGCTGGATACTTATGTGCCATCATTTTCCACCACCTTAAATGTCAAAAGTCTGTTTAAACTTCTCAGCTTGCTCGCTCAAATACTCTGCCACTTCTGTCATATTATTCGAATTTGAAAAACTCTCAAGTGCATTGTCATAGAATTGCACATAAAACATATCTACCTCATTTGACGGAGTTCCAATATTAGCAACATTAACAATCTCCGCATCATCAGCTGAATGACCTCTATACTTCAAATATAATTGTTCTAAAACATTCTCAGTTACTTTCACATACTCATCAACTATATCGGCTCGAATGAGAGTGGAGATACAATGTCTTAGAAACTTCGATTTACCTCTTAGATCGAGGAGGACTGCCACGAATAGAATAATGTTCATCTTATCAAAATATCCCCAATACTTTATCAACTTGATCATCATTCCATGAGCCATGTTCATCAACGTCAACCTATCACTGTTGGCATACTGATCGATGATCGTCTTCAACTTGCAAGCTTCAATGACATACTGATGAGCTGTAATTGACAATGATTTTGAAACCATCAGAGTGCTATCATAAAACACCTTCAGAAACTTGACAATTATCTGAATGTTATCCCAATCTCTAGAAGTAGAATGTCCTTCCTCCTCCATCGCCAATTCATAAGTATTATCACATTCTCTCATCTTATTGAATGTTACGGCATACTCTTCAGCATTATCTAGCATCAAATAACTAGAGTTCCATTGAGTCGGCACATCAAGAGTTAAATTGCCCTTAAATGTAATCTTCACATTATTGATGCAAGACTTGAAGAGTCTAAGTCATTGCGGAGAAGATTTAACGTACTTTACCACATTTCTCACTCGAAAAATGGAATCGTGATGCTCTTTTAGCCCATCAGCAACGATCAAGTTTAGAATATGAGCAAAACATCAAATATGCATGTGCTTTCCATCTAAAACCAAACCATCCAAATTTCTCACAGTTCGCACCAAGTAAGAAATACCAACATCGTTAGATGAGGCATTGTCAATAGTTACCGTCAAGACTTTGTCAATCTTCCATCTAAGTAGACAATGCTCCATTGTGCTGCCAATTGTTTCTCCCTTATGGTCATAGTTTAACAGAAGTTTAGTATCTTCTTTTGCAACTTCCACTCGTCATCAATCTAGTGTCTGGTCATCACCATATAGGACTTATTTTGTGTAGAAGTCCAAGTGTCCGTAGTCAAACTCACTCGTTGACTTCTTTGCTTGAAGTATGCTTTCAAATTCTGTTTTTCTTTCCTGTATATATTCTCTATGTCTATTCCAACAGTTCTACAGGAAGGCATAATGAAGTCGTTTATGAATAATTGAAGTAATTCTTTGAAGCCTTCTCATTCAACCATTCTCATCGGCAACTCATCCTTAATTAACGTTCAGACTACATATTCTCGTCCAACCATCTGACTATATGTTATCTTATTGGAGCATTCTTTATCTTCTTTTTTTTTTTAAAACGGCAACTTGCTTTGATTATTATGAAGATCTGCCACATGCTTTTGACTATAGGTGCCATTCTTTTTAGTATTCGCTACAAGTATTTGTTGACAATAATATCATTGTGCTTTACCAATTTCTGCATCATGACTTCCAATCTCAACAAAATTCTCCCAAACATTAGAATTTCTGGTGCGCTTTTTAGAAATAGTTTGTGTCGTTTCTGACATTCTGTTTGTATCCCAAAAAATCAAAGAGTCACGAGTAATTTTCTAAATTGCATAAACATCAAAAAGCAGTTAATTAATCATCAGTTAATCAAACATCTGAAAGCTACCCAAGCTTTTAAAGATAAGAAGAAGGATAATTTTGAAAATAAAATTATAGAAGCACTTAAAAGTTGCAATAACTAGTTGAAATTTATAATAATGAGTAACAAGGTCTGCTATATTAAACAAATACAATAACATGAAAAAGATATTCAATGATCTACAAGTAATAAAGGAGCGAGAAAAAAACTGTGGGGGAAAAGATTCAAACCTATTTAAGCAAAAGAAACTATACAAAAGAGTATGCTTTTCAACAATTAATGCAAAAATACATTTTGCTAGATTAGACTGCAGTTCTAAATTATTTATCAGAAAGCAATTAGAAGCTTACATTAAATAAGGAAAAAGAATTGATAAAGCATGCAACTAGATTGCTGAAGTGATTAAAGAAGACAATGATCATGGCTGCTAGTTATAGAATATATTAAAAAAAAACTCTTTACTAATAATAAATAAAACTATATATATGAAAAACCAACTAACCTGTCACCTGAAATACTTGATGGTTTGAGACCTTTAAAAACCTATTAAAATAAACTGACCAACATAAATCAATTCATCATATAAAATCACCTTCTAGCTTTCCAACAAACTATCAACAACTTTAACAAAAATTTATTGTATCTTACCTGCTCAACAGCGTAAAGCTTAAAGCTTAAAGCTTGTATCAAGGTGATGAACCGAGGTGATGAACAAAATATGAGGAAAGAGGCAACGTGAGGCAAGACTTAAAGCTTAAAGCTTGAGAACAGAACAGAAGCATCAAGCGAGGTGCTGAACAAAATATAAGTAATTGAAGTAGTTCGAGGCAAGGCTTCTTGGCGGTAGGCGAGAAATCGAGGTCTAATGAACAGGTGAGAAATTGAGGAGGATGAATAGAACAGAATCAATCGATGCGAGGCGAGGCGATGAATGGGCAAGGTGAGGCTAGGCGATGAACATAACAGAATTGAAGAAGAAAGCAACCAGAAGGTAGTCGTTCCAGAAGAAGAAAGTGAGTAAGCGACTAGAAGGTGAAGGATGAAGGTCCAGACTCCAGAACGTATTAAATAAATAAGTAATTTAAAATAATCAAGGTTCCGGTCAGTTATCAACCCAGAGAACTGGGGACCAAACCAAAAGAAAAACATAATACCCGGAACCGAACCAAATAAAATTTTTGGAACCAATAATCGGAACTGAACCAGAATTGACTAGCGCTTCTAGGTTGGTTCTCGGTTCTGGGCAGTTCCTGCCCATCCCTAGATATTTGTGAATTGAAAGCAAAGAATAATGATTTCAACTCTATTGTGCTTGGCTTCACTAACGAAAGCAAAAATTTAAATATGCTCTTAGGTAAGGAAAGAATTACATTTGACAAAGCCGAAATTGGCTATAAACCCTTTGCAAAGAAAAAGAATTACAACAATTTATTTGTTCGATCATCTATTTATAATTCTTGCAATTTTTTAGGACATAAATAATTTTATTTTCCTTTAAAATTGAATGCTAAATTGGATTCAAATGTTAAATTTAAATTTGCCTATCGTTTAAATTTAAACTCTAAATTTAAATCAAATGCTAATTCAAAATTTTCTTATCCCTTGAATGTGAGTTCTAGATTTAAGTCTAGTTTAAATTCTAAACCTAATTTGAATTCAAAATTTGTGTGGGTTCCTAAAGGAACCAAGGCTATAATAAATGGAGCCAAAATGCCATGATTTGGGTACCAAAGATTGCAAAATATTTTTTGTTGTAGGTTGGAGATTCTCCCATTGAGCATAAATGGCTTGTATACTTGAATATCCAAAATGGAAATGGGAGAAGCTTCAAGGATGCCTCCTATACGATAAAATGACATAAAAAGTCATGGAAGTACACAATATGATTTTGTTTTTGAAATCTTATTTGAATTGGCTTAAATTTGATTGTTGATTCTTGATTTGAAATTGAATTGAATTAATTTGATTTTGACTTTGATTGGTTGAAAATCCTTTTGGTTCATTATTCTTGACATTTATTTTGGAATGAATTGATAGATATCATAGATTGGGAATTTGATTATTTCTTAAGTTGATATTTAGGATTTGAAATGTCTATTGTCTCTTGAATTTGTTAGTTTGTCTTTGATTAACTTTAATTGATAGATTGTATACACTTTGTATATTTGTTGGGATTTAAATGATATGTTATGGATTCATTAACAACTTTGATTTTTTAAATCAATAGGATGAATTTCTATCATTGTCTTCGTTTAAAAGATAGTTGAATGCTATGGATCCTTTCTTGAATAGATTGAAACTATTGACTTGGATTAGTAGAAATGTTTTTTTCTTTTTCTTAGATTAATTGTTAGCAATGATCTTTTTGCCTATATAGGTTGAAGTTTGCTTTATTTATTAAATAAATATTTTCTGCAACAATTGAATAAAATAAAATTGATGATAGGGTTCCAACAATTGATTTCTAAATTGAAAATTTTGGATTATTGGATAATCATAATATATTTTGATGACTTTGATAGTCCTCCCATTTATTTGAAGTTTGGATATTTAATTAGGGGAGAAAAAGAATTGATCTTGATTTTTTTTCACCTATCAACAAGTAGTTTAATCTAAATGATCTTTTTATTTGAGAATATTTGTTGAAGTTTATTTTTAGGCTTATTCTATTTATTTAGAGCCAATTAAATTAGAAGATTATTAGATAGTTTTAGAACACTGAATTCTTTAATTTTGACTAGATTGAATTGAGAGTGTGCTTATAGGTTGAAATTCTGATTGTAGTTCTTGCAATTGCATAATTCTTGAATTGGTTGGATGAAATTGAATGGAGTACATTATTGATTGATTCAATTTTTTTTCCTATTCTGGATTTAGAGTTTAGAAGATTAAAATTATAGATTGAATGTTTGATTAATTCTTGAATTAGCATATCTCTTGAATTGTTGTATATATATGCTTGAAATTTAGATTCCTACAATTAGTATTCTAGTTTCCATATGTCAAATTATTTGAATTATTAGATGCTATTTGGATGATTAGTTACGGATTAAATTTTCATAGAGTGTATTGATTAGCTTTTAAAAATTGTTCAAGTCTTTAAGTTTTGATAAATTTGCTTCTGCTATAGCTGAATTGAAATGCATTTGGTTAATGATATAAGGGGAGATAATAGAATTGTTGAGAATCAAGCTAAATTATTGACTTGTTCTGAAATGTTAATTCTAATTATAATATTTGATAGATTTTACTTCCACTAAGTTAATATTTAACATTTTCCCCTTGGTTGTAAATTGGATAATGAAATAAAGGCATAAAATAAAATTGTTTATGTAACAACCCGATCCTAAATCTTTTTGGATAACGTTATAATCAAATATTGGGAAGTGGAATTTTCATATATACATATGTGCAAAGTTTCTATACACTGTAAGTTGTGACGTATAACTTTGTGGAAATTTAAATTTGGGCAAGGACTTAGACGAAAATATGAAAGAAATGTTTTTTTTGGCTATTAGGACAATGGCGTCCGTAGCACGTCTGGAGAGTCCCCAAACATTGGGGACGACTTGGGATGCCATTCGGCGTTCTAAACTCGCTGTGTAGAGGAGTTGTAGACGCTGGATGCGGACGAGTCAAGACACGTCCGTAATGAATCTATTTAAGTTTGGAATCTTTAGGATGACGACGGATGAGTTGATGCAGCGTCTGATTTGAATCTGTCCGATTTTTGAGACAATTCGGATGCCACATGCGGACGCCATCCGACGTCGGAAACAGAGCTGCGGATGGCACAGACATAGGTGGGGACAATGTTTTTCGTCCAAAGTCTCATTTTAGGTGTGGGATATTGGGTCTTGTTGACGATAGAACGGTGTCCGCACCAATTCAAATCACACCATATCAGAAATAAATTATGTCAAAAACCAAAAATGAAAATGATGTCCACTTGTGGATTAATGGCTTTTGATGCGAAAATCACCATTCATGGCAGAAAACCCAAAAATCTCTCATTGCCAAGCAATTTCCTACTCCCACTAGTGAATTATTACATAATTCCACTTTTCCCCATTTTCTTCTTCCTCATTTTCGGCTGGAGACTTTTTGCTGAAGTAGAAGGAGAGGTGAGTTGCTGTCTCGAGGAAAGCTCAAAATTGATGGTAAGGACATGGGTAGTCCTGGACATGTGGTGTGTGTGAGTTGTTTTGTTGTTTGAATTGGATTATTTGTATAGTTGACTCATTTTCCTCTATATGATATGAATGTCTCGTTTTTTTGGGTACTTTGATAGAGATTTCATATTTTCCTTGTGTGAATGTGGCTTGGGCTTGAATAAAACAGAGGAGTAATGTTTAGAATGGAAGAGAAGCATGAATGAGTTCTTTACTGATTTTTCTAAGTAACGATGAATAAGTTATGATGTTAGAAAAAGACTCCATGTTTCCTTTATAGATTTCAAGTGATGTGAAAGAAGTTATAATGTTAGATACATCTGTTATTTCCTTTGCATGCCATAAGTATACTTTCATTTCAGTATTGAGAAACATGAAAAAAGCATATTAATCTCTTATACCTGGAAAACACTGCTATGTAAATAAACCCACGCACGTACAAAAGTTTGATTTGCTTTACTAACAATAGCATGATTAATCATTCACTTTATTTTTACATGGAAATACTGCTGAATTAATAGATCTAATGCACATATAAATGTTCATTTTGCTGCTGCCTTTTTCATTACTGTCGAAGCATGATTAGTGGTTGGTTCCTTATGATTGTTATGTTTGATTGAAAGCAAGAAGTGTTGAACATATTTTTTGCTGAATAGTTGACTAGAAACACATTTTGATGCTCACATATTCTGCTACGTAGTAGTTAAAAGCATATCATTGGCGTTGTAAATTCAATATGTGTTATCTGTTGTTTTCTTTGGATTTACAAGCCTATTATAGCTCTATTCATTTATTCTATGCTAATGTTGTTTCCATTATGCACAAGTAAGTCATGATTTTGTTGTATTGAGCGTAATTGGTATAATTAGTCTCCGTTTCATGGTTGAGCATTGCCATTACTTTATCATGAGAAACATGTGTGAGTATTCATTTTGTTCATTGCTATTGTCATTGCTTCCAATATATGCGTTATTTAAATTGTTAGGATGCTTCATGTTAATAGAAACCAAGTAGGGGGTACCCTTCGGGGTGGTACCCACATGCATGAGTGAGGAAAATGCTAAGAACAAGTATGTTCGGAACGGGCGAGAAACATTTGTCACCTAAGAAACCCCGATGATAGGAAACGCTGGAAGGGAAGAAACTCAAAAGGCGGGATATGCCTGAAAGAGGAAGGATTCTAAAGATTGGAGGCGACGGAAAGAGAAAGAACCTAGAAGGTGGGATACAATGGAAAAAGGGAATGAGTAGGGAGTTGGGGTAGATGGGTAGTTCGGATCTAGCCTAGCAGCTAGGATACACTCTCTCCAAATCGGGAAAGAGACTAGTATGCACATAGGAGGTTAGAAACCGAACAAACTATGCCATCTCAAAGGACAACCCCCAATTTACAGCTTGATATACGAATTAATAATGAACAAAGAAAATGAATGTAATGAAAGAACTTGGTTTAGATTGCCCCATTCCAAGGAGAACTAAAGAGAGAAATGCATAAATTGTTTTCCCTATCTCCTTACTGGGTGAAAGCTCACGTTCTTACTTGTGGTTTAGGTAATGAGATGACCATGCTAGGAGTTAAAGAAGAGGCCATTACGGTGGAGCTTCTGGTGGGTCCAACGGAGATGCCAACGGAGTTGTAGTACAGTACGAAGAAATGAATGAAGAAGAAACTCAGTAAGAGCTAACATTGAATGGTTATCTTTACGTAAAAGTTTCCCTTTTATCGCCTTTACTTGGATATTCAAAACAATCAGCCTTATTTGAAAACTCAAAACCTTAGACCTTAAATTATGTTTTAATTGTCATTTTGTGATAATTATTAATTACAGTTCTTTGTTATTTTGTAAAGGTAGATTTTCTCATTCTGGTTCTCGTTTTAGTTACGTTTCCGCAACTTCTATGAATAAAATTTTGAAGAAATAGTTTTTTACTGTTTAATGAACGATGAAAGAATGAGTTTTAATAATGATTGGAATTTTCACTCAGATTCTGTCTTCATAAAGGATTTTTAAGAAGAGCTAGATTTGTTTTGGTAAAGTTGGGCATTGTTTTTAAAATTATTAAGAAATCTGGGTTGGTACAGTTTAGATATTCTTATTTTGATTTTGCTAAATTGTGTTTCCCCTTTTAATATTTTGCTATAAATAAAGAGGGGAGTCATAGATTGATTTGACAATTGTTTTTGTTTTGAAATTTTAAAATTCTCCTTGAATTGAAATTAGTTAATTGAAGAAAAAGAAAGAGTTAGTTATTAAGAGATAATTGTTTGTGTTGTTTCTAATTTTGTTAATTTTGCTTTCGCTTAGACTCAAACTTTGATAATTTCCTTTGGATTGGTTTTTGTCTCTTGATAAAAATGAGATAGATGTTTGAATAGATATAATTGTTTCAAGATTTGATAATCCCCATTGATTTTATTTTGTTCACCATTTGAAGGGGGGGATTTTTTTTTTTGTTTTGTTTGATAACTTTAAACCTTTAATCTATTTTAGTAAACTGAATGTAAAAAAAAAATGATGAGAATTTTTTTTATTTAATAACTTTGTTTTCCCAAATGACTTGATTTTTTTATTTAAAGTGAGAAGAGTTTTTGTAGTCGATTTTCAAATTGATACCAATAACTTTCTATTGATTTGAAATCTCTTAATTGGTATCAATAAGTGTAATATCCAAAAATTTATTCAAGATTAAAAATTAAAAGTAATTATGAATTTTGGATGATTTTTTCCATAATAGAATTATGTATAGATATTTATGGAAATTTTATTGAAATTAAATAAGTGAGGATAATTGAAGATCTTTCCAAAATTGTCTTCATTTTGACTTTTGCCAATAGTTTGACTATTTTGGAAATTAAGACTATGTCATTACAAGAAGTGTTCTCCATGAACATTGTAACCAACTTCCTAAGATTTCTAATGCATGTTACATCATTTAATTTGGAGTACATTTAATATGGTCAAAGCTTAAAGAACTAAGAGCAAAAGTTTAATAGTAGCCCGAGTTTCCAAACTTGGAGATCAATAAACTTAAGATATGGAACCCATCCAAGTGGACGATTTCAATATGAAAAAAAGTTCAATAGCAAGTCCATGAAAACAAGCTTGGAGGACAAGAGAGAGAAAGATATTATCTCTTTAAATATTATCTCTAAAAAGATATACTTATCTTGGATATCTAGCTTTATTTATGTAAGAGATCTAGATCCAGTTATCTTGGAGATCTAGATCTACTTATCTATGTTATATTTTATTTAGTTTTCTAATTTATGTTCGTAAAAAGCTATATAAAGCCATTTTTGCTTATGTTTTAGAAATTGTTGAATTTTGATAAAACAAAGCTTTTGCTTTTTTGGGAATTGAGGGGATCATTTTCTCCCTTTGGTGCGTAATATCCAAAGTCCCTTTCATGTGAGTTATATAAAAAAAAAACTTGCAGCCGCATCGTTATCCAAGGAGGTGAGAAGCGTTACGTTCATCCATTACATTCATTCATTGGTAGCTTAAAGTTGCCAACTTTTATATTCAAATATTCCATTTTGGGATTTGAGAAGGTTAGATATAAATCCATTCTATGCACACATAAGAGTCCTTCGCCTATAAAAACCAATGGCCATCATGAACCCTTTTGTGGAAAGAGAAAAGGCCGAGTGAGTGTAGATTATGAAAGAGAAAAGACTGCTTCTTCAGCGACTGTAGCTCTTGTTAGAAGAAAAATTTACAGTCCCAATTAAGGTAAACAATAATAGCGTGTCATGACTAGTGGAGGTCTAACCCACAAGTATAAGATTGTGATTTTGTAGACTGATTGCATAAAATTCGATTCCGCCGATTGTTTGTTTGATGATAAATTTAGGATTGTTCTGCTCTAGTTTGCTTGTTATTGAATTTTGACCTTGCCTGAAACATGTAGTCTGCTACTTGAATCTCATAAATTTAAGATGATAATATCCTCTTAGGTATTAGTGTGGATCATTCTCTGATTTCTTGAATTCCAGAAATTTCTGATGATACTTCTCCTGTCTGTGAAAATTTATGATCGTTCTCTGTTAACTGGTCTAATAGACTTTCATATAATGCTCTTGGTTACTTGAATTCTAGAATTATTTTGTATAACTATAGATTGTTTTCTGGTGATTTGGGATTTAAGAATTGAGAATGAACTGCTCTATATAAATTTTTAATTTTTCCGTGTGATTAGAACTTCTAGAATTATCCTACTCTTTGAGTATAGAAAATTGATAATCATGGCTTTCAATTTTGAATAATTGTTCACTGTTTTTATTAAATTGAACTTGCCCGATACACCTCTTTGAGATAGTGTTTGGTGTTGAATTTGTAATTACAAGGATACTTCATGTTATTTTTAGTCTCATATTTTAATTATATTCTTTCTAGGAATATATGTGAATTGTTATATTTCTCATATTTTAATTATATTCTTTCTAGGAATATATGTGAATTGTTATATTTTAAGTTATGAGGATATTGGCTATTACTAGTTTCACATTTTAATTATGTTACTCCTTTTTTATTGAGTTTCTGACTGTGACGATTCCTGTATTGTTCTTCCTAATTTCATGTTAATCTTTGGTTTGGAATTTAGTGATTCCTAGGTGCATATCATAGTTGTTCTTTTCATATTCCTGCATTGTCGAGTCTAGAAGCATCATATTAATAGACATAGGGATGATACCACGATGAGCTGGTTTCACACTGCATGGGAGAAGTATTTCATGGGAAAGACCTGACTAATAAATATAATTGGAATTGAAAATTGAGGAAGAAGTCTAGAAACTATTCTCCTTGTTGAAAAGATTTTCAAGGTCCCGGCTCATTGAGTGAGTTTAATTATATGAGGCAAACATAATCAAACATATTCATGCATCATACACCTTATCGTTTATTAGGCATTAGGCTCACAATTTACTTTTGTGTGTAAGTGTTGAACAATATACTTGATATATTCTTGAGGAAATGGTATTTTAGGATGAGGACTTGGGTTATCTAGCTGATTTGATCTGAAGAGGTTATGGCTCACAGAAGATAAATTGAGATTTTAAGATAGCTATTTTCTTTAATTAATATTTCTTTGAAAATAAGATAAATGTAAAAGTACAAAGCTTTATGAAACGTATGTTTCAATTACTTATTTAATTATGCTTTATTTCTTTGAATTATTTGACATCTCGTGCGTTTTAAATAAAATAAAAGAAAATTTTTTGTTTGAATAAATAAGAAAAGGTTTTGAAAAATTGGGTTATTACAATTGGTATCAAAGCAAAATCAGATCAAAGATTCTGTAGACTGCTAGACACACAAGACTCATAAGAGAATACTCCTCTGATTGTAAGTATGATTTCAATTATTCAATTGCCTTATTAGTTTATAGCTTGATTTAAATTGCTTTATTTGTTTAAGTGAGTGATTTAAATTACGAGAAGAATTATGTCCTAAAATAAATTTCATAATACTTTTACGCACTAAATTTACAAAAAGACAAATCTAAATAATTTTTCAAAAAAGAATTATAATAATAAATTCTTAATACTCCATAAATGTTCAAAATCAATTTTCTAATATACCATGGAAATATGTAGGAATAGAACAATTAGTTGACGGAAATATGTCTATAGAAAAAGATGGTAGTACTGTATTTGAATAAAGATAATTCCACATTTGGATTAAGTGAAATTATAAATAGTACTAGAACTACTTGGATGAAACAAGTTTTGCAAAAAGTAAAGAAACATGAGAGAACTCATCCAAATTTTTATAAATTAGATAAAAGAAATAATAATAATAATAATAATATAAAAACAAACAAATAAATAAAAAGATAACTCCTATATAAACTAGATTAAGTGAACAATTAAACGAGGTTGCCTGAGATGAAAATGATTAGATGGGGAAAATGAATATAAAGGATAGAAAGAACATCTTAGGATTTCCGACTAAATTAGATTTTGAGGACATAATGGGTTTGACTTAAAGACAAATTGGTAAATATAGCTTCCCATAGCACAAAGAACGAAGAAGATAGTGAGCATAGAAATTGTGGGAATATTAAAAAATGATAAGGAATATCATTAAGAGTGTTTTAAATCTATGAAATATGAAATTAGTAAATGATGACGACAAATAATTTTCCATAAAGGGAAAAAAGTATTATGGGGTATATGTATCGTGTGGTATCATATGCGAAATGATAATTTGGTATATAAGGACGATGAACATTATTGTAAATTCAATTCTCCCCAACTTAAAAAGTTATGAGTTATATTTGGGAGAATTCGAACTAGATATATTTCACTTTAATTTTTTATTCTATTATTTGCGCTAAATTGTAAAGGGTGATTCCCTAAGAACTCGTCACACAAGGGTAACAACATTAAATATTCAAAGGCTCGATTGAATGCCCAAATTTTCAATCGCGCCTTTAGGTTGACGAATCGTAATAATCAAAGCATGACGCCTTTAGAATTAGTCTATTTAAACAGTTTAATTGACACCCATAAGTCAATTAATTAGTGAACCTCCAAATGAATCTTGTAGAGTGGATGTATTTGAGTTTGCCGAACTGCGTAAACAAACTATGTGCACTCTCTTACCTTTACTCATTATATATGTGATTATTTTATTTAATTATATACATTAAACCATTTCGGGTTATTAGAATTTAATTATCGCATGAAATAGTTATTTTTGTCTGTAAGGCATAAAAAGATAATTAGTCAGTTTTTTATCTTTGAAAAATGTGTAAGACATTAATTTACCATTAGATTTGCTTTCCTTATTGTTTAGAATGTATTTAGTAAACTTTTAAGTGTCTTTTGTAGCTTATAAATAATAGGCATACTTATTCTTTTAGAGATAGTTCATAATAATGTTATCGTGAGATATTTTTCTTTGGTTCTTTAAATAACTTTGTGAATTCATTAAGAGTCTCTTGCATTCAATTTAAACTTATCACTCACAATCTTCTCTTCTTTCTTAAGTTTGGTGTATAAAAATTTTCTTATATCTTTTGTTCTTATCACTTTATAGATAATAGTTCAAGATTTTTCTATCTTCTACCAATATTATACCTTTGGTTCTTTTCTTTTCAAAGATAAAGGGTCAAGATTTTCTTATTTAATTTGTTTTTGAAACTGATTTAGAACAATCTTTATTATTTTCTTAGTGAGGTTCATATCATTTGGTATAAGAGCAAAACTCTAAATCTGATTTATCAATATTTTATTCTTCTATTGTTGTTTTCTATTGCTTGACTATTGTTTTTCTCTTCTAAGTTTGTTCTTGATTTACTTGAAGGAAAAAATATTAAGAAGAAGAAGGAGAAAAGAAAAGAAAAAAGAAAGAAGAGGAAAAAAAACTCAGCAAGTTTGTTTGTAACGACCTGGATTTATATAATTTCTTTGAAGTGCGTGAAAATTTGAAATTTCTTGTTTTTTTCTTACAAACAAAAAGTATCAGAGTGTGACTTACCGGATCGCTATTGACTCTTTCTTTAAACTCATTATAGCTACCAATTGATAAAATATGCGGAAGCTTTGTAAAATAAATCCTTGTAAAATATAGCGGAAGCGTAAATGAATCATTTCAAAGAAGAAATAAACAATGAAGTAAAAAATAATATAACTTAATGTGATTACAATAGTTTCTCAATTTACTCTTAGCCTGGCCAGCTCTGAATCTCGTTCGTGCAAATCCTTCATCTCTAGTTCATTATTTGTTCGTCCTTCTTGTATATGAATCTATTATTATATGTTGAGCTTAATGCAATTATGAAATGTCTCTCTTTAATCCATATTAAAATGGGAGGCCACCCAAACCGAACCTTTCATTACGTTCATTCGTTGTTCATTTGTTCGGTCGTTAATTCCTTACTCGTATTTCAAGTTGCAGATTTGAGGGGTTATAAGGGATGGAATAATCGACCAGACCTACACATTTACTTGAAATTAGGTTCCCATTCCCATCAAGGTAGGGGGATTCGCCTAGCCACGGATTAGTTCTGATACCCATCTACCCCCAACTCCCTTTTTCGTTTCCTTTCCTTCAAGGTTCCTCCCCTTCTAGTGTATTCTGCCATTAGGATTTCTTCCATTTCGACGTATCCCACCAATAGGGTTCTTTCGTGATGGGTATATCCAGCCCATCTCAAACATTCTTTTTCTTAGCAGTTTCCTCACTCATGCTTGTGGGTACCACCCCAATGGGGTACTCCCTACTTGGTTTCTATTAACGTGATGCATGACCATACATTCTTAACCTAGCATGATGCATGACGCATAAGGACATAACATTCATAATAATGGAAGTGCGCATTAAAGTAAAGTAACTAAAATCAAAGCGCATATAAAAGAATAATAGGAATTGAAAATGCATAACGATAAGGACAACCAATGATACAGGGAGGATTTATAATATTGGATACAGAATTAACATGCCAATTTTCTAGTTAGCCTCCTAGCCCATGTACATGCTTCCTATATTTATTATTCTAGGTGATTTAAATATGGTTTTTTTTTTCTAGTTCCTTTGTTAAACATACTAATTGAATATACTAATCATATGTTCATTACATGCCATATCTTAATTAATTGTCATGTAAATATTAATCTAATTTAATTACATGGTCAACAAATTAGTTAACATACTCAAGGTTTAGTGATTGATTAAACATGATGAAGAATTGATTATTCATTACACAACTAGTTAACATGCTTGAACTAGTTATTTAGCAACTAGTTAGTAAATTAATAAACTAAACAAGCTCAAGTCTAATCAACTACTCCAATCAAGTAAATTAACATGCTCTTAATCACTCTAGTTGAATTAATTAGCATGCTCAGCTTGTAGTTGAAATTATAGTTCTAATTAACATTTAAACGTGCTTAGGAATTTAACACATACATGGTATTATCAACTCAAAGAACAACTTAGCTTAGTTAATAAATCAAGCATGGTAGTCTAGTTACTAAGTAAGCATGGCATGACTAAGTTAATTTAACATGCTAATATCATTTTGATTAATTACTTGCTCAAGTATAATTATATATGTATGTACTATTTGATCATGCTTATAAGTCCAACTAGTTCAACATATTTAAACAAGTAAACATGCTAACTGATTATGCTAGTTAGTTTATTCGAACATGCTAGTTAATCGACTTAGTCGTTTTACATGCGTAACTGATTAGTTGGTTAACATACTCAATGGATTAGCATTTATTGATTAACATATAACTAAATTGATTAGCAAGTAAGCATACTAGGTAGAGAAATAAGATGAAGAGTAGATGGTAGAACAAACATTAGCAAGGAAATAACAGCATGATAGCTAAAAACTAAACAGCAAGTGACCATTCAGTATCAAAAATAGAATTCCTAACTCATTCTAAACTTCACACATTCACTCGTCTTTCACACTCTAACATTGATCATCTTTCTCGCATTCATCACTTCTTTCAACAAGGCCTTTGTATCACATAATACGAAGTAAACATAACTAAACAAAGAAAAAAAATAATACAGAGCTTATAATGATTTACAATGAAAAATCAACAAGGAAAACTTAACAGAGAATAACCACTAATAGCAGCAAAAAGAACTATGCAAATCAGCAAGAACTATTGTAGGCAATCATCCAAGGAACTATCTAATAGTAAGCATTTCAAGGACGAACACAAAACGCACACACTCTACTTATGGGTAGGGCCTTCAAAAGGCTAAAACTCGACCATTTTCCATACCTCAATTTTATATCGTGCATTGGCATCGAATGTTATCTTTCTTATGGATTAATACCTTCATAAATCCATAACATCATAACATTAATCACATATGTAAACTCATTATCTTTAGCAACATTGACATTATTAGTTCAAACCAAGTCACTTAACATTTTCCATTAGCTTATTTTCATAATTACTATACCCATTAAAAGAGTAACCTCGATTTAAAGTGCTTTAACTCACACTTCTCTTCATAGCAACAATTAAATAATGTGATGTGATCATAATATCTTATGGTCACCAAACTTCAACAATCCAACAATGTTCCTCACATAAGCACAAGCAAAGAACAGAGAGTAATATATTCATTCACTATCCAATAGTCTAATTTAATCTAGCAGAATTCACCTAAAGAATAATCATGCAACACAAGGTCACACTTCATCTCATAGCAACACAACAAGTTGAGCACATTGTTTAGTAACCAAAATTGACCCAACAGGAGGCGTTATTCATCCATGTCAACTAGAAAATCCAAACCTAAATTTTAATAGAAATCATACATCCATAATAGATATCAAAACATTTCGAGAAGGGACCTTACCAGCAGAAAATGAAGTTCTCAGTCCTTCCCTTTCCTCACCAACCTGTTTCTCCTTCTCTGCCTCCCTCCTATGTATAACAAACCAGAGAGGAGACACTCTCTACCGAGGCAGAGAGCAACATTATTAGGCACGCCCGACCAGCCATTGCCAAGCTCATACGAACTGTTCCCCACGCTCGAAAGAGCACCAGTTTGGGCCGAATGACAACCCGGCCCCAACAGCTCCACCTGGCCCATCCAATCTGCCCAACGACCAGAGGCATTGATCACCTCCAGCCGAAGCCTGACGCCACTCGACTCCCGCCCCATCGTCGTCACCATCCCATCCAAATTAGAGAATGCAAGTAGAACAACGGAGTTACTTCATCTTGATGTAGGAATCATAGCAGTAGGAAGCTCTGATTTGAGCCCTCACAACCCGCCAAAGCTTGTCACCTGTAGTCACTCGCTCGCCTGTTGCTCAAATCCACCTTGTCACTACACGCTCCATCGTTTGTCACTCCTGGTTAATCCCACTCTCACTAGAACGAGCCAGAGCTCACCTTTCCCTTCTCTTCCTCTTTCCCCTCTCTCATGCCTTGTTCTTTTCTCTATTTCTCGTAAAGACCATAGGCCATTTTTTTTTATCTAGACTGGTTCGCTGCATGAACCGGTCCACTTCACCCCCTTCCCACAATTTCTTTTTCTTTTATGTCAAATCCCATTTTTTATCTTAATTAATTAACATTAAAAATGTATATTTAAGTGTAAAATATTCGTACCACATATTAATTGACTCAATTTGTAACTTTCGACTTATTTCAAATGTTGTTAAAGTATAATTACGGATACTATTTAAATTTCTTAATTCCACTTCCCAAATGGATTTCCATCAATTAAACACCTAATAAATTCTCTTAAATTACAACCTAACGGATACATTTTTAGTAATACCTCGATAAATATCCCATAAATCCAATTACTCCTAATTAATTTTCAATTATTTTTTAATAAATTTTGATATAAAAATTTGGGGTATTACATTGTTCTTTTATGTATCTGTGCTCTTCTTTTCAACAAAAAAAAAAAGTGTGGTTGTACTCTTCTCTTCAATTCTTACCTTTATTGTAGTGCTGCTCCTTATATCCCAAGGTCACTAAATTTGTACTCTTTTTCATCCATCTTGTTTTTTTTTTGTTCTTGTTGTCTTTGATTTTATTATTTCCTTTCTTTACCTTTCTATTTTTGTGATTCTTATTTTCTATTGCCATTTTTTCTGATCCTTCTAACTTTTCTTATTCTTTGTGATTTAATTTTTTTTTTTTGGTTTTTAGTTGTTGCAAGAACTCTAGATCAAGTTTAATAGAGCTCAATATAGAACTCAAAGATGAAACTAACGAGGGAGAAAAGACTAGAGAGTATGAGTTCAAAAGACGATAAAAGCCAAGATTTGAATTAGCACGAGCATGAGTGCCATCAAACAGAGAGAAAAAAGTGAGAGAGTGTCTTGTGAGGTACTTTAATTTTTGTTTTCAATGCAAGTTCTAAAACATGTCTCTAGAAAGATCTAAAGGTTAATCCTATAATGATCAAGAAAAGATATATTTTAAATTTTTCTTCAAGTCCTTGAAGAAAAGGTTTAATCAAATGGAGATGAGGTGAATGAAAGAATAGACAAAGTTGGAGTTAGTTCGTGAAGGAGATACCTACCTAAAGTTCCTGTTTTTCAACAAAAGGCCAGGAATACACCAAGGTATGAGTATGAGAATTATTATGGAAATGAACAATATGATGATGATGATCATGCTTCCAATGATAATCTATGATGCATGGGGTGGGGGAATGTGGACAAAAGAGTGAGATATACTGATAAGATGGATAACCATTTGGGAAACGTTAATTTGAAGGTTCTATCTTTCAAATGTAAAACCAATCCTAAAGCTTACTTGGAGTGGAAGAAAAAGATGGAATTGGTGTTTGACTATCACAACTATTCTGAATTAAAAAAGGAAAAGTTAGCTGCCATAGAATTTACTCATTATGCTATTGTTTGGTGGGATTAACTTATTTTGAGTAGGAGAAAAAAAAGAGAAAGTCCTATTGAGACATAGAAGGAGATGAAAAATATTATGAGAAAATGATTCATTCCAAGTTAGTACTATAGAAACTTATATCAAAAGTTGCATAGCCTCCCTCAAGGATCCAAGAGTATAGAAACTACTATAAGAAGATGGAGATAACCATGATTCGAGCAAATGTGGAGGAGGACCAAGAAGCTAACATGGCTAGATTTTTAGTTAGTTTAAACCATGATATTGCAAACATTGTTGAGTTACAACATCTTGTAGAATTGGATGACATGGTGCATGGGCTATAAAGGTGGAGCAACAAATGAAGACAAAAGAGCCACCATAGATGGCGCAAAAATTAGTATCTTCTTCAACATGGAAACCAAATTGGAGCAAAAAAGGATAAAAAAACCTCTTTTTTAACCTAAGCCTGAAAATTCCAAAGATAAAAAAAGATAAGGGCCCCTAAATTGAAGTAAAATAGATTCCCAATCTTCAAGAAATAGAAACATAAAATGCTTTAAGTGCTTGGGTGTTGGTCATATTGCTAGTCAATTTCCAAATCAAAGATTAATGATTTTGAGAGATGATGGTGAAATTTAGACTGAAGAGCTTTCAATGTGCAAGCCAAGGAAAAGGAACTACAACGTGAAAAAATATTTCATACTAGATCCTACATAAATGATTGAGTATGTAGCATGATTATTGATGGAGCAAGTTGTACTAATGTTGCTAGTCCCAGCTTGGTGAGCAAAATAAGTTTGACAACTACAAAGCATCTTAGGTCGTACAAACTACAATGGTTTAATGACTGTGGAGAAGTTAGGGTGAATAACCAAATGTTGGTATCATTCTTAGTTAGGAAGTACAAAGATGAAGTTTGGTGTGATATGGTACCAATACATGTTGGGCATATATTTTTGGGAAGACCGTGACAATTTGATAGACATGTAACTCATGCTGGTTAAATTAATAAGTAACCATTTGTACACAATTCGAAAAAAGTTACTGTACCCTTAACCCCAAAGCAAGTATATGAAGATTAAATGAGGTTAAAAAAATAGAGTGATATAAAGAAGGGAGTGATACAAAAAAAAGAGTGGTATAAAAAAAGAGAGTGATAACAAAAAGACAGTGAAATAAAAGAAGAGGGAGAAATCACAAAATAAATTGATAGTTCAAAAGTAAGAGAATCTAAGGGGGGAAAAACAGAGAAAACAAGTGAATTTCTATGCAAAGGAAAGTGAGATCAAAAGAGCATTGTTTTCAAATCAGCTTATGATTGTACTTTATACAAGAAGGCTTGTTTAGTTACTAGTGAATTTAACTCTTCTTTACCTAGTGGAGTACTTTCTCTTTTGTGGGAATTAAATGAGGGTATTTCTGAAAGAGATAGCTAATGGTCTACCACCAATAAAGGGAATTGAACATCAAATCAATTTTATACCTATAGCATCGATTCCTAATCTTGAAGAGACAAAAGAACTTGAAAGACAAGTTGGCGAGCCTTTGGAGAAGGGGTATGTGCTTGGGAGCATGAGTCTTTGTGCCATTCTAGTGTGATTTTTGCCAATAAAGGATGGGATGTAACAACTTGACTTCTTAGTTTGACCACTATCAGGGTACTACCAAGGTCATGTTCGGAGCGTTAAGTCGAAGAGTATTTCCATGAACATTTTCCCTATGTACATGATGTAATTAAGACTGGGAGTTTGGGGATCTTACATTTTGTATTTATACATGTCATTCTATGATATTTATTTATGGGAGAGAGTGTTGTAGGGTAGGATTTGAGTGAGAAAAACATGAGGAAAAGCTATCCTGGGTGTTTCTGAACACCTGTAGACAATGCTGCAGATGAGTTGTAACGTCTACAATGTTGCACACATAATGAACGGTAAGGACGACTCAAGACCTGATTCTACATCCTAAAAGCATAGTGTTATGGAGTTGTGGATGACTCCGGACAAGTGCGAATGATGAGTAGCCTTGTCCGAATTGCCTTTATCCCAATCCCGGGCACCAGCAAACGAGGTCCCAGACAATGTAGACGCGCGTTGCTTCATCCACATCGAATCTGTTCTGAACTTGGACACCTTTAGATGCATGCAGATGACTGTGAACAAAGGGAGACCTCATCCAATTTTTCTCTGTCCCTTTTATAGACACATGCGGACAAT
Organism: Begonia loranthoides; assembly: GCA_022433065.1. NCBI lineage: Eukaryota > Viridiplantae > Streptophyta > Magnoliopsida > Cucurbitales > Begoniaceae > Begonia > Begonia loranthoides. Next base: position 33,727,907 of record CM039483.1, read on the forward strand.
AGTACGAATGCCATTTCGCGTCTGCATCCTGTGTGCGAACGGTACTGACATGGATTGGGACGCCTTTTCCAGTACAAAGCCATAGTTTTAGCCTTGCAAACGAATGTGCATGAGAACATCACATCCACATCCAATTGAATCATCGTAGATCTACGACAAAACTGATTTAAAATTGAAGGTGAACGACCCTTAACCAATTAGAATGCAACCCCTAATAGCAAATCCTCCTCCAGACCATGCGTAGCCGACCTCTCTACCCCCTACCCATAAGATTGGTCTTCTCTTGGTGTAAAAGGCCTCTTCCTTAAAATATAAGCCATTCTTCCTTTCCGAATTGTGTCTTCCTTCCAGCGGGAGAAGTTTCAAAGAGGGATAGAGAGAGTCTAGCGTGGGAAGAGAGTTCCTGAGAGGGAGAGCTAAAATAGTATATGAATGTGAAGTGAGGGAGCTAGAAAGTTGAACTGTGAGCTGAAGCAAGAAGCTGTTGGAAGCCAGAACTGTGAACTACTGGAGTTTCTGAGGAGTGGTTGTCCTTGTTTTAGTGTCTTCATTATTGGTAAGAAAATATTGGTTTCTTGGCCATGTGGAGGCCCTACACTATAGGAGTGTGTGGGAGAGTGGTAGTGTTTTTCTCTATTGTTGTGGTTTGCTGTCTATTATTATTCTTAATGTTAGTGTAGAAATTTCAGTATTGAATGTTGAATTTATGATATTTCTTTTGTTGCCTAGCTTTGTCTTATTGTCTGTTATGTGATACACATTCCTAGTTGAATGAAGAAATGATGAATGATAATGTCTAATGGTGATGAATGTTCATCAAATGCATGAAAAGATAAATGTTTGCTGCATAGTTACCGACTGTTAGTATAACATAGTACTTTCTGTTATTTTCTTGGTGTAATCCATAGATTTTCTTGTTGGATGAATTGTTCCATGATTATTCTTCCTTGCTATTAGTATGCTGTAGTTTATTGTTTTTTTTTACCCTAAATGTGTCACTTAATAGAAACTAATACCAAGAATGCTTAGTAAATGATGAATGAGCTAGTGAATGATAGATGAGCTAATGAATGACGAATGACCGAAGAGTTCATTTGATTTTATATTGCAATATTAATTTCCTGCCTTATTTCCAATTTATATATTGCTTGTGCAATATACATTGTTTTGTTATTCAACCTCTTAGATATCTCTACGATAGTTAGATGGCTTTCCTTAGTTAATCAAACATGTCAATTTGAGCATGTTATTCCTGTAATAAGTCATTGACCATGTTTAACAATATGTTCATCACCTAGGTTATCTAATTAGCATATTTCATTTACAAAAGCATGTTTAATTAATGTTATAGTCAACTAATTAATAGTTGTCAATCACTTCATGGAGAACAATAATTAAGTAAGACAACAATTGATTAACAAGTCGAGCATGTGTAATAAGTTTGATTAAGTCTTGATGCATGTCAGTTAATTAGAATGATTAACTAACTAGAGTAATTAAGCTAGACCTGAGTATGTACAATTAACTAGTTTGATAATTGTAGCATGTTTAATTTTCTAGCATGTCTAAATTCTTAAGCACGTTTAATAATCAGAATCTAGCACTTAATTGACTGCTTGAGCATGTAATCACTTAGAGTAATTAAATAAAATCACTAACTAGATTAACAATTGCATCTCAAATACTTCCTTGCTAATATTCTGTATATTACTCTGTTATGGTAATTTCATTTAATGTGTTTACATTGTCTCTCATAGCAATGTCCCCTATTATGCTTTACCTCATTCAAAGATAATAAAGATGCTTTACATTGATAGAGAAGAATGTAAAGGATGAAAGGCAAATGAGTTAAATGTAAACAAATTATGGGTTTCGTTGACTATATGAATGTATGGTTTTACATTAACTTTGTTATTGTCTTCTTGGTATTGCTTACAACTTTGTTTATAATTACTTGTCTTTAGCATGCTAATTTCTACTAAACCTGAGCACGATTAATTGGCTAAGATAAAAGTATGTAATCAACGCTTGAATATGTTAATTAACTAACTACATGAGCATGTTAATATTAACATATTTCAGCTACTTTACTTTCAACGCAAGTGTTGTTTACTTTTATTACATGCATAATTATTGTTAGTGTCATGATATAAGAATCATCTATCAGAATGTATGCTCATGCATCATGATAATAGAAACTCATAGGGAGTGCCACTCTGGGTTGGTACTCATACATGCATGAGTGAGGATAAATGTTACGGAATGAAAAAGTAGAAAAAGAATATTAAGTATAGGCGGGATACACCTGTCACTGAGAATAAGCCTCGAGGGTGGGATACGCCTGAAGGGAAAAAGAAACAAAACTTCGAGAGTAGGATACTCTTGAAGGGAAAAGAAAGCAAAAGGGAGTTGGGGTGGATGGATAGTTTGAATCTAGCTTGGCAGCTAGGATACACCCTCACATGGTCGGGAAAGAGACTAATGCCCACATAGAAGGTTAGAAGCCGATCAAACTAAGCCATCTCAAAAGACAACCTCCAATCTCCAGCTTGATGTACGAGTAACAAACGAACGTAATGAAAGAATTGGTTTGGGTGGCCCCCATTTAAAAAGAACTAAAGAGAGTCATAAGCATGATTGTATTAACCATTTTTCCTTACTATGCTTTTAGGCTTACAGTTACTTGTAGTGTAGATGTAGGAACTAGTACGTGGAGTAAATGCACAAACTATGAGTAACAAAAAATGAACTACCAATAAAAATCAAAGGATGATGGATGTGCACGTGCGAAGATTAGGGCTGGCTAGGCTGATTAGAACCAAAGTGGGCATGGTTGTAATAAAAGTGTGTTTAAATTCTTCAGTTTATATTTCTCTTAACTGCATTTAATTATTTAGTTCTTTTGTCACGTTTCCCTATTAGCTATTTACACTTCTGCAATGCTTTAAACAAATGAATTTATAACACTTCCACATTTTATTAATTGGTTTTGATAATGATTTTAAAAAGAGTTAGTAGTGATCCATTTTAGCGTCGCACTCTGATATGTTTTGTCTTAAAAAGGAAATTTCAAAATTTACTCATATTTTAAGGGATTTATGAAAAACCAGGTTGTTACATGTGACATGGAGGATGTGCATTAACTGTCGTGCCATCAACAGTATCACTATAAAGTATAGACATTATTTCCCTAGACTAGATGATATGCTTGATGAATTGCATGGTTCTTGTGTTTTTACTAAAATTGATCTCAAAAGTGGATATCTTCAAATCATAATAAGAAAAGCAGATGAGTGGAAAATTGCATTTAAAACAAAATATGGTTTATATGAGTGGTTAGTTATGCCTTTTTAATTATGTAATGAACCCAATACTTTTATGAAATTGATGAACAATGTTTTGTGTGCTTTTATTGACAAATTTGTTGTCGTATACTTTGATGATATTATTATTTATAGCAGAGACTTGGATGATCCTGTTGTGCATTTAAAACTTGTTTTAGATGTTTTATGAAAAGACAAGTTGTTTGCCATCCTAAAGAAGTGTAACAACTCAATTTTTTTGTAAATCCGTTAATATGCGTAAAATTTGAAACTTTCTTCTTAAAGCAAAACACATCAGAGTGTGTCTAATTGCATCGTTACTAACTCTTTCTTTAAACTCGTTATGAAAATCAATTGATAAAATGTGCGGAAGCTTTATAAAATAAGTCATTGTGAAGCATGGCAGAAACGTAAATAAATCATTTAAAGAAGAAACTAAACAATGGAATACAATATAATGAAATTGATGTGATTACAACAATTTCTCATTTACTTTTTAGCCTGGCCAGCTCCGAATCTCGTTTGTGCCAATCCATCACCTTTGCTTTATTATTTGTTTCTCAATCTTGTATATGGGCCTATTATTATCTATTCATTGTTTGTACCTACACCACAAGTAACACTTGAGCCTAATGGCTCAGTATGGAAAATGGCTTAATGCAGTTATGAAATGTCTCTCTTTAGTCCTTGTTGGACGGTCACCAAAACCAATCATTTCATTACGTTCATTTGTTTATTCGTTACTTGTACTTCGAGCTAGAGATTAAAGGGTTCTTAGGGGATAGAATAGTTGATTGGATCTAACCCTTTACTTGCAACTAAGTCCCCATTCCTGTCAAGGTTGGGGGCTTCACCTAGCCACAGACTAGATCCGCTTCCCATCTCCCATCAACTCTCTTTTGTTTTCTTTTCCTTTCAGGCGTATCCCACGCTCGAGCTATTTTCTCAATGATAGATGTTTCTCATCCATCTTGAATGTTCTTTTTCCCTTCGTGCGTATCTCGCCCTTTGGGCTTTATTCTAATGATAGAAATATCCCACCCATCCTGAATGTTTTTTGTTTCCTTATTCCTTAACATTTTTTCTCACTCATGAATGTGCGAGTACCACCCCAAAGTGGCACTCCCTAATTGATGATGCATGACCATACATTTTCAACCTAGCATGATGCATAATGCGTAGGGACATAACATTCATAATAATTGAAGTGCACATATAAAATAAAGTAGTTGAAATTAAAAGTGCAAATTAAAGAATAATAGGAATTGAAAACGCATAGCCACGAAGACAACCAATAACACAAAGAACATTTATAATATTAAATACAAGAATTAACATGTCAATTATCTAGTTAACTTTCTAATCCATTTACATGCTTCCTACAATCATTATTCAAAGTGATCTAAACATGCCTTCGTTCTAGTCAGTTAATAAAACATACTAATTGAACAAGCTTATCACATTGCACATGTTTATTAATTGACATGTGAATATTAATCTAATTTAATTATTTGGTCGACTATGTCGTTATCATGCTCAAGGTTTGAACGGCTAGTTAATCATCACACTTATTTACATGCATAGATTACCTAAGTACTCAACATGCTCAGTTGATTCAATTAACTAAATTGATTAGCAATTTAAATGCTCAAGTTAGAACACTTCTTTAGTCACTTCACATGTTCAAGTCTATCTTTCTACTTAGATTGATTAACAAGCTAGAACATACTTAAATAAATTGACATACTCATGCAACAATATTAATTAACATTACAACATGCTAGATCTTGCTAAGTTACCATGTTAATTAATTAATCGTAGTTAGCTAATTGATTTATTTAAGTAATGATTAACATACTTGAAGGAAGATTACAACTTGTTAATCTAATAATTATTAGTAGATTTACATGCTTAGCTGATTTAATGCTCGATTTCTAATTCTAATTCAGTTACTTACTATGATCAAATTATCATGCTCAAGTTGTCTAATTTAGTTAAGCTAATTAATATGCTCATACAATACTAATTAACAATTAAATGTGCTGAAATTAGACAAGTCAAACAACTAATTAATTTACATGAAGATTACAAATACAGATTAAATAGTTTACATGCTTGATTAAATGTCTTGGTTAACATGCTTAGTGGGTACTCGAAGGTCTTGTTCTCAACATCATTCGTTCATACTTTTTAGGTCATTAACTTCTTCAATCATTCATCATGAGTCTATCAAAGTGAAACATGTATAGCAGAACTAAACATGACTAACAACAAGAAAAAGCTACCACAAAAGTAATATCTATAGAGTATCAAGCAATCTACACTAGTAACAGGGAAATAATAATTGTGAGGAAGTCAAGAAGGAAATAACGACAGTAAATCATTCAAGAAACTAATAGCCACTAACAACAAACGTCACATTTATCAACTTATCTACTAGCAATCCCAAAATAGCATAAGGAACTTATACGAAAGTAAACGTATAACCCACAAACTCCCCAAATGGCCAAGAGACACCCAAATCCTTACCTCAAAGCTTTAATGCGCAAAAGCAATTAGTTGTGATCCTTCTTCTCTTCTTCTTTGTAACTAACACCACCCACATAATAAGTACCTGAACAAAGCCAATGACTGATAATAATATCCATGAAGGGTATGAAATCAATGATGTCAACTATCAATCAATGTACAACTTAACTTTTTATATTCAGAATATATTAATCCAACTCGAAGATACTGTATTGTCAAATAGAGAGTATTATCCATAAACCAATTCAAGACAAAATCAACAAGCAATGCGTTCTTAACAAAACAACAGTTGAATCGTCCAAACGTTTAAAGCATTTATGAATGTGCTTAACACTAACTTAAATCTCACAATATCTCCACAATACATTACACTTGATATTAACCAACATACAATTAGACTAATGGATCCTCCAACGTAGCCGATTAACTAACCAATTCTACCAGATCAATGTTCCATTGCAAAAATACAATGAACATTAAGCTATAACTAAATTGCAAATTAATAATTTTTGATAACTCGCATATAAGCTTCACATAGCAACTTCCTTATATCTCAATATAGCCATTCATACAAAGAGTCCAAATTCGGTAAAAGTCTCAACTCATTATCAGTTTGTAACAATCACAACACATAACTAACACTACATAAATATAATCAATAGAGCAGCAACATCTAAAGAATTATTCATCCAATAACGATCAAGTGCAAAACACAATCCAAACATAGCATTTCCATATATTTCAATATTCAGAGTTCTATCTAACATATTTGAAATCCAATAATAACTTAAACATAATACTCACAATGACACACAAACTATAAAACTCAACAACACACACAATTATCCTTTTTAAATTCCCAACCAATAGAGTGCATAATCAACATCATAACTTGGAAAACACATACTAATAGATCACTAAGCATACACTCAACATATCATTAACAAGCCAAAAGATTATTAACCAACCAACCTTTCCAACACTAACCAAACATAAGTCATCAACAGAGAATATTCAAACTCACACTAACCATGCAGAAGCCATTAACAGAGAGTGTTCAAACTCACACTAACCATGCAGAAGAAATCAATTGAGGCTATTCATGCTATACAGAGCAATTATAAAACTCATTCGTCCAATATTTCCACAAAAGTTACCACCTAACCAAGGACATGGACACTCACAGAGACTGGCAATTGCCCAAAAGAATTCAAAGATAGAGAAATTGGAGAAGAACTCACCAGCAGCCAAGATGAAGCTCTCGGCCAACCACAACTCTAAAGAACCCCCTCCTCGTTCTCAACTAGAATCAACAAGAGCACTCTCCTCAAATCATCCCTTCTCGTAGCTTTAAACCTTTAGAAGGCAAACAACATTCCACTAACACAATGTTGCACCACAGAGAGGATTCCTCTTGCATGCCTGAGAGCCTCTCTAGCTTTTCAGAGTGTGTTCCTCATGCTGAACATGCTCTCCACTTCACTTGGAGAAAGCACGACTTTGGGCCAAACCGCAACTCGGGCCCAATAGCTCCACCTGACAAGGACATCGTTGGACCTTCCGATGTCATCGTCGTGCACCAGTCACCAACACAACACCTACAATCCGTGAAAGCCACACCTCCCAATCCCAAATGGAAACCCAAAGCCTTGCAAAACCCAATGCCAAAGCTCACAATGGCGACTCGCAACGCTTACTGCAAAAGAGCTACTCCGAACGCATCCTGAACTTGCTGTTGTGCTCCACTCTTCCAACACTCGCTATATCCCTTTCTCGCTGCTCTCTACCTTCTCTCATCTTGTCTTCGCGAAATGGCTAGAGGCCAAAGGAGGTCTCTCCCTTTTGTTCTAGTCGCAGCAGCTTAGCTTGAACCAGTTCAGCTCTCCCCCTCGTCATTTTCATTTAATCCAAATTATTATTTGTAATTTAATTCATTAAATCAATATATTTATTTTTAACTATGGTGATTTTCATTTAATTGTACAAATTCTTTAATTTGAAAACTCACGAATACATCTTCGGTAATACCTAGATAATTTTTCAATTAATCTAATTGTTCTTAATTTATTTTCAATTATTCTTAGTAAATTCTGATTTAAAAAGTTAGGGTATTACAAAAAGTGTACCTTTAAGCTTGTATTTCTTGGTTTTGTTATTAGAGCTAATGGAATTGATGCAGATGAAAAGAAAATAAAGGTAATCCAAGATTGGTCGACACTAACAAGTTTGGGGGATGTTAGAAATTTACATGGGTTGCCTAGCTTTTATAGATGATTTATGATAAGCCATAGTTCATTTTACATATTCTAGAAGGTGTCTTAAGTAAAGGTGAGTTCCATCACGTGGCTTTCATCACGTGGTGGTTGGATGCGGTTTTGAGGTTAGGGGTTTTAAGGTGATTCAAAGAAGGAGACGAGGGGAGGAGGGAACTGAGGAGTTACCAGAAACTCGAAAGTCTAGAGTTCATTTGTTGAGGGAATAGTGATCTGTTGTAAAGAGAGGAGCGACTCGCTACGACTTTTGTGAAATTATTTTTCTACAGAACTAATAATACAAAGTTCTTTTGATTCCTAACAATTTGGTATCATAGCAAGGTTTCGACAAAGGTATGATGACGCGATCGGAAGCTCACAAGGAAGGAATGGTTAAATGGCAAATAGATATGACTAATGTGAGAGAAAAATTAAAGAAGATGGAATGAATACCTGTTATGGAGTGTAATTTGTTGTTGTTAGAAGAACAGATTGCTAAACTTTTGGAGAAGTTAGATGAAAAGCAAAGCACAAAAGAAAAGCAAGGAGTTTGAATCTCTGGCAATGACAGAGGAAATTTTTTGGGAGATGAAACACCAAACTATACTAAGGATTTTTTACCCAGGAAACTGGAATTACCAATTTTTAATGGAATTGACCTTGAAAATTTGGTTTTTCTAGCGGAATGTTATTTAATTATAAATTGTTTAGTAGACCTAGAGAAAATAGAGTCAGGGATGGTTTGTTTTGAAGGAGCGGCATTGTCATGGTTCCAATGTGAGAGAAAATCTTGACCAATTTGTTCGTGGATGTTTCTAAAAAAAAGAATGTTGGATAGGTTTGGACACCTTCGATCAGGTATGGGGTGTGATCGCCTATTCTCTCTCAAACAAGATGGAACTGTGGAAGAATATCACACTCAGTACGAAGCAGTAGTGTCTTCTTTGGTTGGAATTCCAAATGAGGTGTTGTTTAGTGCATTTTTCAATGGACTGAAAAACAAAATATGAGGAGATGTACGCATTATGCAGCCTGATCTTCAATATTTGATGTAATCAGCTCAAACCATAGAAGATAGAAATGAATTAGTTAGAGTTGAAAATTCACCTGTAACAAGAGTAAATTATCGGCCAAACTGGCCAATGACGAAAATTCCTCAAGTTGGCCACGTTTCTCAACCCTTAATACCTAATAAGCCCAAGGTTCAAGATTTCAACAAACAAAATTTAACTGAAGCAGAAATCAGATTAAGAAGGGAGAAAGAACTCTGTTTTTGTTGTGATGAGAAATTCTCAATTGGCCATTGCAAGGAGAAGGTATTTGTAAAAACATTTTGTTAAAGCTCCCTGCGGTCAAAATTTTGGAAGAGTTTTTACCAATTGAATTGGGAAGCTCAAAAGTTATACTTGGAATGCAATGGTTACAAACCATTGGTGATGTTTGTATAAACTGGAAGTTATCAATCATGAAATTTTTGTTGAATGGTAAAACAGTCCTCATTCAAGGTGAGTGAGCCTCAACAAAACAAAGATTTCTCTTAAAGCAATGATGAAAGATGTACAAAAGGAGAAAGATGTTATTTTGATTGAAGATTTCAATGGAAAATTACAGTCATTGATCTCTGAAGAGGTGTGACTTGCTGAAATACAAGACTTGTTACATCAATTTGAACATGTGTTGAATTTACTAGAGGCTTCCCCCCAAAAGACAATTTTATCTCGCTATCATTTTGAAAAAATGGCACTCCTCTTATCAATATTAAACCTTACATGTACCCGATGATTCAAAACGATGAAATAGAACGATTGGTAAAGGAAATGTTGTTGGCAGGTGTGATACAACCAAGCAACAGGCCTTTTTTCGAGTCCTGTGATTCTAGTCAGAAAGAAGGACAACAATTGGCGATTCTGTGTTGATTACAGAGCTTTGAATAGAGAAACATTGAAAGATTGTTTTCTTATTCCTGTCATCGATGAGCTTATTGATGAGCTGTATGGTGCAACTATTTATACTAAACTGGATCTGAAATTAGGTTACCATCAAATTAGTATGAAACCTGAAGACACTGCCAAAACTTCTTTTCGGACCCACAATGGCCATTACAAATTTCTGGTCATGTTGTTTGGGTTATCCAATGCACCTTCAACTTTTCAAGCTTTGATGAACAAAATGTTTCAACCTTTTTAGTGAAGATTTGTGTTAGTTTTTTTTCATGGTATACTAATTTTCAGTGGCTCTGACATAGATCACTGTGAGCATCTTTCGCAAGTTTTACAAATCCTTTCTGATCATAAGTTGTTTGTCAATCGAAGGGGTGGCCGTTGATCTAAGCAAATTAGAGGTTGTCCAAAAATGGCCATCTCCTCACAACATCAAACAGTTAAGTGGGTTTTTGGGCCTAACTAGGTATTATAGGAAATTTGTCTCTAGTTATGGTATCATTGCTCTTCCTTTGACTAAAAAACTAAAGAATGATCATTTTTGTTGGTCGGATGAAGCAGATTTAGCTTTTCAGAAGCTTAAGTTGGCTATGTGCTCTTTACCAGTTCTAGCATTAGCAGACTTCCACAAACTGTTTGTGGTTGAAACAGATGCTTCTGGTTCTGGTGTTGGAGCAGTCCTGATGCAACAACAACAACCTATATCCTATTTCACTTAACAACAATCCAAACAAAAACAACTAAAATCTTTTTATGAGAGAGAACTAATGGCCATTGTCATGGCTATACAAAAGTGTAGAACTTATTTGCTGGGTTGACACTTCATTGTGAGAACAGATAAGAAAAGTTTGAAATTTTTGATAGATCAAAGGATGGTGGCGGTGGAGCATCAATGTTAGCTTACTAAGTTACTTGGTTATGATATTGAAGTTTAGGATAAACTGGGTGCTAAAAATTTGGTAGCAGATGCCTTATGAAGGAAAACTGATACTGCTACGGGCGGTGAATTCATGGCCATTTTTTGTTCTAGTGTTCCTGATTCTTTACTGTTAGAAGAGGAAGTGGATAAGGACACTAGAATTTAGCTTATTAAGGAAGCTTTATTGGTAAAAAAATGCTAATATCTCGGGTTTTCTATTTTCCATGATTTGCTGTTTTTTTCACAATAGAAAAGTTATCTCCAATTCTTCTTCATTCATTCCTCATATTCTACAATTGTTTCATGAAATTACTTTGGGAGATCATTTGGGAATCACAAAGACGATCAAAAGAATTTTAGCCGAACGTTTTTGGTTTGGTTTGAGAAAGTCTGTTAAGCATTTTGTCAACGCTTATACAATCTGCCTACAAAATAAGTATGAAGCTCTACATCCAGTTGGGTTATTGCAACCATTACCAATTCCTGAGGATATTTGGGAGGAGGTAACTATGGATTTTATTGAAAAATTATCGAGATCTAAAGGTATGGATACAATTATGGTCATTGTGGATAGACTCAGTAAGTTCGCTCACTTCATTCTTTTACGCCATCTTTTTTCTACTCAAATAGTTGTTGGTCTGTTCTTTAAACAGGTATTTCGTCTTCATGGACTTCCGAAGTCCATCATCACTGATGGAGACAAGATTTTTGTTAGCAAATTTTGGTGATAATTATTTCTCTTATACAGCATGACTCTTAAATTTAGTTCGGCTAATCACCCACAGACTCATAGGCAATCCGAAGTGGTCAACATCAAAACATATCTTCATTCTTTCATTGAAGTTAAATCTTCAACATGGTGTAAGTGGTTAGCTTGCGTGGTGTTCTAGTAGAATTCCAGTTTCCATTTTGTTATAGGGATGAGCCAGTTTTGGGTTGAATACAAGCGAGATCGTCTGACAATACTCCATTTTGATACTCCTTCAAAATCATTGATCTCTATGGTAGATACTGACTTAAATGATAGACATGAGTATTTATCCTTGTTGAAATATCATTTGTTGAAAGTCCAGAACTGGATGTTATGTTCAGCCAATAGTAAACGTTGCAATTTGGAATGTCAAGTGGGTGATCTTGCGTGGCTTCATCTTTAACCTTATCGCTAGAAGACCGTTAGCAAGCATTTACATGTGAAATTATCACCTCATTTTTTAGGTCCTTACAAGATTATACAAAAAATTGGTGTAGTAGCCTATAAAATGGAATTGTCGGAGACTATTTTGATTCATCTGATATTTCACGTTTCGTTGTTGAAAAGAGTTGTTTGTGATAATTTTTATAATTGTCCTTTACTTGTCTCTTTAGCTTGAGCTTCGTGGGAGATTTTCCCAGAGTCCTTGTTAGATGCCCAGACACAATGTGGTGATTATTCTAGAATTATGGTACTTATTAAGTGAGGCTTTTAAAGCTACATGAGAGGATTTTGATTACATTCGTTTCCGATTTCCTAATTTCAACCTTGATGACAAGGTTGTTTTTTGGGAGGGGAGTAATGATAAGCCTTTAGTTCATTTTACATATTGTAGATGGCGTCTTAAGTAAGGGTGAGCTGTCATCACGTGGATTTCATCACGTGGTTGTTGGATGCGGTTTTGAGGTTGGGGGTGTTAAGGTGATTCGAAGGATGAGACGGGGGGAGGAGGGAACTGAGGAGTTACCAGAAACTCAAAAGTCTGGAGTTCTTTTTGTTATGGCACGGTGATCTATTATAAAGAGAAGAGTGACTCGCTACAATTGTTGTAAAATTGTTTTTCTATAGAAGTAATAATACAAAGTTCTCTTGATTCCTAACAATTTGTTAAACATTTTAGTAGCTTAGCCGCACCTTTGACTAAATTTATCAAAATGAATGTAGGTTTTAAATTGGGTGAAGAATAAGAAAAGGAGTTTAAGTTGATAAAAGAAAAATTAACTAATACACCTATACTTTCATTACCTAACTTTACTAAAACTTTTAAGGTTGACTGTGGTGCCTATGGAATAGGTATTGGAGTTGTTCTAATGCAGAAAGGATGTCTCATTGCGTACGTCAGTGACAAATAAAGTGATGTTGCACTAAATTACATGGCATATGACAAAGAGATGTGTGCATTAATTAGAGCATTGGAAACTTGCAAGCATTATCTTTAGCCAAAGGAATTTGTGATTCACATCATTCATTAATCTTTAAAGCATTTGAAGGGCCAATACAAACTAAATAAATTGCATGCCAAGTGGGAGAAGTTCATTGAAATGCTTTCGTATGTGATCAAGTATAAGCAAGGTAAGGAAAATGTTGTGGCTAACACATTATCTCGAAGGTAAGTTTTACTTTCGATATTACATGCGAAATTACTTGGTTTTGAATACATTAAATATTTGTATGATAGAGATTCTAATTTTAGTAATGTTTTCAATGTATGTGCAAAAGTAGCATTCAAAAGGTTCTTTAGGCATGATGGGTTTTTGTTTAAAGAAGATAAGTTATGTGTACCTAATTGCGCATTGCATGATTTGCTTGTTATGGAAGCCCATGGGGGTGGTTTAATGGGTCATTTTGGTATATCTAAGACATTATATGTTTTGTACGAACATTTCTTTTCGCCTTATATGAAACATGATGTAGAACGTATATGTGAGAAGTGTATATCCCTTGTAGACAAGCTAAATCTAAGGTTAAGTCTTATGGTTTTTATATATGTTATTACTGATAGATTTTCAAAATTGTCTCATTTTATTGTTTTCCATGAGACAAGTGATGCATCATATACTGCTGACATGTTTTTTTAAGAAGATTGTAAGATTGCAAGATTGCATGGCATGACTAAAAGTATTGTTTCAAATAGAGATGCAAACTTTTAAAGCTATTTTTGAAAGACTTTATAGGGTAAATTAGGAACTAAGCTCTTATTTTCTACAACTTTTCATCTATAAATTGATGATCAAACTGAAGTTGTAAATAGAACTTTATCTACCTTGTTGCCTCCTATAATATATAAAAATTGGAAAACATGGAAAGAATGTTTACCACATGTAGAAATTGCATATAACAGGAGTGTGCATTCGACAACTAAGTTTTCACCTTTTGAAATTTTGTATGGTTTTAACTCATTAACTCCCTTGGATTTAACTCCTTGACCTGTTGAGCATATCAATTTAGATGAATCAAAGCTGATTCTGTGAAACAAATCCATAAAAAGACTTGATATAACATTGAAAAGAGAACTTAGCAATATGTCTATCAAATTAATAAAGGACGCATGAAAGTTACATTTGAACTTGGTGATTGGGTTTAGTTACACTTAAGGAAGGAATGTTTTCCTGTTCGAAGACCTTCTAAACTACTTTTTAGAGAAGATGGTCCATTTCAAGTTAATGAAAGAATCAATGATAATGCCTACAAATTAGATCTTCCAGGTGAGTATAATGGCAGTACAAGTTTAAAAGTTTCTAATTTATCTCCATTTGATTTAAGTGATGATTTGAGGACAAACCCTTTTAAAGCGAGAGAGAGAGAGAGAATGATGACAATGAAAGAGTTGTACCAAAAGATTCATTACAAATTCCAATTAGGCCAATGACAGGAGCAAAAAAAGTTCAAAGAAGCCCTTGATAGATTAGTACAACAAATTTGGGCTAATTCTAAACAAATTGAGGCAAAGATTGATTCAGAAAAGGATTAAAAATTAGTTAATGTCATCAAAGCAATTAGAGGAGTTTCGTAAAGTTGTTAGGCATTGTGTGCATGAAAATTGATTTATGAAAAGTTTTGAAAAATCATTTTTTGCTAACTTTCCAAAATGATTCATGGAAATTTTACAAATGGATTTATGGACGAATGGATTTATGGAGAGTTTTCAAAATCAATTTATTGTAAGTTTGCAAAATTAATTACAGTAACTTTCCATAATTGATTTACATTAACTTTTCTTCTAGCTTTTCATGATTGTTTTCTTTTCTTTATGTATGGTATTATTAGCTATCTATATTAGTTTTTTTTTGTGTGTGTAAGGCATAAAAAAGCCACCTAGTTAGTTTCTTTATCTTTGAAAGACATGTAAAACATTAATTTTCCATTAGATTTTCTGTCCTTATTGTTTAGGATGTGTTTAGCAAGCTTTAAGGTCTTATGTAGCCTGGCATACTTATTCTTTTAGAGACAATTGATTAATAATATTATTGTGTGAGTTTTCATTTTGGTTATTTAAAGAACTTTGTGAATTCATCAAGAGTTTCTTATTGCATTCAATCTAGACTTATCACTCATAGTCTTATCTCCTTTCTAGAGTGTGGCATCTATAATCTTTGTTATACCTTTTGTTCTTGTCTATTTGTAGATAACCGGTCAAGGTTTTTCTATCTACCACCAATATTATTCTTTTTGTTCTTATCTCTTCAAAGATAAGGGGTCAAGGTTCGCTTCGTTTGTCTTTTAAACTAATTTGGAACGATCTTTATTATTTTCTTTGGATCTCAATATTCATAGTAAGGTTCATATCACTACATAAATTTTTCTTAAGTATAACCTCCATGGCTATATTTGATTGAACTTCATGAGAGTCAATCAAGCCTTACAGGACTATTCTAGGGCGTCATTCTTCTAATTGATCTTCATGGGTGTCAATAAATCCTACTATGACTGTTTTGGGGCATCCCCCTTGATTTTCATTTAAGTACAAGGATTGGAAGATTTGTACAATGAAATACGATCTAAAATTTCTAACTCTTACAAAGGTATTCTCTGACGTTTAGGATTGAGAGAGTTATGCAATCATTCAAATATGAAGAGAAATGTCTTAAATAAATTCGGCAACACTTCAGTGCAATTTCTCTTCCTTCGCTCTTCAATTCAGAGTGCTTCTTTTTATATACAAATGCATAGTGGTCAACTACTCCACTATTTTGATCGACCACTTCTCAATTGTTGGATGTTATCATTACGCTTTTGGTCGACCACTCGCCTGTTTGGTTGCCCACATCAGTCAACTACTCTTTGATCTGGACAATCGCTTCAACACAAGTCAGTAAATCTATTCAGCTCTATCCAAATTCTGATCGATCGATTCCTTATTATGAAAATAGAGTTAAATCTATTTGGCTCACTGCTAAATTTCAAGTCAACCGTTTTCTGTCCAGGTCAACCGCTTTCACTGCTTCAACTTCTTTGAGCAATCTATATCAATTTTGTTCGACATTCCTTCATCTCAGGTTGACTGTTCCTATGTGTTTTTCATTCTTTGAAGCTTCTAAGTCATGGACTCAATAAATATATTAGCAAATACAAATACTGTTGTTAGAAGGTATTTTCAATAAAGATCAAGTTGTAAACAAGTTGATAAACATATTAATCATATTCAAGATATAAACAACTTCAATTAATTGACTTATCATTAAAACAAATATGTTTAAAGTCTATTAGGCTAATAACACATAAAATAAACATATAAAACTCACGTACATACATAGTATAAAAACTAACATGTTGTCAAATAGCCCCCATCGAGTTTTCATATGTGGCAAGTGACAAAATACAGCTTGAAAAGCATGTTGTGCAATGCAATGTGATAAAGTATAAAATTTCTACCTCAATGACCATAGAAGATAGTCACATGCACATTCGGGAACATACCTCACCACCGGAGACATCACCAAAGCCTAAAATTAAACCAAATTCAAAAACCCGAAATAATACTAGGAATATGACAAGAGTTCCAAACTGGAATTTGAAAACAAACTGGAATGATTAACACAAGACTTTTTGGCTCAAGTCGAGGAATGACAAGAATCCACACATTGAACCAATAAGCCACACTGAACCAAAGTGATACATGGCTGATGAAGCCGAGTGATGTTTGCTAAACTAATAGTGCGGTCCACTAAGCACATTAACATTAGTCAACTAGGCAACTCAACAACCAATCCAAAAGACCCACTGGTCGGTAAGACACGACTACGATGAACGACATACAACACACCTAAACCAAAACATTTACTAGTGTTAGAGACACAACTAAAGTGAAACAAACATAATTATGGTCAACCAAGACCACCTAGTGTTGACAAGACATAGGGAAGGTCAACCAGGACCACCCAGCAATCATCCTAGACTTAACAACAGTTGAGGGGACACAGCTGCAGTTAACCGATACTAAGAAGCAGTCAACAAACTACTCTACGGTTAACAAGGACCATGAAGAAACCTAAACTAGAAGGGAAGAAACCATGCTCATAACTTTTGTTGAGGGATGTGGCACCAAGCAATAAAATTTTAAAGAAAAACATCAATTTTTGTCAACCAAACCCCGCTAAGGTTGACCGAAGGAGACATCAAATTTAGAATTGGAAGACAAAGTAGACATTTGGCGAAGCAAGCGGGAGGTCGACCAAACTCACAATGTGGTTGACCAGACACACGCAACCAAGACTCAAAGAACTAAAACACATTCACAATCGACTGAATTCAACAAGTGGTTCACTGAATGTAAGTCATCTCAAACAGAGAGTCTCTTGGCTAGTTTTCTAGTTAACTGGACCCAGGGAATGGTCAATCGGCACAATCCACATGCCTAACATGGACGTCAGGTGTGGACTCCTTGCAATCCCCTTGGCTTGTGCCAACGTGATGGAGCGACGCCCATAAGACCTACATGCAATCCCGTAGTCGACCATACTCAACAAGCGATCGATCAAACTCAAGCCCTCTTCAATAGAGAGGCTCTTGACTAGTTTTTTTGTCGATTAGATCCAAGAAATGGTCAATCAGAGATAAGCCACCTCGAACAGAGATGTTCTCAGCCAAAATTGTACTTGATAGAACCAAATTAGTAGTCGACCAGGTAAGGTTTTCTAGTGTGAAAATCAAGGCAAAACATGCATTCCCTTTCCGATTCTCACCCTGAATCGACGTAAAACCCTTCATAAACTCTAAAACAACAGCAATAACCCATAAACAAAGCAACGATCCAAGCATTCAAGTTCAAATCAAAAACTGACCAAGAGTGCAAAATTCCAAATTGAAAAATAGAATGAGAAAATGGCTTACTCGCAAAACTCCTTCACAAAGTTCAGAGATCAAAATGACACAACACAAATCATGTAGAGAAACGAGAAGGTTCACTCACTTGTTCTCCACCCTATCTCCCCTATTCACCCTCGCACACAGTCGACACAGAAAGAAGAGGAAGATCTTCCTCTTAAGAAGAAAAGAAAAAAAGAATTTAATTATTTTATTTAATAAATATAATTTAAAATAAATATTAAATAAAATCTTTAAATTCTAATATGACAAAACCCAAAAAAACTTGAAACTCAATCCATAAAAATAGAACTTACCAAACAAAATATCATAGCTTCGTGCCGCATGGAAACACAGAATGCACCAGTTGACCATCGACTGGACCTTTCACACGTGGCCAAAGAAGATGACATGTGGCAAAGGTCTAGTTAACACAAGAAAATCTTACTTAGAGTAAAGCAGAAATTTTACCAAAAATTGTTTATTTTATACTCACTTTCACATTTCTTGTCAAAGAACACCAAGGCAAACGTTGTAGTCACATTTTCACTTTAAACCATCTAAAAATGTCACATTGACATCCAATGATCATCCAATGAAGTCCAAGGAACAACCTTGGATGTCCTTTGACAACGAGAGATGTAATACCCCAATTTCTGAAATGGAATTAAGTAGAGATAATTGAGAAATTAATTGGTGTAATGAGGAGCTAATTGCTATGATGATGGTGTTGGTGTAATTATGTGTAATTAATATACGCTGAAAGAGTTACAATGAATGGAAAACTAAGGAAAATCAGAATGATGAATGTCCCTTATAGTGGGACAAACGTCCTTCATAGTGAGAAGGAAGGCGAATGCCTTTGGAAAGAATGGGTGTTGCTTGGAGAGATGGACCTCCTTAATGGACAAAGGATTTCAAAAATAAGGGAGAATAGAAGATGGCGTTAAGGTCACATGGGGTGTACGTGTAGATTAAGTGAACACCTTTATGGAGGTACAAATGTCTGTTATAGTGAAATTGATGCCCTTTATATTGGGGAAGACTTTCCTTATAGATGATTAATGTTTCGAGTGAAAAGGGAACAACGTCGTTAAGGAAGAAAGGGAAATCTTTTGTGAACAAAGGATGTTCGAAATAAAAGTATAAGTTGAGTGATGTAGTTTGGAATGAAAGAGTCCTTTTAAGAAGTGATGGACGTCCTTTATGTACAAAGGACATTCAAAATTGAAGTAAAGGGATTGTTGTTAATATTAAGTGGGATGGCATTGTTTGGAAACAATGAAGGAAAGTCTTTTAGGAAGGAACAGATGTCCCTCATTGAGGAGTAGACGTCCCTTATGGTGAAGAAGTTGATGGACGCCTCTTGGGGGTTGACAGACATTAAAAAGTGGAATAATGGATGTTGCATACGAGAAAATGGACATCCTTTGTAGCGATGGAAATGTAGATCCTTTGTCCAATCCCACAACAACAATTTGAGAAGATAATTAAAACTCCCAAGGCGTGAACTCAATTGTGATCCCTCCATGTTGCTAAATGTTACATACGACAAATGATGAAGAGGGTTGGTGAGGTTTATTTAGGTATCATATAAAGGTTTTATGGAACCTCTAGAGTGATAAGAAAAAGACATAGACAAATAGAGTGAAGCTGAGGAAGAAAGTGAGAAATGAGGTCTGGGTGCAAAACTTCTCTAGAGAATTGAGAGACGGTGAGAAAAGGAAGAGAAAGTATTGAGTGAAGAAAAGAAGAAGGAAAGATGATGGAGGGGAACCGATTCCTCAGGTGAGAAAAGCCTTATGTGTAATTAAATTATCTTGAGGAAATGTTATCTCTTGGTTTTGTGTTTTAGTTGATGCTTCTAGAGAATGCTAAGCTAGAAAAATAGAGAGGAAGGAAGAGGTGGAGCAAAAGAAAGAAAGTGGGAGGGTAAAGCTCTCAGATTCTTTAGGTAACCAACATTCTCCTTGGCTTTTATCAATGATTGTCCTTTGTTCTTTTCTGCTATTGGTAGCCATTATTGGATCTTGCCCTTGTTAATTATCTGTGCTTATTCTAGTTGTGGTTATGAAGAATGTTGAAACTATTTTGTTATCTAGTCTTGGTTTTGCTCTATAAATAGAAATTGGTCCTACTATTTATTTACTGATTGGTTGGAGTTGTTCTATGTTGGTTAAAGAATGTTAAGTCTTGCAGTATAGGTACATGCACGAGAACAAGACAATAGGTTAAAGAGTAGTTGATGAAGGATTTGCAAGCACGGATCTTGTGGCTGGCTAGGCTAATGGATTTAAAGAGGAAATATTTTGTAAAGATAATGTAAAAGATTTATTTATTGTATTTTCAAATGATTTGTTTTATTCTTCTGCTGCGATTTATAAAAGGAGTTATAAGAAAATGACTTTACTTATTATCTTTTTAAAGGATTTCATGAAAGAAAAGTGTTCTGTTGTTTTTATAAAAGAAAAAGTTTTAAATTTTACATATTTTCAAATATAAAAAAATTGGGTCGTTACAAAGGATGTCAAAGGCTGATCCTTGAGGTGGGTCATCCAAGGATCAGTCTTGGAGCCATCGTAAGGCTGAGAGATTTCTGAGGGATGTCCATGTTGGCTGTTAGATGAAGTGACAGATGTCCTACAATGAGGATGGACCTCTAGGATAGGAGGAGATCTAGCAGAAGATAGTTTCTTCTAGTTTTATGAAGGGACAAACGTTCTAAAATATGGATGGATGACTAAGATGGAGGATTAGTATCCTTCAAAGACATTGGTGAGGTTTCTACTTGTTGGATGAAAGGACGAACGTCCTTTAATGAGGATGAATAGCTAGGATAAAGGATGATTATCCTCTAAAGGCACTAGCAGTCAAAAGTTTCTGCCTGTTAGATGAAGGGACATATATTTTCTCCAATGGTGTTGCCGGATGAAGGTTTCTACCCATTTGATGAAGGGACAAATGTCCCTTAATTTTGTTGGATGACCAGGATAGAGGATGTGCATTCTCTAAAGGTGTCGGCGAATGAAGGTTTCTACCCATTGGATGAAGGGACAAATGTCTTTCAATATGGATGGTTAGAATGGAGGATGGAAATCCTCAAAAGGAACTAATGGATGAAGTTTTTTACTTATTGGATGAAGGGAAATACATCTTGGATGGACATCCAGGATGGAGGATGGGTACCTTCCAAAACGACTGGCAGATAAAGGTTTCTGCCCATTGGATGAAGGGAAAAACATCCTTCAATGTAGATGAATGACAAGGATGAAGGGTGGACATCCTCCAAAGGCGCTGGCTATTAAAGGTTTCTACCCGTTGGGTGAAGGGACATATGTTCTTCAATGTGGACGGATGACTAAGATGGAGGATTGGTATTCTCAAAAGGCGTTGGCATACAAAATTTTTTGCTTGTTGGATGAAGGAACAAATGTCATTGAATGTGGATGGATGGCCATGATGGAGGATGGGTATCCTCCAAAGGCATTAGTGGATCTTATGTTCAAGTGGTCGCATGCAAGAGACATTATTTTAAGTGGGAGCAGAGTCACAAATGAAGGTTGTTGGTTATTGAAAGACAATGTCATTTAGCATTGAGGGATGTTGAGGGATGTTTGGGGATGATATTAGACATCCATTGATATTGAGAGATGATGTCGTCTAGTATTGAGGGACATCTCTTAACATAAAACAAACATCCTTTGATGCCATAGATGCCCCTCAATACTAAATGATCCTCTTCTCTAAACATCCATGGCATTAAGGGACATCCATTGTATGATGAGGGACGTCCCTTAATACTAAATGACAATGTTAAGTGACCTTCAACTCCATTTATATATCTAGAAAAGTTTTTCTTTGTAAGAGAAAGTAGCAACCCTAAATCTAAGAACACCATCCAAGAGTGAAAGAATACTAGAAATTGAAGTGTTTTAGTGTTTCACATCAAACACCCTCAAGGAGTGTTGCACCATCCACTGATGAGGATTCCATTAGCAGTGGAATGGTGTTGAATCCTATTTTAGAAGTCCAATCCAATAAGCAACTTTCATTTGATCATGAAGTTTTTATAGAGGTGCATTCAGTTTCAGCATCTCTAGATGACGAGTTTTGTTCAATATGCAAGTATGAAGATGATAATTGTGTGAAGAGTAGGCCTCCTTACCTAAAATGTTCTTCCTTAAATCTCTATTTGGTGAATAAGTATATTTCGTTGAATGTAGTTAGAGAAGAAGTCATTGATTATACGTTGAAAAATGGGCATGAGATAAAGTTTTTCAAAAAAAAATTTCATAGATTGTCTTGTCGTGTGCAAGAACAGATGCAATGAGCATGGATTCACACTTTGAAAATGAAAGGAGAACTTACGTTTCAATTGAAGAGCTATAACAAGGTCTACACCTATGAACAATAGATGGAAATCCGACAAAATTCTACCAAATGAGTGGTAAACCAGTATTTGGACATGTTCAAAAGTCACCCCAAATGAGACATTTTTTCCATCATTGAGAAAGTCAAGAATGAATTTAATTTTTCTATTACCTCGAGTCTTGCAAAAATTGCAAGGAAGGTAGCTCAAGAACTAAACAAAGGGGATGGTGATGAACAAAATAAGCAACTATGGACAAATTGAGAGATCTATTCCTGCCAGCACATTGGTGGCTAGGTTAGATATAAATGATCTTACACCCTATCTAATATTTCAAAGAATGTACATGTGTTTGGTTGCATGTAAGTAAGGTTTGTTTAAGTGTGATAGAGCTATCATTCGCTAGGATGACTGTCACTTGAAGTGGTGGTGCCTAGGACAGTTGCTCATAAACGATAGCATTAACGACAAAAATGGAATTTATCCAATTGATGTAGCAGTTGTTGAATTAGAATGCAAGGACTCTTAGTCCTAGTTTTTGAATTACTTACTTATGGATGTAGATAGTAATTTGGTAGAGGATGAATATTTGTTTCCGACCAAAAGAAGAGGTTGGTGCTTGGTATCAAAGATTTAGCACTATCTGTTGAGCATTGTTTCTATCCCAGACATTTGTATGCCAATTTAAAAAAATAATTTTGAGGCAAGTTGTGTAAGGAAGTGACGTGGATTGTAGCTAGGGTCACTATATTAGTGAACTTCGAGAAAGAGATGAAGAAACTATTTGTGCTTGACTAGACAACACATGCATATCAATGAAAGATTAAATTAATGTTTTGAGTGAAACATGTTTTCATTTTAAAAATGAGACATAAGCATCAAAAGTTTGAGTGAGTCCTACAACACCAGCATCCTACTAACCTCGGACAAACTTATCTTGACTGTGTTTGAGATTGTTAGAAAGGGTGTCGTATGTAGGATCATTAAGAACCTTAAAAATATGGTTGAGTACACGGACCTATTGTGTCTTCATATGAAAAAGAAACTTGTCATGCTACAACATGCAACTTCAAAGTGATGTCCAACATTTGCAAGAGCTATTTGATTTGAGGTTGTGATGGTAACAAACAATTGCCAGTCGATTTGGATAGACGTACATGTAATTGTTAAAGGAGGGAGATAACTGGAATCACATGCATTCATGTTATCTTGTGTTTGCATTTTATGAGGATGTTAGTTGAGGCTTATGTTCATGAATGGTATCATGGGGAAACATACATGAGTATGTACTTTCACTTTGTCCAACCCATCATTGGCCAACACATATAGCCTGAAATGGATCAGCATCCAATTATGTCCCCGCCAATTAAGAGATGCCTAGGGAGGCATAAAAAACAAATAGTAAGAGATGTTGTTGAGCCTCGTAGCTGGATAGTCTCAAGCAAGAGAAACATCTTCATGACAAGTAGATGATATTAGGGCAGGGGCCATAATTCATATACTTGTTAAGGTGGAGGCTAAGCTACTAGTGAGGCAAGTGGCAAAGGTAAGGCCAGAGGCATAAGTGATATTGGCAGATGAGAAAGCTCACAAGATATATTTATGGGTTTTACCATTACTATCAGGATGCAATTGAGTACATTGTTATGCTTTCAAACATTGCTATTTGGGCATTTTATGATTCATTATTACATTTGTAATATAGGAGTCCACTGTCTTAGGTCTATATCCATAACTATGATGCCCCTTTTTTGTAAAACTCATCATATAGTAAATTATTGTGATATCTTTTTTTCTTTAAAAATTGGAACACTAAACCATATATCCATAATATTATGCAACTACTAAACTATATATCCACAATATTATGCAACTATCAAACCATAGCAACAATAAATCCTACACATGCTCAACAATTAAGGAAAGGAAGTAACAGAAATTCGCCAATATTAGAGCATCAACAAATATAAGCTATAAAATCAAGCCTCATTATCATACATTCAGAGAACACCTCCATACACTGGCAAAGTATATTTTAATCCACATTACACCTTAACAACCTGCAAACTTGTTCTAGGTACCTTTTTTACCTCACCCTCGGTTAACATACTAACACTCTATAGGAAAACAACAACAATTCCAAATCAACATATTTTATATTCAACATTTCCCTTTAAATCCTTAAGTGAAATGAGCAATAAAACACAATTTATCAGTTCATTATCCTCAACATCTATTCAAAATATAACTGAAATAGAGGACAGAAGCCCAATCAACAAAGTGTAGGTCCTCTATAATGTCTATCAAGTAGTATCTAATACCTCGACTTTTTTTAAGTAGGATAATTAATTTTTATCAGGGTACTACCAAGGACGTATTCATCATAATTTCATTTATTGAGATGAAATAAAATTTACTGTAATTAAAATAAAGAGTAATTTAATGTATTTAAATTATATTGTTTAAGATTAGTTTATTTGTTTTACATTAAAGATTAATTAAAGAAGAAAATTAACTAGGATTGGGTTAAAGAAAATTTAAAAGAGGGATATTGAAGGCATGAACTGGTTCAGCAGAACTGCTTCACCCCATTTGCATCGATTTACTAAGTGAACCGATTAAACATGAAAGAATTTCCTTTGGCCATTCGCGATTTGCAGCTAGAAGATGAAAGGGAGAGGGGGAGCAGAGGTAAGATAGAACGAGTGAGAGGGAGACGGGGTCCGCGACGACAAATAGAGATGGCAAGCGAGGCGATGAGTCTGGAGGGCGTGACATCTAGGCGAGGTGAAGCGATGAGTTACGGTAGTTCGTGGCTAAGGCTCACAAATTTGGGGCTTGGATCGATTTATACCAGTAATGAATTCCAGCTTCAAGTGAGGCATAGTCAACGTAAGTCAATTTCTTCCTTCTCCTTCTCATTCAGCTGCCTGGCATTGATGGTTGGCCATGTTAGGGATGTCGACTAGCTAATTCGTGTGAGGTGGTAGGGGAGGGAGAGTGTCGGTTTAAGGTAGACAGGCCAAAGGCCTTGGTATATGCTATCGCGGAAAGGAACATATCCACGGTAGGTAAGTTAAGTGATAAACACTGTTGTTTTGGTCACATGTTGAATAGTTGAAGTTGAGGGAGCATAGGAATTTGCACAATGGTACATGTTTGCAAGCCAAAGGAAACATCACCATTCATAGAGAGTATTCACTAAGAAGAAGACGTCATGGGAGGAAATGTCATTGTTTGAATTAAAATACGAGGGAATGCATGAGTCCATGGAGGTGAATGCGTTCGCGACAGTACGCAAGTGCGAGATGTCATCGTTTTAAATGCAGAATTTTTTATGAAAAGCGAACGTCACAGAAGAGTAGGCAACTGGGGACTTGAACACATTCACAAATCAAAGAAATTATCTCATTTCGGTTAAGGACAACAATGAATAGTGAGTGGCACAAAAATGTAACTGTATTTGAAAAGGTGGGCATTTATCGACTCAAGGAAACACTATTGTTTAGGTCAAAAAGTGACAGAAAATTGTGAAGATCATGGAGGTGTGTGCATCAACAGTAGAATAAAATGTAATGACCGAGTTTGAACTGCTACTCCCCCCTCCCCTACTGCCTCACCAGTGGTTAGTCCTTGCACTAGAAGCTGACAGTAGGGAGTGCCTAGCGGGAAGAATCTTCCACGTAATTGTCCACCTTTCAACTTTTTTGTTTTTCCAACACCTGATGGGGAGCAAATTTATTGGGTTTGGTTGAATTGATGAGGAGATAGTAAGTTTTTACTAAATTGAAGAGGCTGTCAGGCATGAATGAAGAATAAATGGTAGTGGGCTGCGGAGGTGGAGTTGCTACCTCAGGTCTTCATGGTGAGAAGGCTTTATCACTGTATTCTGGATTTCTAAAAGTGGGTGTTCTATTTTTTAGTGTTGAGCTGTGAGGTGAGTTTGTGAGTATGTGAGTATGTGTGTGAGCTGCAAGTGAAGAGTGAGTTGCTACCATCACTGACCTAGAGCCAAAGAGTTGTCCCTATTTGTCTTTAGTGATGGTAAGAACTTGGGTGTGTTTTGCCAAGTGGAGTCCCTACACCATAAGTCATGTGTGTGTGAGTGGTAGAGTCTATATGTTGTATATGTTGTTTGTTATACGTTTAGATATGCTTCTGTATTTGGATGTTTTGTGTGTTAGTTCCCTAAAATTCTCACTGTTTGTTAGTAGTGGTAGTTTAGAATACTAATATTCAGTAGATGGTTATGGTGTTATGTATGTTGATCTTTGTTGTTAGTTGGTATGTTTTCTATGCTTGTTTGTTGTACGTTTTTGATGCTTTGTGACTTAGTTTTTGTAAGGTTCCTATGGATATGTTGCTGTAATTTCTTTGTGATATTGCTCTGGTGTAATTTACTCTATTACAACTCCTTGGATTTCTGCTGTGAAGTATTGTTGAGTTCTCTTCTGCAAATCAACCCCTTGAGCATGCTATTTAATTTGAGTGATTATAACTAGTGTAAATAACTAATCCTTGAGCATGTTATCTAAAGTAAGTATAACTAGTGTAAGTAACTAGTATATTGAGTATGCTAATCAAAATATTAATCTGTTAAGTATGTTAACCTAATCAATCTAGCTAACCTAAACAAGATAATTAATATAAGGATGTTAATAAATTAGGTTATAAAATTTTTGAGCATGTTATTGGTCTTTAATGTATTGTCATGCATATTTGTATCCGTCATGGTTGCTATATGAACCATGTCTGAATGTCGCCTGCGGATGGTAGAAACATGGTTAGGGAAGACTTTTCTCGTCCGAAGCCATGATTTAGCCTGCGAGATTTTAGCCTTGCAGACAAATGCAATCAAGACCTTTGCATCCACACTTATCCAAAATAGCCAAGGCCTATGATTAAAATAGAGATAAAATGATGAAAATCGATATAAAGTAGCCACGGAGTGCAGACAACGAAAGACCCTCCCCTCACCCCTCCAGCTAGGCAACGCTCTTGCCCTCCCATAGGCCATCTCCCTCCCTTCCCCTACGTGTATAATGTTGCCTCCTCTAGGTAATATCCCCCTTCCACTCTTCAATATTCATCTTCCCCTTCATGCTTGAGAAGTTAAGAGAGCAAGAGAGAAAGAGTTTGAGAGAGAGAGAGAGAGAGTGAGGAGCCGAGAGAGAGGGCTTCTGAGTGAGAAAAATTCATTGTTTGGTGTGATGAGCTTGTGTTGTGATGCTATATAAGCTTGCAGCTGGAGCTGCAACCATGAGCTGGGTTGTGACCTGTGTAGTACTGTCGTTCATGAGCTTGAGGAGGGCTGTCCTTGTTTTAGTGTCTTCAATTTGGTAAGAAAATAGAGGTTTCTTAGCTATTTAGAGGCCCTACACCACAAGTATGGGTGTGTGAGTTTTACGTTAGTTTCCTGAATGCTTGTTGTAGATTATGTTAGCTAATTTTAGATGATAATTCCTTGAACTGTTATTTTCTTGGGATGATCTTGTCACGACCCAAATGGGGGCCCAACAGAACCGCCGGGTAAGGCGACCCAATTCTCATAGAGAACCCGGTTACCTAGCCCAAGGTGTAAATTAATTTGAAAGACTTAATGTTATAACGGAAGACTTAATGAAGATATAAGCCCAAACCCAAATAACATGGGTTGAGACCACAGAGTGATTAACATGAGAAGATAGTATAAATATAAACAAGGAAGTTATTGTGTAGAAGTTTAAAACAAACAACTCCAATAAATCCAATATATATACCAATAACTGAGGGATTGAACAAGGACCATCCATCAGGGAACACCGGAACCATCTCACAACTACTCGTGCTAATCCAGTGCACCAAACTTATACCCTAACCTAGGGAAAAAATATAGTCAAAGGGGTGAGTGACAAGGTTAGTAGGGAAATCGATACTAAATGTAATACATAAAAACTATTTTTATCATACCTTTTGAAAAAAACATATCATTTTTCTCATTTTACCGTACATGGATCTTTAACTGAAACCTCTTCATCAGTTTATTAAAATTGGCCAAGGGTCCTCAATGTGGCTAAGTAAAAAATCTGTTGTATACATAAACAGCTATATCGTAAAAATATGCCAATACCGTTTCTAGTATGAAAATATCATAAGTGAAAAAGAATGGTCACTCAATAACGCATCCGATACATACCACAAAAAGGCAGCAAAAGCAACACTTCATGAGTCTGAAGAGAAGAGGCAACAAATAAAAGATACTGATGAGCAATAATTTAAATAACAAAATTTAATAAAGGCGATATTCAGGCTATCGCAAAAGCCAAAAATAAATTGAACATGTAAAATAAGGCGATACTCAAGCAATCGCAAAAGCCAAAAGACCCTGATCTGGTTTAGGGATTTGCAACTCAAGGACACGACACATACAACTGTCTTATTACCTATTTGTACTTTAGGGATTTGAACCCAAGAACATTTCAAAAGAAATCCCCTATTACCCAATTAAAAAGTACAAGAAATTTACCTTCACGCTGTAGAAGATTTTCACCTCAAGAAGGTTTACCCACGAAATATAGAGAGAATCGAAATATCAAAATACCATATACGATAAATTAAAGGTGAGAAAACATAGGTACATATAAGTAAAAATAGACGTGCTGTCGAACAGTTCTCTTCAAATTTTCATACGTGACAACCCACAAAATAATAATTTGAAAACCATGATGAAATGAAATGCATAAAGTATAAAAATCTCTACCTCATAGGTGACCATGATACTTTTTGCAACTAGCCAGCAACATACGCTATCGGAAGTGAAAGTCGTATCATAACATCTCCAAAACCTATAACAAGGTCAAAAACAAAATCCCAACAATCAACCAAAGGATAACAAACAAGTCTTAAACAAGATTATACTCCAAAATGGTTTCTAAGAATAACCACTAGTCCAAAACAGAAACTAAACTAGGTGGACAACAATTATCCTAAACCGGAAGCAAACTCAAACGTTGTTAAAATAAAACAAAGGTCAACTAAGACCTCGCAATCTCAACCGGATTGAACAACAATCAATTTGGATAATTTAATTTCGACGGTCAACAAAGATTTTATAACGGTCAAAACGACATGTTCACAACTATCTAAGGCTCAACAATCGCCTAATAATCGATTAGGACAACTCAAAACATAATCAGGACAATTTTCCCTAATTCCTGCTTTCATGAATAGTAATTGATGAATAGTAAATGCTCGTGTGAATAGTAAATTCGACATGAATGGTGATTTTGGTATGAATAGTATCATCGAAATATTTTCCTACCGACGATGACTAGTGTTGTCATTGGCAATGAATACTGTCGTCGTTGGCTGACGATAAAAATGCTCTGTTTTCTTCCAATTTCGATTTCTAATCACAAATAACCTTACATAAATGCCTATTATATCAATATAACCAGAATTGTCCCTCGGATTCGACTTTTTAAGCTCGAATCCGAAGCCAAAGTTTTCACAACTTGAAATCTAAAATCGAATGGGAAAAACTTAAAATTTAGAAAAATACCTTCACGAAAGTTACTCCTACAAACGCCGAGGACACAGATCTAGAGTTGGATTTTGAAACGGCAAAGATCGGATCCTGCCCTCTCTCTCTCTGTCGCCCTCTTTAATTTTATATTATTTTAAAATATAAATGTGTCCCATTAATGATAAAATAATAAAAGATTTAGTAAAAATAATTTATCAATATCTTAATCACCACTTGGTAAAATTTAATTTGACCAGTTTTAACCATTTGACCGAAAAATCATACGTAGTCGCTACATGACAAAACGAGTCAACATTTCAACGTTAAATCGAAAATATGCAAAACATTTACACGTAGAATTTTTTAAAATATTTTTTTTAAATCAAGGAATTTACAGATCTGCTGTGCAGAATGTGAGTAGATTAGTATACTACTATGTGTTATTCTATAGTTAAAGTGCCTCGACTTGTTGGTTGCAGATTTTGGGTAGAATCCTTCCTGTCTGTTAAGTTTGTTTCCTCTCCTTCAAATGTGTTAATGATGGCATGAATGTCCAGATAGTGGATGAAGAATGAGGAACGATAATTGATATGCTGTGTATTTCTTTGATGATGATTTTGCCTTGTCATTTCATTGTTTACTTGATGTAGTGGTTGTAGTGATAGATTAAAGCATGTTTAGTGATAGTGATAACTAGAAATTCTTACGTTAATCCGACTTGCTTAATTGACTGTGATAATTAGGATGAACATCATTAAATAAGATGACCACTTAAATTAATTTAGTGTAATTAATTAATCTATTATCCATGTTATAATCTCGTTAATAGAGTTAAGCAAGTTCATTAACAAATAATAATTAGAAAAAGTAGTATGTTTAGTTAATTCCCCGCCATGTAATTAACTAACTAATTGGGTATGTAAATGAACTAATTAAGCATATTTAATTAACTAACTAGGCTAATATTAATATGTTAAGCAATTGAGGCACAATAATTAACAAGTTTTTTAATCAATAACTAAACCTTGAGTATGTTAACAATTAGTGAGCATGTTAATTAACTAGGCTAATTAACTAGAACGACGATTGTGATTAGCACGTTACTTAACCGTAATGGTAATTCAGTATGTTAATCATCTTAACTAGAGTAAGTAATCAACTAAGTATACAATTAAACCAAGCATGTTAATTATTTCTTAAATACATCAATCAGCTAAACATGTCAATTAAACAAAATGTTAACTTAGCTAGATTTAGCATGTGTAAATATTAATTAATATTGTATTAGTATGATAATTTACTAGGGTAATTAGTTAACATGCGCATGCTAACTTGTATATGGTAATTAACATAATTAGAAGTTGAGCATGTAACTAGCTAACATTTAATTAATTAGCGTAAGCAATTAACTAAACATGTTAATTGATAAGCATGGAAATTAACTAGACTCTAACACGACTAATAAAGTATATTTAATCAACTAGCTATACATGTTTAATCATCTAGGATAATAATTGTACTTTTATTAAGCATGTAACTAACTAGGATAGTTAACCTGAACGAAAATCATAATCAAGAGCATGGTTACCTTGTATGTATGTTGTCCTGATTATGTTCATAAATATTTAGCATGTTTAGTGTAATGGTGTTCGAATTGATAAGCATGTTTTCATGTTTAGTTTTTTTTGGGTTAACGAGCATGTTTAGTTCATTGCTCTTTCACTGTTTCAATTCGATATCATATTTGCTTTCTATTATGTGTTTTTAATTATAATGGGTTTTGGTTGCATGCTCTCAATTATCATTGTTTATTATGTTCGCTCTCAGTTTCAGTTTGCTTTCAATTCTTGCTATACCATTACTTTTATTTCAATGCACACTTTAATTATTATGAATGTTATGTATAACGTATCATGCATCAATAAAGGTTGAGGATGTATGTTCACGCATCATGCTAATAAAAATCATAGGAAGTGTCACCTTGGTGGTGGTACGCAAGCA
Organism: Begonia loranthoides; assembly: GCA_022433065.1. NCBI lineage: Eukaryota > Viridiplantae > Streptophyta > Magnoliopsida > Cucurbitales > Begoniaceae > Begonia > Begonia loranthoides. Next base: position 33,759,798 of record CM039483.1, read on the forward strand.
TGGATAAATGAAGAAAGATGTTAAGAAAATCAATGAATGGAAGGGGAGTTGGGGGGCGTACATGGGTAGGGAGTCTAACCTGCACATACTAGGAGTAATGAAAGGAAAAGAATAACAAACAATAAAAAGCAAGGGATGAGAGATTTGCACGCGCAAGGGAGTTTGTGACTGACCAGGCATAAAAAGGGTATAAGAGAAACAATTTTAATTAAGTTAAGTTTTTCAAAGGGTGTTTAATTGTCCACTTCAATTGTTAAACTCAGTATTTCAATTGTTAAATGCAGTATTTCAATTGTTCAATATTTCTTTCTTCAAAGATTTAACTACTCTTCCGCAACGTTTTATATCAACGACTTATTTTATAACACTTCCTTTATATTTTTACAAATGACCTCTTTATATAACGCTTCCGCTGTGTTTTTTAAATGAGTTTAATAAATGGTTAGTAGCAGTCCAGTTTCGACGCACTCTGATAATTGTTTTAAAAGTGATTTTAATAGTCTTAGCAAAATGATTTATGAAAAACAGGGTCGTTACAAATTATATCAGAGTAGGAGTTTTAAAAATGATTTCATTAACTACTCTGATTGTTTTTAAAACTAAGTCAGTAGCTTGCTTGTTTGGTTTTACTGCGTTTTAAACGAGCTCTGATACAATTTATCGAGTAAAACAATTTTATAAAAGTTAGACTGAGTACCTTCTCCGCTATAAGTATATTTCCTAATGTTTTACTAATACCTAATTCTTTTATTCCGTTTTGGTATATTGCTAGGAGCTAGTATGGAAAGAGGAGAAAAAAGTAGACTATATATAGTTGATCAGGTGATTGACTATATGGAGAGTCGGTTTTGACTCGTCAACGATCTAATGAAAGGATTTAAGGCATCCAATGAGTGGTTTGTGGAAGACCTACTTTCACTACAGAATGAAGAAGAAGAACCAAGCCTTAGGAAAAACAAGAGATTAGGAGAGGATAGTGAGTAACAAAAGAGTAAGAAACGTCATCGTGATGGTGATGTCGTCGAGGAGGCCACGGTTGCATCGACACAGAATGAGCCATGTCCTCGGTGTGCCAAGATGCACCTTGGAGTATGTTTAGCTGGGACGAGACTGTGCTACCATTGTAGGAAGTATGGACATACAATTCAGTTAGGTATTTTGTAATTGAATGTGTAGCCCTCTACCTTTTGGATATAGTTTTCTACCGCAGGGGGGGGGGGGGGGGTACCTAATATTTTGTTCATGATGTAACTCGAATTTTGGATTCGTGATATGATCAATGAACGAATGAATGATGAATATTCTGGAACTTTTTAGGATTTTATGCAGGATATATGTAGCATTGGGGGAGTGTAAAAATATGGAATACTCAACCCAAATTTTTAGAAATAAGGAAAGGGGAAATAATTGGGAAAGAAAATCTAGCATAAACTGAATAAACGAACAAGGTTGTCTAGGTAGTGAACATGAAGTTGGACCAACTAGGTAGTTCAACGTGAACGCTTAGGTAACAAAGACTTAGGCAAAGGATAGACTAGTCAAGGGAGGACGAAGGTAAAAATATCTAGGACGATTCCGAAGTAGAGGAATACGATTCGCCTAACCAATTAGTTGTCTACTTAGTATTGACCTTGATTTAGAGAATAAAGTTAGACTTTTAGGAGAGAAGTTGTAAGAGAAACCTACTGGGGTCGCAAGGAATGGAGAACTGGATTGGATGTCATATCTGTGGCACTTATAGTGTGATAGTAAATTATAGGGTTGATGGAGAACTTAAGCCTAAGGTCATGCAATAAGCATTAAATCCATATAACCTTTGAGGCGCCATTCACAACACTGTAATATTTAGGATCGATGCTCGATCTTGAAACACTTTTTTGTTTGCTAAAGACCTGGATTAAATGAATAAACATGGAATGGGTGTGAAGAACATCAAGAAGCTAGAAAGAGGAGGTGGGAGAAGACACTACCAATTTCCCAATTGTAGAAATAGAGAGGGGAGTAACAAAAGCATTATCGGGGCTCTTGTATATTTGAGCAAACTGGAGGTCAATTTTTTGAAGTGTGAAGTGGTTGGTGGCGCCATAATCAAGAATCCAGGTGACAGCTGAGATGTAGGGTTCCCTTGATTCACAATAAGATTGGCATTAAGAGATGCAAATGACGATGTAACTGCACGGAAAGACCTTGGAGTAGAAGGTCGGAAAGATACATTCACGCGATGATAGCAAACTGAAGCAGTGTGGCCTATTTTATGGCAGATTTGACAACAAGGCATGTGCGAAGGAGACTTGCCAGGCTTCCATGGAGAATATGAAGACTGAGATTTCCCAAGAATGCTAGGGGATGGAGGGCCTTGTGCTGTAGCAGGTGCAGAGGGATTGTAGGCTCGATGAGGAGTGGAAAATGACATTTTGGGGATGTGACTGATGGAAAGATCAGAAACATTGGCTGAAGGGAGCCCACAGAGGGAAGAAGATGTTACTTATCTATACGTTGTTTGTAGCTAAGTAAAAGGTTGTGAACCTTGTCAATGCTCGGTGGGTTGGAATGACTAATAAATGATGTAACAAAAGGATTGTAGTCACTACTGAAACCACCAATGAGGTATATCAGTTGATCCTTCTGAGAGACAAGTTTTCCAATCGATGATAAGGTATTACATATTGAGTTAATTTCTGTATAAACTCTAAAATGGTAATATCATCCTTCGACAGATTATGTAACTGGCCGCACAATTTTATCAAAAAAGCAATAGAGGTTGAGGAATACATGCGAGCAATACAAGTTGGCCTTAAGACTGTTGGCTAAAACAACGTTGAGGATCTGATTTTTACACACAAGGTAATTAGTACAGTTTAATTTTACTATGAGGTTAGTTGATAAATGATAGGGAATGTGATGGTTGAAGAATCAGAGGGAAAAAGAGGATTAATGATACTGTTGAAAGAAGCCAACATTCTAGGCTCTGATACCAAGACAAAAAATAGATTTAGAGAAGAAATTTGTATATTGATAATGAATAGTAATACAATGCATAACAATTACATTCCCTTTATAGTTATAGGTATGAGGGAAGGTTTTAGACAATGAATCACAAACCTAAGGTAGATGTAAAAAGCATTTACAAGAGATATACTAACAATTATGCACTTTGGTTGTGGGAAATTGGTACATTGGATTACACTAATCTGCTGACCAATAGTTTATCATAAACATGTGGGAGGAACAGGTAAGGGCCAAGTTGATAACTAACACTTGAGTGGAGAATCTGAAAATTTTATTTTTAAAAGGTAGATGTAACACTTGTCGTGTTCAGTTGTGATCCGCCCAAACCCCATCTGTGCTTTTATTAGAGAAAAAAGAGGATGTAATCAGAAACAAAGTTTTCTCGTAATGATTGTTGAGAAAATAAAAGGTTTTTTTTATTAAACTTTATTTGTGGCATTTAGTTTATATTAATGTGTGGCTTTTGGTTTTTTGTAACTGGTTGTGGTTAATGTGGATAATCGGTAGTGGCTTTTGAGTTATAGGGAATTATGAGAGTTAATAGGGAGTTTTCTTTGTTTTAGAAGTTATAGGCATTTGATGACATTTATTGTTTTTTTTTAACTATTAGTATTCTACGTTGTCTTTGTAAGCCTATATAAGGTATGTTTTGATAAATGAAAAGGTATCACTTCCTCTTTATTTATCCTTCACGTGTTTTTTTTAACAAAGTGGTATTAGACCTTGCAAAAAAATGAGAGAAATATGCTTATTGGTGGAGGAATGGGTCCACTTCAAATACCGATGCTTACCAAGCTCAACTACGACAATTGGAGCATCACAATGAAGGCGTTACTAGGAGCACAAGTTGTATGGGAGATCGTGGAGAATAGTTTCCAAGAGGTGGAAGAGGAAGTCGATCAAGCGCAAAAAAACACGTTAAAAGATAATAGAAAAAAGGATAAAAAGGCCCTTTATATCTTTTTCCAATCAGTGGACGAAGACACGTTAGAGACCATCGCCAATGCCAAGTCATCAAAGGCGGAATATCATAATGAGAGACTTATTGCTAAAGTCCCCAAGACCAAAAACTGAATGTTTCTTTTGAATGTATGTAATGATGTTGCAAAGTGCTTGAAGATGTGTTATGGGATCCCTTTTGGCTATGGCATCTACGAATCAGACATCTCAATTTTGGGAGCCTAGAAAACTTGTCGAAGAAGGAGATGGTGTGGGGTCTACCACACATTCACAAGCCGAACCAAGTGTGTGAAGGGTGTCTACTCAAAAAACATCATCGATGTAGTTTTTTGAAGGAGTCTGTGACAAGAGCCAAGAAGCCTCTAGAACTCATCCATGCCGATGTGTGTGGAGCAATCAATCTAGAATCTCATGGAAAAAGCAAATACTTCCTTCTCTTTATTGATGATTTTTCAAGAAAAACATTTGTGTATTTTTTGAAGAAAAAATCGGAAGTATTTGAAATCTTCAAGAAATTCAAAGTGCGTGGGGAGAGTGAAAGGGGCTTTACGATCAAGGCCACGAGAACCAACTGAGGTGGTGAATTCACATCAAATGAGTTCAATCGATTTTGTGATGAAAAATGCATCCGACGTCCGTTAACGGTGCCAAGGACATCTCAACAAAATGGCATGGCGGAGAGGAAGAACCGGACAATCTTGAACATGGCAACAAGCATGCTAAAGACAAAGAAGATACCAAGGGAATTTTGGGCGGAGGCCATAGCTTGTGCAGCCTATTTGACAAACCGAGCACCAACCAAAAATTTGCTTGACCAGATGCCTCAAGAAGCATGGAACAGAATAAAGCCCAGAATCGGTCACTTCAAGGTGTTTCAGAGTATTGCGTATGCTCATGTTTTGGAAGAAAAAAGGACCAAGCTCGACGATCGAAGTGAGAAACTCATCTTCATCGACTATGACGCAAGTTCAAAGGGTTACCGCCTTTACAATCCTTTGAATGGGAAGGTAATTATTAGTCGTGATGTTGTTTTTTATGACAATGACTCTTGGGATTGGAATATATAGGAGGAGGAGTGTATTTCCTTCCATACTTTGAAGAGGATGATAAAAACAAGCCAATCAGGGATGACATGAGTGAAGTTTTGCCCACTCCAGAATCACTCTAGTCAACCAATCAGTCATCATCTGAAGGCTCAGCATTAAGCAATGCATCATGTAGCGGAACAGAGATTCTTTCCAGCGATTCAGATAATGAAATTGGCCCAAGAGGTATCCAAAGTCTACGAGAACTTTATGAGGTAAATGAAAATCAAAATGACATACTTCTCTATTGTCTTTTTGGTAATTGTGAGCCCATTAGTTTCCAAGAAGCCATTGCAAACAAAAAAAATGGAAGGATACAATAGATGAAGAAATTCGAGTGATAAAGAAAAATGACACATGGGAGTTGACCAAACTTCCAAAATGGCACAAATCAATCAGAGTAAAGTGGATATACAAGACAAAGAAAATTGCCAATGGAAATGTTGAAAGGCACAAGGCAAGACTAGTGGTAAAAGGGTATAGTCAACAACATGGGATCGACTATTATGAGGTATTTGCCACCGTTGTTCGCCTTGAAACTATTCGTCTGATTATAGCTTTGGCAGCCCATAATCATTGGAAGATACATCAAATGGATGTCAAATCAGCATTCGTGAATGGAATTCTTGGAGAGGAGGTCTATGTGGAGCAACTGTTGAGTTATGAAGTCAAAGGTTAAGAGGACAAAGTGCTTCAATTAAAGAAAGCTCTTTACGGTTTAAAGCAAGCACCGAGAGCATGGAATTCAAAGATTGACAAATACTTTCAAGAAAAGAAGTATATGAAGTGTCCTTATGAGCATGCCCTCTACATCAAAATTCAAGGTGAAAGTATACTAATCATTTGTTTATACATTGATGATTTAGTATTTATCGGAAACAATCCTAGCATGTTTGACAAATTCAAAAGGGAGATGGCAAAGGAGTTTGAAATGACGAACATTGGTCTCATGACTTACTATCTTGGGATCGAAGTCAAACAAGAAGAAAATGGGATTTTTATATCCCAAGAAGGCTATGCTAAAGAAGTGCTCAAAAGGTTTAACATGGATAATGCTAATCCAGTTGGAACACCAATGGAATGTGGAGTTAAAATCACCAAGAAAGATGGAGGAGAGAAGGTAGATTTTACATTTTTCAAAAGTTTAGTTAGAAGTTTGAGATACATAAAATGCACAAGACCAAATATTCTTTATTCAGTTGGAATCATTAGCAGATTTATGGAGGAGACGACAATAACACATTTCAAAATTGCAAAGAGGATACTTCGCTACATCAAAGGGACGATTGAGTATGGTCTTTCCTAAGTTTCTTCTATTAATTTTAATGTTGTTAGTTATTGTGATAGTGATTGGAGCAGTGACTTGGATGATCGGAAAAGCACTATGGGTTTGTATTTTTTGTTGATGAAACGGCGTTCACATGGATGTCAAAAAAGCAACCCATAGTCACATTATCAATGTGCGAGGCAGAGTACATCGAGGCAACTTCATGTGTATGTCATGCAATTTGGCTAAAAAACTTAGTGAAGGAGTTGAAGTTTCAAATGGAAGATCCAATGGAGATTTTCATTGACAACCAATCGGCCATTGCCTTAGCCAACAATCCAATCTTTCATGGGAGGAGCAAGCATATTGATACCCGATTTCACTGGATTGAATCACGAAGAAAGAAGTGGAACTCAAATATATTAAGTCACAAGACCAAGTGGTGGAAATTTTCACGAAGCCCCTCAAGTTGGAGACTTTCATCAAAATGAGAAGTTCACTTGGTGTAACAAATCAAGTTTAAGGGGGGGTGTTGAGAAAATAAAAGTTTTTTATTAAACTTTATTTGTGGCATTTAGTTTGTATTAATTTGTGGCTTTTGGTTTTTTGTAATCGGTTGTGGTTAATGTGGATAACCGGTAGTGGCTTTTGAGTTATAAGGAATTATGAGAGTTAATAGGGATTTTTCTTTGTTTTAGAAGTTATGGTATTTGACGACATTTATGGTTTTTTTTTTTTTTAATTATTAGTATTCTACGTTGTTTTTGTAAGCCTATATAAAGACATGTTTAGTTAAATGAAAAAATATCACTTCATCTATATTCATCCTTCACGTGTTCTTATTAATAATGATTGTTCTCAATTCCTATTTTGGGAAGAAGAGAAATCAAAAGTTTAAAAACTAACTCATAGCTGAATGAGACATGTCTACTTAGTGCCTTATCTGTCTCTCGAAAATAAGCCTGGAAATATGTCATAAATTTTGCTCAAGTTTGCTTTTATTTATGGGAAGTTTCAAAGTAGTTTGACAATACCTCTCATAAGGTTGGTAAATGCTTTCTGCTGACTCTGTTTGATCCCCTCTTTCTTGACCAGTGCCATTTATGGTAGCTTTGTGCTTATAGTATGCACAAAAGTAACTTATTTTCCTAAAATGCCACAATTCTCTTCTGTATGTTGCATGATAATGTGACTGCTTCTCTTTTCTATTTTTCTTTGCCAATTTGAAATCCACTGAATCTGTAATCACATTTAAGTTTTGAGTATGAATTGAAATTGGACAGTGAGAATGCAAAGGGAAGAATTGCAACTGCTTCAGGAACCTAGTTCATATGTTGGTGAAGTTGTCAAAGTTATGGGGAAGAATAAGTTTCTGGTCAAGGTAAGTGGTCTAACGTTCTGTTGTTCTTTAGGTGTCCATTTTAAATAAATACTCTTACCAATGAAAACCTTCACTGGCTTCATGGCAGCATACCTAATGATTTCCTTGTGTAATATTGATTGCAATTGTGAGATCATAATCATATTATGTGTTATATTATGGTAGTATGTAGTCTCAGTGGCCATCTGAATTCTACAATTATATTTTGTTAAATTCATAACTACAAACTTTTTGGAAGTGAACTTTGAGAAGCCCATGATTTAAGAAGGAAGCCTGGACGCTGCTGGTTTGCGGCGTCCAGGCAAAGAAAAAGCCTGGACGCCACAAACCAGCGGCGTCCAGGAAAAGAAGGAAGCCTGGACGCCGCAAACCAGCGGCGTCCAGGCAAAGAAGCAAGCCTGGATGCCGCAAACCAGCGGCATCCAGGCAAAGAAAAAGCCTGGACGCCGCTGGTTTGCGGCGTCCAAGCAAAGAAGCAAGCCTTTGCCTGGACGCGCGGCATCTCTGGAGCTCTCTATTTGTCATGCATGGCGTTCTCGATCAATTGTGTTTCATGGTTACTTCGAATTCGTTATGTATATGTTTTACGAATGCAATGTTTTTATTGGTTTTTTAAACCTCTGCACCTTCAAAGTAGCATAACTTTTGCTACGGATGTCGGAATTGGGCGCAGAAGGTATCAAATCGAAGCTCTCTCAAAGCTCTATAATTGTCATTGGGTAAATCCTATGGCTGCCTTTATTAGCCCCAAAATCAATCGTTTAAGCCCTCAAATTTGCAATCAAACATTTGCTTAGTCTGGAAAAATGTTTGATCGCAAATTTGAGGGCTTAAACGATTGATTTTGGGGCTGAGAAAGGCAGTCATAGGGTTCACCCAATAACAATTATAGAGCTCTGAGAGAGCTTCGATTTGATACCTTCTGCGCCCAATTCCGACATCCGTAGCAAAAGTTATGCTACTTTGAAGGTGCAGAGGTCAAAAAAACCAATAAAAACATTGCATTCATAAAACATATACATAACGAATTCGAAGTAACCATGAAACACAATTGATCGAGAATGTCATGCATGACAAATAGAGAGCTCTAGAGATGCCGCGCGTCCAGGCTTGCTTCTTTGCCTGGACGCCGCTGGTTTGCGGCGTCCAGGCTTTTTCTTTGCCTGGATGCCACAAACCAGCGGCGTCCAAGCTTGCTTCTTTGCCTGGACGCCGCTGGTTTGCTGCGTCCAGGCTTTTTCTTTGCCTGGACGCCATTGGTTTGCGGTGTCCAGACAGTTTTGCCTGGGTTAACTTGAGTATGATGTTGGATTTGTCAATTTCTCATACGTTAGTAGTTAACTTATTAGCAAATATACCACAGTAGTTGACTTGTTATTGATAAAAAACTACAATAGTTGATTTGTCGTTTTCCCTTAATTTTTCTGGCCTGTTTTTCTTCCCTTTTTCTGATCAAGACAGTGGGTGTGTACCTAGTTAAAACAGCATAGAAATCATTACCTGCTTGAATATTCAGTTTCTGCTCATCAAATGATTAACGTTGAAGCTTAGATGCATAATAAAACTATAATGTTAAATTGCTAATTTTATTGATATACCCATGTTTTTTATTTACTTGAAAGGTTCATCCAGAAGGAAAATATGGTGTTGACATTCGTAAAAGTATTGATATCACAAAAATCACGCCGTCGACTAGAGTTGCGCTTCGAAAAGACAGCTATGTTCTTCATTTGATATTGCCTACCAAAGTAGATCCTTTGGTTAACCTCATGAAAGTTGAAAAGGTTCCCGACTCTACTTATGATATGATCGGTGGTCTTGACCAGCAAATTAAGGAGATAAAAGAGGTTCATTTCTTGAGCCTTTATTATCATCATGAAAGTAGATCCATTGGTCAACCTCATGAAAGTTGATATGATATGATTGGTGGACTTTGACCAACTTAGATCTAGTTTTTCCCAATAAGGGTATTTGTTAAAGCATGAAAAGGACATCAAATCTCAAAGAAGACGAGAAGCCATTGAATAGGTTAATAACGTCGTCCCACGTAGTCGATAGGCCCACAACTTTTCACGTGAGCTGATATTCTGATATTAATGTTTTTTATTTATTAATATAATAACATTAATAATTATTACACATAATTAAAATAATAATTTTTTTTATATTAATAAATAAAATTTAGAATATCAAATTAAAATGTAAATATAATAAAATAATGGATAATTAAGATTTTGATTGTTAAACTTTGAGTATAATAAATTAAAGAAAAAAATTAAAATTAAGGGTTTTTGTAATTTAAATGTTTAATTATTAATCAAGCACAATTTAATATTTAAATTACTAAAATTAAATTTTAAAAAATCAAATGTCGATATTCCAAAATTCAAGACTTAAATTATAAATTATCCTAATATTGTTTACTTAATATCATCAAATATTTCAAGGTTGATGAGACAGTTTAGATTTGGCTTATGCTTCAAACAGTCGTGTTGCAATCGGAATGGATACCTTCAAACCCAACTTCGAGAAGACTAATCTCACTTTGATAATAATCAAGGAATTATTAGCCTTAATTTATGCACGAAATCAAGAAAGCAAGTTCATCACGGCTCTTAACCCATTTTGTTTCTTTTTTTTGTTTATTTGTTTGTTCTTTCGAATTATCCCTGATTTCTCTCTTCCCCCAGTTTCAATATAATCGTGGTTGGCCCTCTCAAACTTACACCAGCCTCTCTCCTCATCTCTGTAATAACGATATTTGTTTGATCAAGAATGTTCAAATCTCAAAGTCAACCACTTCAATGGCTTCCAATCCTCTTCTTGCTTGCCTACCTTTTTCAGACCTCGGCTGGAGAAGTCGGCACGGCAGCAAAATACGATCCTCCCTACATCCGTGAGTCAATTCAATCATTTAAATTATTTTTCACATTTTTCGAAATATTTGACGTCAGATTCTCAAACCAGCGACGAGGTGTTTCGGCAATGACCCGAGTCAGATTCCGTCCAGTAATCAATTCGGATCGGCCGGAGACGGGGTCTGGGACAATGGAGCTGCTTGTGGGAGACAGTACTTGGTGAGGTGTGTAAGTGCTTCAGAAGAAAACGCTTGTATTCCAGATCAGACAGTTCAAATCACCATTATTGATCACTCTCCGAACTCACAGACGACGATGGATTTGTCTGAAACAGCTTATGCGGGAATTGTTTCTTCGTATTCTCCAGGGTCTTTCGTTATTATTGAGTTTTTACTGTAAGTACTTCTATGTCTTTTGTTTATCTTCTTCTACTACTTCTTCGTATCTTTCTGTGTAAACTAACGCTTGGTCTAAAATTTGCAGAGGTTGAGGTTGAAGATGGGCTTTGATTCATTTTTGTTGATGACAATATTGTTGTTTATTCTGTAACCTTGTAAACTTTTCTTCTGGATCTGCCTTTTTCGGAAATTGATAAATCTCAACTTTACAATGACTTCTTCATCACTCACGTGAATTAAAGATTGTTCATTGAAATACTCACCGCAAAACAACCTCGCTCTCATTATAGATAACTCCAATGGACACACAACAAGTGAGAGTTCTTAAGCTTTGAAATGAATGTTCAGAATGCTAGAAAAATTCGTAGCACTTCATCGTTGATAGCATTTTCAAGTGCCTTTTTCCACGTAGCTCTCTCTTATTTATAGATGTTTTAGCCAAAGTACTAACTGGTCAACCATGTAATACCCTAATTTTCGTAAATAGAATTAATTGAGGATAATTGAGATTTATTTGATAAGAAATTAATTGAGAAAAATATTTAGATAATAATTAAGGATTTATTTAATGAGAAATTAATTGAGAGTATAATTAGATTATTTGGATAAAAGAAAATTTGAATTGAGGTGAAAATAATTAAATAAAAAATTTAATGATATAAAAAAAAGAAAATAGATGAATTAATTAAATAGAAGAAAAGTTAATACATGGAAGATTGGACAAGAGGTGGTCCACGGTCATTAACATCAAATTTGGGAATTTATAATTAAATTGGGATTTATGTTAAATTGAAGAAATAGAAATGAGGGGTTTTGTTTTAAATTGAAGAAAAAGAATTGAGAGAGCAAATTGGGAATTTATAATTAAATTGGGTTTTATCTTAAATTGGAGAAATAGAAATGAGGGGTTTTATTTTAAATTGAAGAAAAAGAATTGAGAGACAAGAGAAGGAGAGGTGTCACGCCCCTTTTCTCATGGGGCCTAATGGGCTAGGCCCGATGGGAGGCTTCCGGGAGGCCTCCCCAAATGCATGTTGGGCGTGCATTGTGTTCGGACAAATTAGTTCGAACAAAGGATGGTTTTAATCGGGACAAAGTGGCGGCTGGACAAAGCCGTCCGGGTTTCAGACAGCGCGCTGGGCCGCGCCAGCGTTGGGCCGCGAGGATGAGGCTCCAAGTTTGAATTTCAAACTTGGATAAGATCCGATCCAAGAATGATGGATCTCAAGCTTATGTGTCCGCAGCTAAAGCAGCAAATCCATGTGGGGCCAAGATGCACTTGAAGCCAACCAATGGGAGCACGCCACACCCGGGAGATGATGTGTCTTATCCTTTTCGAATTTGAATGTTATCCAGGGGATTCAAACATTCAAATTGGCTTATCCGGGATGACACAACACGGACCAATGGGAGAGAGCCATCGAGGAGGATGATGCAACTCGACCAATGGGAGGAGCCATCGATGAGGATGATGCGACTCGGCCAATGAGAGGAAGCCATCGAGGAGGATGACAAAACTCAGCCAATGAGATGAAGACAAGTCACCATTTTGTAATCTAGGAGATTAGATGGATAACTTAGTCTATAAATAGTGACCTTGAGGCACCAAGCAAAGGGAGTTCGATCCATAATAAAAAGGTGGATCTATCCTTGTGCATTGTGTGGTGTTCCTTGGAGAAAGTGTATTCCTTGGTTCTTTTATTGAGAATAGAAAGAACGGGTTGGGAGTGGGACTCCCGTAAAGCGATCGGATCATTACAAAAAGGCGACAATTGTGGGTGAAGTTCTTGTATTCACAACGAGCAAGAGCTTGGGAAGGCTGGTCGGAGTGGGACTTCGGCGCCATCACACGTTTCGTACCAATTCCGCGGGTCGAAAAATTTGGGTGTGACAAGAGGCGACGGTGGGAGGGCCGAGAGAGATCGAGCTAGCGATCGGGAAGGCCGATCGGCGACGACGGACGACGGTGAGCGACGGGAGTTCGCGGCGACGTTCGGCGCACGAGAAACGGCCGGCGACGGCACGGGCTGCTGCAGCGATCACTGGCGTACCGGCGAGCTAGGGCACGGGTTGATTGGTGCTGCGATTTCGCCGGTGGAGGTAAGTCGATTCCCTATGTTAGTGTTCATCTCCTTGGCTTCCCATTTCGGTTGATTTGGCGTCGGCAGCGGGGTGTTTTGCCGTCGGCAGGGGAGACGTGATCCGTGAAGGCTGGAGGCAGGGACTTGGCATGTGTCCGGTTCTGTTGTCCACGTATGAGCCGGTTTATTCCTCCTCCCGAAACGATTGGAGCTTTCCACGTGGTGTGATCTGGTTGGACCTCCCTCCTTGAGTTGTGTAATTTTCTCTGCCTATATAGGTTGGCAGTGGCTGTTTTCTCTCGGCAGTTAGTTGGTGCAGAGGAATTCGCTGGAGATGGAGAGGGAAAAGTGACAGTGAAGTGTGCCGAAGGATGATGGTGGCCGAGTGTTTCTCTGGAGAATTGTGAAGCTGTGGGGAGTCGTGTGTTGTCTGCAGGTAATGGACTTCTTCCTTCTTTGATTTTGTCTCTGTTGAAAGAAAGCTGTCTGTGAAAATGGAATGTGTTGGTTCTGTTGTCTTCGTTTAAGGATGATACGGTGTTGGACATTTGTATATCTTGTAAACTGGCTGTTCATTGTAAACTGGCTGTTCATTGTTTAAATTCTGTTATGTTAATGCGTATTCTGTAGAGGGAATAATCTGTTGAAAGAATTCTGCTCTGTTGACGAGATCCGATTGTGAACTATTGTTGACTGTTAGCTTTGTTGGTTGGTTAATACACGGTCTGTTTCTTGGTTGGTGTTGGTTAGGAGATGGGTTAAGTTTCATGTGAAGAAATCTGTCAATTATGAACTGTTGTTTGACTGTCATCTCGGTTGGTTGGATAATGCACTACTATTAGTGTTTGATTTTGTGTCTCTGGTTAATGTGGTTAATTCCAAAGGCATGATATGTTGGGATCTGTTTTGCTGGACATATGGCCCCTACATCACATGATTGTAAGATTTTGGTTAAATATGTGTTGATGGTTATTTTCTTGCTGTGATGTCTGAAAATGCAATGGGATAAATTGAATGATCTCTGCTTTTGGTGATAGAAATATAGTGTTGGTGGTAATTAGTTTGGATTATTTATTGGTTCTTTTTTTTATTGTTGAGAATATAAAGACTTAACGATTTGTGTGTGGGATACTCTTCGGCAGCAATAATATGCGGGGATTGGTTTTGATTACTAGAGATATTATGCATGTATGTCGGATTAAATTTAGTGATTGTTAATTAAGTTAAGTGTTCTGCACGTTGAAACATGCTTTGTACATTTGGATGATTTACCAACAACCATTCTAATTAGATAAAAAGGATATATAAATATGCTATGTTGGTTATCGTTTGGATTAAAGGAATTAAATGGTTCTCTACTCTGCTGTGAAAAATGTGATTTTGTGATAAATACTATTTGGTTTTGTGAAGTAAATTCTCTTTATTATCAGGTCACATTGATGGAATGAGCAACTATTGTTAACTATCATTAACTCATTGCCCATGTTAGGATATTAGAATTTTACTGCGTGGTTGCTAAGTAATTAAGTTAACTAATGAGATTTGCTAAGCATTAGAAATTATGTTATTAATGAATAAATATCGATTAAATTGAACAATTGTGATTTAAAGGAAAAAAGTATAAATTAAGGATATTCGTTTATCAACCATGGAACTAATGAAGATAAGTTAATAGAAATTCGTTAAGCGATAATTAAATTATTAATAAGAAATAATGATATCAAAGTTAAGATTTATTATTGATAAAATATTAATGAATAAATGATAATTATTTTGAAGCTATAAAAGAGAAGAAGAGCAATGTTAATTTCTGAACTGCATTATGGATTCCAGATAAGTTGATACTTACTGAGTTTTGGTTTTCGGACCCTACATCGCAAGAATTAGGATTTGTATGTTGTGTATTCTTTTAATGATATGTTTATTAGACATTTATACGATCATATAGGACGGTAGGTATTGTATATCATTCTAAAATACGTAAATAGGCGTGTGGGGGTTCGAGTGAATTGTGACTTTTCATACGGTAGATTCCTCCCACATAGAGAGTGGTAGGTTTAGAAGTTAGCTACGTGGATTCTAGAGTTCACAATTTATTCCGTTCTGAAACCCCCAACGTCTTCAACAAAAGTGAGGATACCTGCTTGTGGTAACACCCCCAATGGATATATCTCCTCGTCGGAGTGACTGGTTAGGCCACATGACTCTAGGGAGTATTCCACCTTAACTTCCAGAAGAGATACAGTTCTCTTCTGTAATGCATTGTGTGATCATGCATCATATTTGAATTTCATTTCTTTCTATCTCTTACTGAGTGTTAGGCTCATTAGTTTAGGTCTTGTGATATAGGTACGTACGAGAAACAGGTGAACAGTTCAAAGACAATTGATGAAGGATTTGCACGGGTGGATCTTGTGGCTGGCTGGACTAAAGAGTTTTAAAAGGAAATGATTTGTAAAATGGTTTGTAAATTACTTAATATTCTTTAACGTCTTGTTTTAAATTCCACTGTGTTTATAAAAAGGATTTTATTACTTCTTCTGCAATTGATAAATGTTTTAAGTAAAGAGTTTTTAACGCTTGGGTTTTTATAAAGAAATAATACTCTGATTTTATAAAAGAAAAAGTTTTAAATTTCACGCGATTTTAAAGAAAATAAAAATCGGATCGTTACAAACCACCTAATCTTTTCCATTGACCACTTCATGACTGTTATTTGTTTTTCCTCAAGCACTCGGTCGACAAAGTTTTGCTTTGGTTAGCTACACTGGTTGACCAATATGTGTCTCGATCGACCACTTCAATGAATTTCGAAAATAGAGTTCACTCTCTGTAATAATTTAGGTCGATCACCGTCCATACTTGTCGTCCGCTTCAACATTTCAAAAATTGTGAGCAATCTATAAGATTTTTAGCCGATCGCTTTAATTGATTTTAGAAACTGCTAGCGCTCTTTAAGATTACTAGTAGACTGCCTCAATGCCTTGGTCGACCACCCTTCGTGTTTTGCTTCAATTTACATTCGTACATCCCAAAAATTAAGTAATTCACTACAAGGACTTCAACAAACATGTTAGAATATTTAAATACTCAGTTTAGAGGATATTTTCAATGAAGATCAATAATATAGTCAATGAAATGATATTTGTAATTCATAAACAACTTAACAATAATTCAATTATGCATCATCAAAACAACTATACTAACACTTATTAAGTTAACAATCTTGTAATACCCCGATACCAAATTTCCCATTTAAGTGATGTAATTGAACTTTGGAGATAAACTACATATTACAATTCATCCCTATACGTGTTAAATTGTGACTTGTGATTGTAGGGAAATCATTTCAAAGAAAAAACATTAGTAGAAAAATGTGAATGGAATGGAAATCTAGCAACCTCGGATGCCTGCAGATGCCAGTGGGAACGAGGGTTGGCGTATGCACCATTCGATTTCACTTGGGGATGACTATTGGACGACTCCTCACATCTTAAGTAACTTTGTCATCTTGCGGACGAAGTGCGGACGATGCAAACGAGGACGGGAAGCGTCCGCATCAAATCTGTCCACTTTCTAGAGACATTCAGATGCTCGCGAACGAGGAAAGGCCTCGTTTGATTTGCCTCTATTCCATTGTTGAACATATACGGACGATATATACGAACGCTAAATGGTGTCCGAACATCGACTGTGGACGATACAGACTGGAATGGGGACGCCATTTCTCATCCGTGATCACAAATTTGCCTACAAAATTTTACTCATGTGGATGAATGCTGACAATATCTATGCATCTGCACTCGTCCGAATCGTTGCAGATTAGTGACAAAAATGATTTAAAAATCAGAAGAAAACGATGCGTAACCAATAAAAACGAGACTACTCAACACTGAATTATATAGCCAGGCCCAACCAGTAGGGATTTGTCCTCCTGCACCTCTCCTGCTAGAAGTACTGGTTGTCTCCCAAGGGAAGGATTCAACGCTTTATCTTCAGCTCCTTCTTCTCTTCCTTTAGTTGGTCACTCCTAAAGGAGTTTCTGCTGGGAGCGTGGAGGCCCAGAGATTCAACTATTCTTGAGTAGGCTTCATCGCTAAGGTAAGGAATGAGGTAGTCTTGACCATGAGGAGGCTCTACACCCAAGAAAAAATACTCGTAAGTAATGATTTTGGTTGTAGTAAATCTCGATATATTTCTTGGTGCCTTCATTCATGTAGTTCTCATTGGATGTGTTACACTTTCATTCTTCCCAACAAATTTCCTCACTATTTTTAGATGTTTTATCTTGTATTTACTCCCTAAATACCCCACGGTTAGTTTCTTTTTCCTACAGCTTATTGCTTGATTTACGGTTATGGAATATTATGTTTGGTAATTGTTAAGTCTTGATTGATGTTAAGGTTGGTAGTAGAGAACCATGAGCTAAGGACTTCATGGTGATTGTTAATGAATGAATGAACTAGACTCTGTACCTCTACTTACGATGTATGATGTTGCTCATTTGTAGTGTTTTGTTCTGCGATTTGCTCTTATTCAAAGCATGAATTTACTTTTTTTTTTTTGTTCACGATTCTTTCTCTGCATTAACTAGTTGTTCATAGTACCTGTAACATCCCAATATTTTTAAATGGATAATTATCGGGATATTACCAAGGAAGTTCAGAACGCTAAAACAATGAACATTTTGGTAACATTTTTCCCCGTATACGTGATGAAATCGAAGTGTCGGGATTACGAGGATATTTCATCATGTGTTTCCACATGCCATTGTGATGTATATTTATGAAGGAAACGTTGTGGGAATCACGTTGAGTGCAAAAAGATAGTGAAAAATGAAGATAAAGGGACTTGAGGACGCTTCAGGACGCCATTTTGCATCCTAAACTCGCTGCTTTGTGATGTTACAGACGCTGGCTGGGGAAGTGAGGACACTGCAGATGCAGAAAAGTAGCGTCCAAATGAATCTGCCTCAAAACTGGTGTTTTGCGGATGCTGCAGACGCCAAGATTTAGCATCCAAACGAATCTGTCCAATTTTGGGGACAATTCGGAAGACACATTGCAGACGAGGCGAACGATTAAACAGCGTCCGCAACACTGCTGCGAACGGTACGGACCCTATGAGGACGCCATTTTGCTGTGTAAATTTGGTATTGCGGACCCATGCGGATGATAGTACGGCGTCTGCAAGCGTCTAGAAGTTAGTAGATCTGCGAATTAAAAGTCAACAAAAGTGGGCGAAACTTGTCATTTAGTGAGTTAATACTCTCACTTTCGGCGAGAAATGTCTTCCTCCAGACAAGGAGCCTCCTTCCTACATGTTTTTATCTCCCGTTTGTCTACTAGGTAACTCTATTTCTTCATTCCCAGCTCTTCTCCAGCATTGTATTTTTCTTCTCCTTTGTTGCTGCTGAAGAGAAACTCTGCTAGATTGGGGGAGGCCAGGGAGCTGCTGATGTCTCGGGTCTACTCTATCCCAATGGTGAGGTTTCTTTTTTGAGATGTTGTCATCTGGGTGTTGTTGGATAATGAGTATTGTTTGATTTGGTGTCTAGACAATGTGTCCTGTGATAGTCTGAGAATGTTAGTTGATGGATATGTACTGCTTAATGTTTGCTTTGTTGGATGAAGTAATCTGTTATATTAGACTAACTTTGCGGTGGGTTAACAAACTAATGTCTCTATTGTTTGTTGTCATAATTGGTTGGATAGGATAAACTGTTTTGTTAAGCTGTTTTGTAATGATTCATGGACGTTTAGATATTCTGCTACTTGAGGATAGTGTTTTGGGATGGTCCATGTGCTGTTGAATTTGGTACCACGTGTTAACAAATGGTGAGGAGATTATTAATATTGTGATAGTGGTAGAGGTAGAATGAAATGTCGAAATGATAATTGTGTTCTAATAATAGCATGACATTATGGAAAGTTCACTACCATGATAAGATTCAAAAATATCGTTATTGGACGAGTTGAGCTATAGATTGTTGGAATATGGATTATGAGACACTATTAAATGCTGAATGTTTCTAATGGTGAAGGTATCGGAAAAAAGAAGAAGCATAATGACGGAACGCTTATGCGCATTAAAGCCTGAGGTAAGGAAATAGGTTTTCTTGGCCTTGTGCCCTACACCCAAGTAAAGTGTGTGTGAGTAGAGTTAGTGTTCTAAAATTGATGTTGATAGTTGTTGATATTCTGTAGGAATTGTTGTGAATCTGTGAAAGCTTCCTGTGATGTTCAACTTTGTTTTGTGTTATATTACGTGATGAAAATGTCTAACCAAACGAAGGAACGATGGTAGGAAAGTGAAACGAGTAAATGATAAGGTATTATGTAAGGTATGAAAGTGGCTGAAAGTATGAAAGTGAACTGCCCTAAAATGATCACCGATGGTACGAAGTAGTTGTTGGTTAGATGGTTGTTCCCTAAATGATCTCCTGTTGTATGTCCTTGATCTGTTATTGGGGTTTTAGTTATGTGTTGAGGTGTTTCCTTGCTGTTGTAGACATGCCTTATTTCTAGTAAGATCAATGTTTAGTAAACAAAGAGAAATAATGAATGCTAAAGTTTAAGGAGGCATAATATTCAAATGTATGAAAAGAAGAATGTTGAATGCATAGTTTCCTGCCGCTAGATGTTCATAATAGTTTCTGTTATTTCCTTAGTGTAGGTCGTACATTTCCCTGCTGAATGAATTGTTCTATGATGCTTTTCATTGTTATTAGAACAATATAATGATTGAGATTGAAGCATGGAAACATGATAAGTAAAAGATGGTACAACGGAAAGTCTAAAAATGAGATAAAGGACCCTTGAAGGCGGGATACGCTAGAAAGGGAACGAATGCAAAGAAAATAATGTTCAGGATAGGCGGGATACGCCTATCACAGAAGAGGTAATTCGTTACTTGAAAATATTAATGAATTAGTATGAGAAATTGAAATAATTGTTTTAAGTGTGTATAGATAGTTAGTAATGATTGTTCATAACATGTTTAAATCATTTAGATGATAAAAGTAAGAAGCATGCAATTAATGTATGTTGCCTTTGTTATGTTAAGTAGAATAAAAGCATGTGAACCGCCTAGGATAACTAAGCAGAAAGATCACCTAGAATGAACAACGGTAACTATAGAAAGCATGTAAGATGACTAAGAAGTTAAGTGACATATCTAATACACGTTGATTAACTAAGAAGTTAAATGAAATATGTAATACACGTTGACTTATTAGGATAAGCATGAATATATGGTGCCTAAGTATGTTAAAGTATTTCTTGTATGTTTACCTTGTTCGTATACCTTCATTGTTCAATTCAATGATGTACTTGTTTGTTCTGATTCGCAGTTATTTCCTTCTCCTATATTTTTACTTTCATTATGTGCACTTTTAATTATAGTACTTCTACTTCAATGTGCATTTCAATTTCCTTTAATTTACGTTATAATGTATATGTTTCATGATAATAGAAACCAAGTAGGGGGTAACCTTCAGGACGGTACCCACATGCATGAGTGAGGAAAAATGTTAAGAATAAGAATGTTCGGGGTGTGCAGGATACATCCATCACCGAAGAAACCTTCTTGATGGGATACATCATGAAGGAAGAAACTCTACATGGGGGATACGCTAGAAAGAGGAAGAACGCCAAAGGCGGGATACGCCAGAGGAAGAAAGAAAGAACTATGAGGGCGGGATACGCCTGAAAGAGAAAGAACCAAAAGGCGGGATACACCGGAAAGAAAAGAATAGGGAGTTGGGGAAGATGGGTAGTCTGGATCTAGCTTAGCTGCTAGGATACACCCTTACCAAGTCGGGAAAGGGACTAGTGTGCACACAGTAGGTTAGAATCCGTACTGCTATGCCATCTCAAAGGAAAACCTAATCTCCAGCTCGATGTACAAGTTAAGAACGAACAAAGAAAATGAACGTAATGAAAGAAGTTGGTTTGGGTGGCCCCCATTCCAATAAGAACTAAAGAGAGAAATGCATAATTGTTTTTCCCCCATGTCCTTACTGAGCGTAAGCTCACGCCCTTACTTGTGGTGTAAGTGCAATGACGAACAGATAGTAAACATATAAGAAGTAATTTATAAATGCATAACGAGGCAGAGATGGACGATTTCACACGCACCAGATTCAGGCTGGCAAGGCAAAGACAAAGGAAAGTAAACGATTATGAATTAACAAAACTAAAGGAAAGTAAAAGGATATAAATTAACAGTTTTATTTGATAGACGAAATGTTTGCATGACTTAGTTATTTTTTTGAAAGATTTCTTACGCTCCGCTATGATTTACAAAGGGCTATTTTGTAATGCTTCCGCAAGACTTTAAATGGATGATTTTCATTATAGTATTTACATTTGAGTACATATTTATAATAAGGTGGTTTTCACGACGAGTTTTAAGAAAAAGTTGGTAGCAATTCGGATTTATGCACTCTGATTTATGTCAAAAAGAAAATTTTAAAATTTTACTCATTTTTATTGCTTTAAGAAAATCTAAGTTCTTATAGTACCTCTACTGTTGTTATATAGTCTCTATTTTTATTTGTTGTAAATCCTTGAAAAAGTATGTTGTTGTGCATTGCTATAGTTATAGATGTCATTTATAACCATGTTCTGTCACTCATTACTACAACAATATTCATCATTTAAAGGCATGATTCTATTGCCATAATTGTTGTTGCATACCCCTAATCATTGTCATCAAAGAGGCATGTTCTGTCGTTACAATTCCAATGGAAAACACTGTTGTTTTATTCTTCGATCTAGGATTTCTTTCACAACATTACCCTACTATTTAATCATCGTAAGAAGCATGATCTACAATTTTTATTTCGTTGTATTACCTTGCTGCTTAGCTGATTGTTAAGAAGCAATGTATTTAAGTTGGATAATTATCGAGGTATTACCATAGGCGTTTGGAGTGTTAAGACTAGGAGTGATCCTGTTATGTTATCCCATTATAATTGAAGTAATCAAGGTGTTGGAGTTATGAGGATATTACATCGTGTATCTGTCTGTGTCATTTTTTGACGAGTATTTATGAAGAAGAAGTTGTGAGGTGAGAGTTAAGTGTAAAAAGATGAAGAAAAGTAGGGATCTTGGAGTTTCGGACGCAAGCAAACTACTTGCGAACGAAGGAGTGTTGTCTGTAAATGCTTGGCCACGCCGACATTAGGCAGGATGACTCGGGACGCCATCTAGTGTCCTAACTTCACTGTGCCAAGGACTTACAAATGCCAGACGCGGACAATGCAGACTCAAATAGAACACGTCTGCATCAAATCTGTCAAAGTCTGGGAACTTTGGGACGACTTCAAATGACGGCAGATGAGGAAGAGGGCGTCCGAGTTGAATCTGTCCAATTCTTATACACATTCGGAAGATACATGCGGAAGATGCAGACATAGGAGAGCCCGTCTGAATTGAATCTGTTTGATTTAATTTCACATGTGGACGCTAACCAGCTTCTGAATCTGAACTGCGGATAGTACGGATGAAAGTGGGGACACCAGCTTTCGTCCGAGACCTCAGGTTTTGCTTGCAAAATGTGCTATTGCGGATGGGACAAAGTCTTTCGCACGCGTTCGAATCATCACAAAATTGCAACAACTGAGATTTAAAATGAGATAGAAAACAATCCAAAACCAATGGGAGGACACAGCCCTAACAATAATCCTCTCCTTGAGCACGTGAATCGATCTTCCCTTTGCCTAACTAGGACTTTTTCCCCTCCCAGGTAAGACTTAACCCCTTTCTCCCACTTCCATTTGTTTATCTGTGAGGGAAGTGGAGTCTAGTGAGGGAGAGGGAGCTGAGAGGAAGAGTATTCCAGTGAGGGAGAGGTAGAGCCTAGTGAAAAGGGTCAGTGTTGTGAGCTACGTGAGTGAGCTAAAGGAGTTGCTGCCCTTGAAGCTGGAACTTCCATGAGAGCTTGAGCTGTTGTTCCTGCGCGAGTGTAGTGCTCATCAAGTTGACATAAGGAAATAGGGTAGAGTCTTGGCTAGTGGAGGCCCTACCCACAAGTAGAGTTTGTGAGTTGTGTTAGTGTTCCTAAAATGCTTACTGTTAATGTTGAGTAGTTGTCTGTTAGATGAGAATGCCTTGAATGAGTATCGTGAATATTCTCCTTGTTGATGCTCTATGATTCCCTATGTTAGCTGGTAATTAGTTGTTAGTTATTAGTTGATAATTTCTTGATGGAGTTATTGATTCCTTTGTTGATCCTCTGTTGGTTGTTATTTCTCTGTCAGTATATATCGATTTCTTTACCGTCAAATGTGTTTCTTACTTCAATACTTCACTTAAAACACCTTGGATGAATGCTTAAGTTGAATGTGATGAGTATAGAATAATGAATGAGTAAATGATGAGGATCATGAAGGGGATTAAGAGTTCTTTTTATACATGCTATTATTATTTATTGACTTGCTTTAGGAAAACTCCTCATGTTAATTAAATTGTCAATTTCGTTCCTTCAAATGTATGTATTGTGCAGCTGTGGGGTGTTTTGTGTTTACTTTGTTTGAGATCCATGTCAAATTAATAAGCATGTATTTAACTAATTATGTAATTTGAGCATGTAAAATAGATTAGAATAACCGACCTATCTAATTAACTAGCTATGCACATGTAATCCTTTAAACTACTAAAAGTATGTTCAAATTACCAGCATGCATAATTAACTATCTAGCATGATCGTTAATTACTTCAGTTATGCCATGTAATTGTAATTAGCATATAATTAGTATGTTTAATTTAATTAGCATGATTAACTAGTTAATTAATTAATTATTCTTGAGCATGTTAATTAACTCCAGTAATTCAATAGTCTCACAAATTGTAAATTTAACTAGACTTACGCAAGATTAACCATCTAGTGAGCATGTTAATTAATTATAGTAGTTAACTAATTGGAATAACTAATTAGACAAGCATGTTCATTATCTAACTTACCGTGATATCCTAGATAGTGTGCCTATGATAATATGTTAAATGAATTAGAGTACTTGATTGATCAATTAAATTATTAACCAATATATGCATATTAGTTAACTTTTACTTGTGAAGTTACAAGCATGTTTAATTAATTAATTTAGTAAGTGTGATCACTTAGTGAGCATGTTAGTTATAATTAGTGAGCACGTTAATTAACTAGTTGTGATTTCTTAGTGAGCATGTAATTGTAATTAGTAAGCATGTCAATTAACTAGGTTGACTAATGGGTATGTTGGTTAGCTAATTAATTATAATGAATCCAAGCATATTTCCCAATGTTTAACTAGTTGTATAATTGCTTCCTTTACATGATGTGATTTATTGGATGTTCCATTATTACTTGTCTCTCTGTGTATGTTCATTTACTGCTATTATTTTATATGCGTTTTCAATTACGTTAAATGTATTTAAATGCGTACTTCAGTTATTATGAATGTTATATCCTTATGCATCATGCATCACGTTAGGATGAAAATGTATGATCATGCATCATGTTAATAGAAAACTAATAGGGAGTGCCACGGGGTGGTACACACATGCATGAGTGAAGAAGATAAATGAGGAAAATGCATAAAATTGTAAGATAATAAAGGTCTCTATGGTCCGCTAGCTTAGCCAGAAACAAAAACAAAGAAAATAAGAAAAGGGAGTTAGGGGATGGTAGGGTAAGTACGAATCAACCAAGTAGATAGGATTTAAAAGAATATTACATTTCCCCTGTCGGGATTGCGAGACTATCTACCCTAGGTGGTTGAAGCTGACAAAGATCTACCCTACTGTCACAGATTCCTCCAAATCTCCAGCTCAAAGTACGAGTAACGAACAAATGACTTAAAGTAAAGTAATAAAATGGTAAGTGGTTAATGAAAAGATTGCTTTGGATGGCCCCCATTCCAAAAGAACTAAAGAAAGCCATAAACATATTCAATAAATCATTTTTCTTACTGAGTCATTAGGCTCATGTATTACTTTTGGTGCAGGTACAAATGACGAATAGATAGTAATAGGCTCCTATACGAGAATGACAAAAAAATAATAAAGCGTAGATGAAGGATTTGCACGAACGAGATCAGGGCTGGCTAGGCTAACGGTATAATGAGGAACAGTTATATGTATATGTTAAGTTTTATTAAATTGTATTCAATTATTTAGTTTCTTGTCTAAACGTTTTACGCTTCCGCCATGATTTACAAGGGTTTTTATCTTTACGCTTCCGCAAGATTTTAAACAAATGATTTTATTTTATTATTTACGCTTTCACACTTTGTAATTGGTTTTCCCAAACAAGTTTAAGATAAGAGTCAATAGCGATCCGGTTAGACACACTCTGGTAAGTTTTACTTTAAAAAGAAAGAAATTTCAAATTTTACGCATTTAAAGGATTTACGAAAATTCGAGTCGTTATAGAATCCATATTTTATTTCATGGTATTATATTGTTGCCCTTAGATGTTAATAAACCTGTTTAGTTGCTCTATTTAGTTATTATCACTTATGTATCGTTTAGCCATTAATAAGCATGTTACTCTGCATCGCTTTGTTACTCCGCATTGTTGTTATGATTGCTAAGTAGTATGTTTCCGCATTGTTGTTAGTCATTTAAAAATTATGTTTCATCATTCTAATTGGTATTATTTCACTGCTACATGCTGCTGTTAATCTCGTAGTATAAAAACATGCATGTTACTCATTTTATTAGTCGTTAATGAGCATGCATCACTACTCTGTTGGATATTGTTGTTGTTGTTTTTCTTAGTCATCATTAAGCACGTGTCGTTGTTCTACTTCTGATATCTCGCTAATGTAGTAGTTGATTAAAAGCATGATTATAGTTCATTTTCTACCATGTTATTAGTCGATTAAAACTATGATTAGTTGTTCGTTTCTACTATCATGTTAGTCGTTTAAACTAAACATTTTTGCTATTTTGCTTTGGTATTATGCTGCTGTTTATAGTCAATTAAAAAGTATATTTTTGCTATTCATTTTTGTTGATTCTTACTGGTATTATTACCATATAAGATGCATGTTTTAACTGTTGGGATTTAATATTAATGTTGTAGAGTTTAATTGTTGGAAAGCATGTTTTGCTATTTGTTTTATTAGTATTTTCTATTGTCATATTACCTGATTTAGAAGTATGCTTCGCTGTTCTACTTTCGATACTATGCTGCTGTTTAGTGACGTTTGAGATGCACAATTCGCAGTTCTTTTCATTATTGTTTATTGTTGTTTAAAGATATTAGGAACCATGATTTGCAAGCACGATTCACTGTTTGTTTTGTCATTATTTACTGTAGTTCTTAGTCGTTTAAAAAACATGATTCGTCATTCTAACTTGATATTATCTCGTTGCCATATGTTGTTGTTCAACTCATGTTATCAAGCATACTCTATGTTTCGTTTTAATTGGACGTTGAGAGCATGATTTACCCATATTTTGTTGTTACATATTGCCTTTATCTTATAGTGTAGAAGCATGCTCTATAGTCATTTTTATTGAATATTAAGAGTCTGACTTACGTTTACTCATTTGTCACACGTTATTGTTATCTTCATTTTACGAAAGTATGTTCTACAAGTAGACTGTTCGAAATCTGAATATGGTTGGTTTTCTTTTATAGTTGCTCTATAATTATTCAACTATGTCGTCTTCTCCGTACTTTTTTTTTTATTCTACTATTTAATTGTTGAATTGACATTCTTCGGTTGCCGTCATTTGCGTTTCATATATACGTTATCAAAATTGAAAGTGTTATCCTGCATTCATGTTAATAGAAGCTAAGTAGGGGGTCCCACCTTGGTAGTGGTACCCATACATGCATGAGTGAAGAGAAAATGCTAAGAAAATGATAAGTAAAATAATACAACGAGAGTGGGTAGCGGATTTAGTCTGCAACTAGGTGAAGCCCACTACCTTGTTGGGAACATTGGCTTAGTTGCAAGTAAAGGGTTAGGTCCGACCAACTACTCCATCCCATAAGAACCCTTAAATCTCCAGCTCAAAGTACGAGTAAAAAACGAATGAATGAATGTAATGAAAAGAATTGGTCTGGGTGGCCCCTATTTCAAAAAGGAGCTAAAGAGGGACATATGCATTTGTATTAACTCATTTCCTTACTGAGCGTAAGCTCACATCCTATTCTTTTTCGTGTGATATTCTTCCATCCTAAGTGATTTATCGCAAATATAAATTAAAAAATTACAAATATATGTGATAAAATAAAGAGAGTAGGGATAGAGAAATGACATCAGTGTCGTTCACGCGGTTTGGTAACCCTGGCTTACGTCCGCGCTTCAAGTTTCTAACTTGAAGATCTTTAAATGTCCAACCTCCCCAATTGACAATGTTTCACTTCACGGGAGTCAAACAAACCTTTACAATGACTATTCGTAGGGTGTCACCCTTTTTTTCTTTAACTATTATGAGGCATCACCCTTTACCTGACCAATTCATGGAGCGTCACCCTTTACTTTGGAGTACGATTGTGGAATTGCAAATTACAAACTAAACCCTAACTCTCCAACATAAAACTGTTAAGTTTATGGATGATGAGAGTTAGGTTTCAAGCTTAATGATTGATTCGAAGATGAGAATCAAATTTGACAGGGCATCGCCTTAAGTCTTGGTTTGTTAGAATGAGTTTTGGAGTGTCTTTTATTTATATACACTTGAAATTTGGTATACCAAATCTTTTTCGGCCGACCACACTTGATCGTTAGAAATTAGTTGTTGTGTGTTCCGTACATTTTTTATCATCCCTTTTTGTCTTCCTTGAATGCTTACTCGACCAAAAACCTTTGGTGCTCTGTGTACAATTTTGGTCAAACTCGCCATCCCTTTCGTTGACCACTTCATCAACCAAAACACTTTGAAGTACTGTGTACAATTTCGGTTAGCACTTTGACCAAATCCTTGTTCATTTACTCGACCAAATATTTCCAGAGTAATCTGTGTATATTTTTGGTTTGTCCCATCAAATGCTTTGTCGACCGTTGATCTTGAGAGTGCATTGTGATGATTTTTGGTCGCTCCCGTCGACTGAACCCTTGACGAGTTCCTCGATTGCATCCTTTATAGGCAATTTCGGTCAACCAAATTCTCAATTTTACTTCAACCTCACATCTCCCCTTTGCCATTTTTGATATTTCTAAGTCCCAATATGATACCTATTCACTACATGGACTGAGATAAATATGTTAACACACTTTTATACCTGTATTGAGAGTATGTCTAATAAATATCAATATAAATCTTATGATTATTCAATTTAGCATAAAATGAATAAACAACTTATAATTTCAATCAAAACATTCATCATTAAAACTATTAAGCTGAACACCACCTAGGCTAAAAATCTTCTCATTTTTTATAATGATAAAATATTATAAGTTATTTATTTCTAAATCTAAGCATGTGCATATAGTTTTGTATAATATGAACTCTATGACGTATCTCAGGGTCCTATCACTCGAGCCCGAGCAAAAAGACTCATAGCTTATCTAACGAATTGTTATTTTGTAGGTAATACATTACTCGAAGACATGGAAGAAACTCCTATGCATGAAGATAAGCAATCTCCAAGACATCTCATCACTTGGAATGTTGAAAGCAATTTTCAAACCACTCCCACTAGCACAACCAAGTTGGAGAACAAGAACACCAAGCTAAGTTGGACTCTTAATGGGGATTTATGATTTAATTATGCCTTTTTTAGCTAGTTTAATTTTTTTATGGGACTACTAGATGTTTGTTTTTTTTTTTAAAGTTTAATTTTAGATCATGGACTTGGTTTTATTAAGGGTGCTCGACTAGCATGTTGGCGGAACATCCATGCCCAAAATTTGCATTTTTAAGGGCATTTTTGTAATTTAGTCTTAAGATTTCTTTGGAGGGTTTCTTAAGCTCTCATCGGGCAGCCTTAATCTGGATTTTGTTCATCAATTAGAAGCTGAAGCTTGCTGGTTTTTGGAGCTCTCTCCAAAACACCAAAAAGAGGACTCTTGCCAAGGTGACCCGCAGTTAGTTTCCGAAGAACTTCCTCAGGTTTGTCTATTTTTTGAGGTTGGATTTTATAATACTTTCTCCCAGCAACTTGCTCTAGTTGCTAGCCCAGAGAGGAAAAGTAGAAAGTGGAGAGAAAATGAGTTGGAGTGGCTTCTTTCAAGGAGTCTGTTGAAGTCGCGTTTCACGGCTGTGGAGAATCTGCAGACCACTCGTAATTTTCATTTCTTTTCTATTCAATTCCTTTCAAGTTTGATTCTATAATTTTAAGGGCTTAAACCCCTGCCTGTTAGAAAGGATTGAGCGCAAATTTGGTAACATTTGGATTTAAATTCGGCATTTTATGAATGTTTCTTTACCGGTTGCTGATTCTGTTTTTACGAGTACAGATTTAGGGCTGAACCTTGTTATGTTCATAACTCGAGTTCAACGAACAAGATTTTTGAACTGCACTATCCTCTCTAGTATTTTTTGAATCTCTGAAAGTTTGGTTGCATTTGGATGTATGACTATGGAGATACAATTGTTTGAAGTTACTGCCCTGTTTTGAGTTAACAGATTGAGCTTATTTTTGTTGAATTGATAACATTGCACTTGGAAGTGCATCATTTAGTATCAGAGCCTATTTGGCCTATTTGTGGAGCCTTGTGACCTTAATTTGTATTGAGAATGAGTATGAGAAGCGGAGTTAATTATAATCAACACAAAAGGGTAATTCCTAGCTCAAGTTCACCACCCACCGGTAAAGTTCAAGATCTATCTGAGAAGAGTTTCAACGCCAACTTGATGAATTAAATGAAAAGCTTCAAAAACTTGAGCCAAGACAAGAGGGGACCTCCAATGCTCACTTGAGAGGACCAAGAACTCCTAGACCTAGGAGAAGGATCAATGCTTTGATTGAATCAAGAGGCTGAAGTGAAGATTTATTTGAAGAAAGTGAAAGAGAATCCAATGATGAAGAATCTCTAAGTCCAAGGAGAAGTTCTCGGGGCAAAGATGAAATGAAGCATATTAAAGTGTCCATTCCTCCATTTAAGGGAGCAAGCTATGGAAATGATTTCTTGGAATGGGTTGAGAAGGTTGAACGTGTATTTGAGTGTTATGACTACTCTGAGAAAGTTTCCGAATGGTTTCTTTGGAATTTTCCGGTTATGCAAGTCTTTGGTGGGAGGATATTAAAGCATAAAGAAGACGAGTTGGTGGTGGTGAAATTAGAAATTGGAGAACTATGAAATCCCTTATGCAAAAGAGGTTTGTGCCCCCCATTACAAGCAAGAGTTATTCTTACAACTTCAAAATCTCAAACAGGGCACTCAATCAGTGGAAGATTATTTGACAGAATTTGAGACTCTTAAGATTCGGTGTACCATTGAA
>CM039483.1:33790488-34159465 GCA_022433065.1 Begonia loranthoides
GAAAGAATGGACGAGTTGGGAATTATACCTGACTCTATCTTGAAGCTGTTGCAAGAATTTGAAGATTTATTTCCCGAGGAGCTTCCTCAAGGTTTGCCTCCCCTTCGAGGTATCGAGCATCAGATTGATTTATTACTAGGAGCCACTTTACCAAATAGACCTTCTTATAGATTTAATCCAAATGATGCTAAGGAGTTGCACAAGCACGTTAGCGAACTCCTTGAAAAGGGTTATATTCGGGAGTCACTTAGTCCTTGTGCGGTTTCAACGTTACTTGTTCCAAAGAAGGACGATTCTATGAGACTGTGCGTTGATAGCAGGGCCATAAATCAAATTACTATCAAGTATAGGTTTCCAATACCTAGGCTTGAGGATATAGTTGATGAACTCAGTGGTGCTTCATTTTTCTCCAATATAGATCTCAAGAGTGGTTATCACCAAATCCGAATGCGCGAAGGGGATGAGTGGAAGACCGCATTTAAGAGCAAGTATGGCCTTTACGAGTCGATGATGATGCCTTTTGGCCTTTCTAATGCACCAAGTACATTCATGCGAGTGATGCATCATGTTCTTAAGGAATTTATGGGGCAGTTTGTCGTTGTTTATTTCGACTATATTCTTGTTTACAGCGTGGATTTTCCATCACATGTGGAGCACCTCCGATTGCTCTTTCAGACCCTCAAGATTATCAAGCTCTATGGAAATTTGAAGAAGTGCTCATTTGCTCAAGAACGAGTTTATTTCTTGGGTTTTATTATCACAAAGTATGGTTTGGAAGTGGATGAATCCAAAATCGAAGCCATTAGAGAATGGCCGATTCTTAAAAACGTGTCCGAGGTGAGAAGCTTCCATGGTTTAGCTTCCTTTTATTGAAGATTTATCAAAGAATTTTGTACTATCATGGCTCCTATAACTGATTGCACAAAGAAGGGGAAAGAATTCTTATGGTCAAAGGCTTGTCAAGCTAGTTTCGAGACAATCAAAGAGAAGCTATGTCATGCCCCTATATTGGCACTTCCTGACTTTTTAAAGATGGAAAAATATGTATTCCTGCTTGTAGCCTCCGGGAGTCTTTAGTGCAAGAAACCCATTGTGGTGGGTTGGCAAGCCATTTTGGGGCAAAAAAGACCCTAGAAGTGATCAAAGAACATTTTTATTGGCCTCGTCTTCTTCGAGATGTCCAACGAATTATTGAGAAATGTATCATATGCAAGAAGGCCAAGAGTCGAATTTTACCACAAGGATTATACATGCCTCTACCGGTTCCCACTCATCCTTGGGTGGAAGTCAATATTGATTTTGTCTTTGGAATTCCACCAACCGCACGAGCCAAAGATTCTATTATGGTGGTTGTAGACCGATTCTCAAAGATGGCTCATTTCATCGCTTGCCATAAAACTGACGATACCGATCATGTTGCTGAATTATTTTTCAATGAAGTGGTGAGGTTGCACGGATTGCCTTGATTAATAGTCTCCGATAGAGATGCAAAGTTTTTGAGTTCATTTTGGAAAACGTTTTGGAGAAAATTGGGTACTAAACTACTCTTTAGTACTGCCTTTCATCCTCAAACGGACTGCGAAACGGAAGTTGTGAATCACACATTGGGATCATTATTAAGGACTATTGTGAGCAAGCAACTAACGAATTGGGATTTACACTTGCCATATATTGAATTTGCCTACAATCGTAGTATGCATCGGACAACGCAACGTACACCATTTGAAATTGTATATGGTTTTAATCCGCTCACACCGATGGATCTTATTCCGTTGCCCCTTGACGATCTTGTTAATAAGGATGGTGCCTCTAAAGTTGAAAAGATTAAAGAATTGCATGAGATAGTGAGTAAAGTCATTGCTGCAAAAAATGAAGTGTATGCTCGACAAGCTAATCGTGGAAGAAAGAAAGTTATTTTTGAGGAAGGGGACTTAGTGTGGCTGCAGTTGTGAAAAGAAAGGTTTCCCCAACAACGAAAATGTAAATTACTTCCTAAAGCAAATGGCCCCTTTAAAGTTCTAAAAAGGATCAACAATAATGCATAGCAATTAGAGCATCCAGAAGAATACGAAGGTTCTTCTACATTCAACGTACAAGACTTATCACCATACTTGGGAGAAGAAGAAGGGGAGAGCCAACCCTTGGATTTGAGGACAAATCCTCAATCACCTGAGGAGGATGACGTACCTCAGGGTCCTATCACCAGAGCCCGAGCAAAAAAGCTCATAGCTTATCTAACGAATTGTTATTTTGTAGGTAATACATTACTCGAAGACATGGAAGAAACTCCTATGCATGAAGGTAAGGAATCTCCAAAACATCTCATCACTTGGAATGTTGAAAGCAATTTTCAAACCACTTCCACTAGCCACGACCAAGTTGGAGAACAAGAACACCAAGCTAAGTTGGACTCTTAATGGGGATTTATGATTTAATTATGCCTTTCTTAGCTAGTTTAATTTTTTTATAGGACTACTGGATGTTTGGTTGTTATTTTTTATTTAATTTTAGATCATGGACTTGGTTTTATTAAGGGTGCCCGGCTAGCATGTTAGCGGAGCATCCATGCCCAAAATTTGTATTTTTAAGGGCATTTTTGTAATTTAGTCTTAAGGTTTCTTTGGAGGGTTTTGGAGCCTTAATCTGAATTTAATCTCTCCTAGGACAACCTTAATCTGAATTTTTTTTCATCAATTAGAAGCTGAAGCTTCCTGGTTTTCGAAGCTCTCTCCAAAACACCAAAAAGAGGACTCCCCGCGGTTAGTTTCCGAAGAACTTCCCTCCTCAGGTTTATCTACTTTTTGAGGTTGGATTTTATAATACTTTCTCCCAGCAACTTTCCCTAGTTTCTAGCCCAGAGAGGAGAAGTAGAAAAGTGGAGAGAAAACAAGTTGGAGTGGCTTCTTTCAAGGAGTCCGTTGAAGCCGCGTTTCTCGGCTGTGGAGAATCTGCGGACCACTCGTAATTTTCTTTTCTCTTCTATTCGATTCCTTTCGATTTTGATTCTGTAATTTTAAGTAATTAAACCCCTGCCTGTTAGGAAGAATTGAGTGCAAATTTGGTAACATTTGGATTTAAATTCGGCATTTTATGAACGTTTCTTTACTGGTCGCCAATTCTGTTTCTGCGAGTACAGATTTAGGGTTGAACCTTGTTATGTTCATAACTCAAGTTCTACAACGAGTTTGAACGAGAGTTTTGAACTGCATTAGCCTCTCTAGTACTTTTTGAATCTCTGAAAGTTTGGTGACATTTGGATGTATGAATATGGAGATACAATTGTTTGAAGTTACTGCCCTATTTTGAGTTAACAGATTGAGCTTATTTTTGTTGAATTGATAACATTGCACTTGGAAGTGCATCAATCTACCCCTAAGTTTATGCAATTTATTAATCAATTTCATGCATACTTGCTTCTCTAAATAACTTACACTGTAGCGACTTGAAATTCTTAACCATTTTAAAAGGTCATTAACCTTAATTAAAATTAGTTTCTCATAAAAATGTGTTATCAGAGTGCATTAAAATCAAAATGGTTGATAAAAATCATCATTATTTCATTGTTCAATAAGAAAAATTATTCATAAAAGTTGCGGAAGCA
This sequence comes from Begonia loranthoides, assembly GCA_022433065.1. Taxonomy (NCBI): domain Eukaryota; kingdom Viridiplantae; phylum Streptophyta; class Magnoliopsida; order Cucurbitales; family Begoniaceae; genus Begonia; species Begonia loranthoides. Next base: position 33,794,090 of record CM039483.1, read on the forward strand.
TAATTAATAGAGAAAACCTACCTTTACTGAAGAACAATGATTAATAGTTAACAGAAAGCGTCATTTAAAACATAGTTGAAATTCAAGGTTTTTAGGTCCAAATAAAAGTTACATAATGTTTCAAATATTAAAATAAAAGCAATATAAGGAAAACATAACGGTCGTGAAGGATAACCATACAACATTTGCTCTTATTGAATTTCCTTTTCCATTCATTCCTCGGTGCCGTACTACTACTTCGTTGGCGTCTCTTGCAAACCTATCGCATGCTCCACCGAAATGCCCTCTTCCTTAACTCCTGGTGTAATTCTCTCGTTACCTACACCACAAGTAAGGACTCGAGCTTACACCCAGTAAGTAGATGGGGGAAAAACAATTATGCATTTCTCTCTTTAGTTCTTCTTGGAATGGGGGCCACCCAAACCAAATTCTTTCATTACGTTCGTTTTTGTCGTTCGTTCTTAACTCGTATGCCGAGCTAGAGAATGGGGTTGTCCTTTGAGATGACATAGTTGTTCGGACTCTAACCTCCTATGTGCATACTAGTCCCTATCTCGACTTGGTGAGGGTGTATCCTAGCAGCTAGGCTAGATCTGAACTGCCCATCTACCCCAACTCCCTTTTTCTTCCCTTTTTCAGTCGTATCCCACCTTCTGGGTTCTTTCGCTTTTAGGCGTATCCCACCTTTAGAGTTATTTCTTTTTCCTCAAGCGTATCTCGCCTTTAGTGTTTTTCCTCTTTTTGGCGTATCCTGCCTTTAGAGTTTCTTCCCTCCCGGCGTATCCCGCCGAGATGGTTTCTTCGGTGGTGGACGTATCCCGCCCATCTTGAACATTCTTTTTTCTTAGCATTTTTCCTTACTCACGCATGTGGGTACCACCCCGTAGGTTACCCCCTACTTTGTTCCAATTAAAATCAACTCGATCTAACTTCTTCCTAAACAAACAACACATATTTGAGAAACAATCATAAATACTTAGGAAAATCCATAGTAAACTATACATAAACGAATACAAGGACATGCTTCCCATTTAGAAGTAGTCACTACAACGAAACAGAACATGCTTCCATATATATAAGGAATTTAAAGGTAACATAAAACCATGAATTTCAAGTAACGATCTTGCTTTGTAAACCTAAGAAGAATAGCAGTTCAATTGCTAAGAATTCAAATGACAAATATGCTTTTAATCTACTATGTGGCAGTCAAAACGTTTTTCAAATCGACTATTCAACAGATATATATATTTAACAGATAATAGGTTCACTAAAATCTATTACTCATGCTTTGGGCAGTAATGAATTCAGAAAAATAAAACATATGCATTAGATATTTGTATACAACAGGGTTTCCAAAAGCGAATTGTTAAACATGTATATTGTAATAACTATCGCTGATCTCATACAAAATAACTGATAAAAATTCACAGTGAAGAAATCTGTACGCGAGACAACATGAAACATAGAAACTAAATCATAGGAAATCAACTAGTGTCCTTACAAAATCATTAACTCCTTTTCATCTTTCCTTTCATTTATAGTTCTCATTTTCGTTCCTTTGTTTCCTTTAGATGTAGATGTGTCTTAACCTTCTATTTGTCTTAACCTTCTATTTGCTTCTCATTTTGTTCCAATCATCAATAGAATTTCACCAAGAAAAGAATATCTACAAAGTGCTAAGTGAAGGCCATAGCAATGTCTCGAGAAAGAACATGGTTTGTTAAGGCTTTGCATGTTCTATAAACTAATTGCTAATCACATGAAGAACATGAATTTTGAAAGTGTAACAGCAGCATTTCAGAAGAAAATAATGGAATTCGTCACGAAGTTTCTATATCTCCTCAACTATAGCAGAAATAATTACCAAACATACACACAAACTCACAAAATACTTGGGTGTAGGGCCTTCAAATGGCCGAGACAACCCATTCCTTACGTTTGAAGTCGAAACTCAAAACTTCTTACAGCAACTCCTTAACCTCCCTTCCAAAAAGAGTTTTTCTCCCAGCATAAAAACACAAACGGAGGAGAAGAAAGTGGAGAAGAAATAGAGGGAGAACTTACCTAAAAGACAAAGGAGACAAAACGTTCAACTAGAGTGGGCTACTGCCAGGGGGAGACACCTATCCCGCCAAAAGTGTGAGTATTAACTTTCTAAATGTCAAGTTATGCCGTTGTTTCTGACTTTTATCTGCTGATTTTTTGCAGATTTGCTAACTTTCGGACGCCGCAGATGCCATTTCAACATCTACAATGCGTCCAAAAACTAAAATCCCTCGGCCAACATGGATTTCAGATGGAAATGGTGTCCTCCCACAGGCATCCGTACCATCCACAACCCGATTTCAGACGCCAAACGGCGTTCGCATCGTCCAAAAATGTCATCTGCATGTGAAAATGTTTTTGACAGATTCACTCGGACAATGTCCGCGACATCCACATGTCGTCCACGTGTCATCCGAAATCACCCAAACTCTAAACAGATTTGTTGCGGAAGCCATATCTCTCGTCCGCATGGCGTCGAAATTCTCCCAGAACATCGGACAGATTTAATTGGACGCTGTATTGAGGTGTCCGCAATGTCCGCAAACCCGTCCGCCTCATCCTAAAGTCCTTAAATCCACTATTTTTTTGTATTTTCATCTATGTCTTGACTGACTTAAATCCCTACGATGGTATATGTCACAATCAAATGCTCATATAACTATGTGATATATAAATATCAAACTCATTTTACTTCCAAAGTTTTGATTACATCGTTTATCCAAAAAAGTTAGGATCGGGTTGTTAGATACACTCCACTCCTTCTTTTTGTCATAATCAAAAGGAAATCAAGTAGAGAAGAGTCTAACAATCAAAACAAATGTTGTTCCTCCCTAGTCAGAATTTATACCAAAAAGAAAACATTGGAGGGAATGCCAATTGTAAATTCACTAAATCAAATTTCTCTCCCCTTATTGTATTATCAATAAGAATATACAGAGGAAAGCAATCGTTCATAATACTCTATTTTTCAAGAAAACTAAACCAATTGTAATTATCTATTTTTTTAAAATATCCAAGTTAAAAACAATTCTCTTCCTCTACATCAATACATAAAATCAAATAGTTAGGGATTGATAATTATAAGAGTAATACCAATTGTTAAATTATCGATTGAAAGAGATTTATTGATATCAATTGAAATTTAAGAATTGTATCAATTATTACCAATTGAACATAATTTATTGATACCAATTTGTTGTAAAAAAAAATCTTTCCCCTATTGCCAGAATCCAAAATCAAGTTCATAGGAAAACCAAAGAACCAAAACGAAAATCATTTATTCAAGAATTATTCTCCCATTTTTGTAAAACGATTGATGGGAGATCCAATATGTGAAATAAAATAATTTAACCAATTTAAATATTCCCCTTTATCATTTAGTCATTCAATAGAAATTGGGGAGGTAAGAATCAACCCCACAATTCTATTTTCTCCTCAAATATTAATAACCAATTTTAGCTCTATAAGGAACTCCAAATTATCAAACAAAAAGAATTATCTATCCCCCTTTGTGAATAAACAATTTCAATCAAATGAGGAAATCTAAATAAAAAATTCACATCCAACAACTCAACAATTTAATATAAGCAATTTAGAATACCAATTGATGGATTAACAATTTTCAAAACCAAAAGAAAATTGATACCAAATTATGAATTATACCAAAAATAACCAATGATACTAAAACAAGAAAAAGTACGCAAATAAGATCAAGATCAATCAAAAGAATAAGAATTTTATCCTTTATGCATACTATCCATTTAATTTAAATCAAATCAAAAGTATATATAAAAAAATTTAACCTCTATACAATTATAAAAAAAAAATTATTGTATACCTCCAAGAGTTCATTTTCATTTTTAATGCATTGGATGCATTTTTGAGGTTTCTCCCTTTGTGTTTTGGATATTCAAATAACCAAGTCGTTTAATCTCTTTTTGGGTCAATTAGTTATAGGTTTGGTTCCTTTTGGAACTCATACATATTTAGAACCTAAATTAGATTTCAATTTTGCATTCAAGCTCAAAAGACAAAAACAAATATTTATGCCCACTACAGTTAGAAAAGTTACAAATAGATGGGTTAACAAAAATATTCTCATAATTTTTCTTTTTAACAAAAGGTTGATAGTCAATTCCAACTTTATCAAATGTAACCCTTTGTTTATCTAAAAGCGTGTTAAAACTTTTGTTACAATTAGTGAATTTAAGCACAATAGAGTTCAAATTAGTAGTTTCAACTTTCAACTCACAAACATCAATCTCAAGAGATTTAATAGTAGCATTCATGCTTTTCAACTCATAAACTTGTTTTTCAAAAGACGAAACAATTTCGACATGTTTTTTTCATCAATTTATCATTTTCTTTTTTCAAAGCTTTATATTTAGACTTGAACATGTTAAATTGTTCATATAATTCATTGGAAGTGTCAAGCAATTCATCTTCATCAAATCTTTCTTCTAAATCTCTAGAAGAATCGTTTACCTCATTTTCTTTGCCAATGAAGCATACGTTGGCCATTTCCTCATCTTCGAATGATGTGCTTTCTATACTTTGATCAATTTGATTTGTGCCTACATGTGTTAGCTCAAGAGATTTTCATATATCATAAACACTCATACATGTTTGAATTTTATCGAATTCATTCCTACTCAAGGCATAATATAAAATTCTAATAGCCTTTGCATTTAGGCTCAAATTTCTTTTATCATTATCATTGAAATCAAAAGATAATCTAGATATATTGATTCCATTTTCACTATCATGTCATAAATCTTAATGAATGGATTGAATAAATATTCTCATTCTCGACTTCAATCTAAATAATCACACTTGGCAAAAAGTGAAGTCTAGAGATAGATTGTCCTTCAATGTGAGTGTTGAAATCTATGATATGTGAATATACAAAATACACAATAATCCAATCAAATTTATCAAAAAATTTTGAAATAACAACAATCAATTCAACAGATATAATTCAAGCCAATATATCCAAGCAATCACAGTATCACATAAAAATTTTAATTTACCCACTCTCATACCAATTGTATGATTGATATGCACCTATAGAGAGAAGGGGGGGGGGAGTAAATTTAGGCGTGATAATTTTTTTTGTGCGATATTAATTTCTTCTATCCTAAGTGATTTATCACAAAAATAAATTAAACAATAAAAAATATATATGCGTTAAAATAAAGAGAGTAGGAATAGATAAGTGACACCGATGTTCTTCATGTGATTCGACAAACGTAACTTACGTCCACACTCCAAGTTTTTGACTTGGAGATCCTTAGACATCCAACCTCTCCGATTGATGGTGTTTGACTTCATGGATGCCAAAAACAATTTTACAATGACCATTCATATGGCGTCACTATTTTCTTTTTGAAAATTATAGGGCGTCACTCTTAACTTGACGAATTTATAGAGCGTCACCCTTTACTTTAGAGTTCAATCGTGGAATTGGAAATTACAAACTAAATCATAACTCTTCCAAATACAACTCTCAAGTTTATGGATGAAGAGAGTAGGTTTCAAGCTGAATGACTGATTTGGAATTGATTATCAAATTCGGCAGGGCTTTACCTCGATTCCTGGTTCATTAGAATGAGATTCAAAGTGTCTTATATACATAGACACTTAAAATTTGGTCAACCAAATCCTTTTTAATCGACTACACCCGACCATTAGAAATTAGTCTTTGGGTGTTTTGCACATTTTCAGTCAACCATTTTTGTCTTCCTCTACCGCTCACTCGACCGAAAAGCTTTGGTGCTCTCTGTGTACAATTTTGGTCGAACTCGCAGTCCACGTCGTTGACTGCTTCATCATCCAAAACACTTTGGAGTACTCTATATACAATTTTATTCATGTGCTTTGACTGGGTCCTCATCCATTTACTCGACCAAATATTCCCAAAGTAATCTGTGTACATTTTCGGTCGGTCTCATCAACCGTTTCCTCGACCACTGTGTCGACCACTTATCCTGGGAGTGCATTGTGATGATTTTTGGTCACTCTCATCAACCGAACCCTCGAATGGTTCCTCGACCGCATCCTTTATGGGTAGTTTTGGTCGACTAGATTCTTCATTTTACTTGACCTCACAACTCCCCTTTGCCATCCTTAATATTTCTATGTCTCATATGATATCTATTCACTACATGAACTTAGATAAATATGTTAGCACACTTTAATGCTCGTATTGAGGGTATTTATAATAAATATCAATATAAATGTTATGGTTATTCAATTTAGCATAAAAATCAAAAAACAACTTATAATTTCAATCCAAACATTCATCATCAAAATAATTAAGCCTAACACCACTTAGGCTAATAGTTTGGTCATTGACACTGCAACGATGGAATATTCGCTGGGAATATTCTTAGTTGAAGGGAACGTAGCCGCTGCAGAAGCATAGACTTCCACAACTATAGATCTTCGTTCTAATGTAGCTTCTGGACGAGTTGAGAAAATGTACAATCGATTGGAGACATTGTTTTGTTGATACTAAGGATGTTAGTCTACCTTTTAGCTATGGAAATAATGTAATGTGAAGGATAGGTTACCAAATATTTATTGGGTTGATTTTGGATCAAAAGTGGTGATTATGAGGCAAGATTTACAAGTTAGTTATGGATGAATCTGGACATGAATAATGAGGAGAAATGGAGACTTAGATTAAAATAATAACTGTATATCTAAGGAAAATACTTTAGGTAGATTTAATGGATTTTATATATAGGAGTCTTGTGTAGAGAACCCTAGAAGTTGCGGGGAGGGAGAGCGAGTTGTCTCTAAACCTCGGGTAGATCTTTCTTTAGAATTTTCCAAGGTAGGTTCTCTTATGTTCTTTGTTGTTATGTTGCCAGTATCCAATGTTAAGGTTATCTTTTAATATTTTTCTCTTTGCTTTTAAGGTTATCCAAGGGTAAAGAAGTCATGTAAGGAATGTTGCATATGTTTGATCCTTTGGGAACTGCACCATAGAATGTTAAGTTAAGTTAGTGATGTCTTACAATTTCTATTATATGATAAAATACAGGATGATAGACGTTATACAATAATTGTTATATGATGAAATACCCTACTTAAGGATATTAAGTGTTATTCAGTTTCTATGAATCGCATGACTTGAGGATATTCTATTCTATTATGATATGTTGAACTGAGGGTTAAGTAATATGTCAGTTTGGTGATGTTAAGGATTTAATTGCATCATGTTTTAAGAAAAATGAACAAAAGTGTTTTTTTAGACATAAGTTTTCATGTATGAAAGATAAAAAAACATAAAGAAAATACGTAATAACTTTGGTAATACACTAGCAATGGAGCTTTGGTTGATTGATGTCTTCCAATGAAAAACAAACAACTTTGGTATCTTGTCCCAATGTGAGAACAGAACAAAGAAAGAAATAGTTTTTATGATGACTTATAAAAGAAGTTTTTATCATTCATGAATATTTACATTTCTTATTAAGCATTAGACTTCTAGATGAATTATGTGGTATAGGTAATAGGAAAGGTGATAACTTTGAATCAGAGAATAAGAGGAATGAACCAGTTGAAGAAGTATTCTCTATGATGATGAAGATGACTTGACGTTGTTATAGTAAGAATATATGTAAAGAGAAAAGAAAGTTTATCATGTAATATACAATATGGACATTAGTTTAAAGTTTATAGTTTATTTATTTACTATTTACAAAAGAAAAGTCTTCCGTTGTACAAAAATGTGATTTCCTTTTAAAAGGCTTTTAAAAAAATTAGGACATTACATAAGAGGTCATGTAGCACATAGATGTGGGAAATATGCGTACATAAATGGATTATGGAGATTAAGATGTAATGAGGACTACTCATATAGGAGATAGTAAACGATTAGATGTGATATAAGCTTAGTATAGCCAATCTCTATATTAGAATTAAGGCTGGACTTATAAAACTCATTACGTAGTTTACTCCAATCTTTTGGGTACACGTGACAACAATCAAAATAAAAGCAATAGAAAGTTGGCATAATGAGAATGATTTTAATGCACATAAAACTTGTTGGTCTTTGCCTTACTTATTGATGTTATTGGTATCTTGATTTTCAGAATCGAACCTATTAATATTCATCAATCAATATGCTTCGATTATGTTTAAAAGTGTCTAGGTTGTAAAATTCACGATTTTTTGTGTAACCAGCTATTACCATTTTTTTTAGATTTAATTAATAACACTTATTATGTCTAAGGTTGTTAAAAAAGTAATTAGTTCTAGAACTGTGATTAACTATTATTGAGAATTAATCATAATATTCATAAAGTTTAGGATAAAATATGGTTTTGGTTCTTCTAGTTTGATACCCGTTTCAATTTAGCTATCGTAGTTTTAATTGTCACACTAAATTCTTTATAGTTTCAACTTTGTTTTTAAATAGTCATTTCGTCAATTTCTGTTAATAAATTTTATCAAAAAATGACAACTATCAGTTTTTTTACACATCATTTATACACATCAACTATTAAATAATTTAAAATTAATTGGTTTAGTTTTATTTTTTAAAAATAAATCAAGTCCATCCAAGTAGCTTCCACTCTTTCTTCCTTTCTCTTCTTAGGCCATCTTCCAATCTGAGTTATGTCTTTTCTTCACAGGTTTTTTATTTATTTTCATCATCATCATCTACTAACAACAAAACATCAACGGTAAAACAAAAACTTGAAGATTAGAACTTGGACATCTCCACATCAATAGAACCCTACTTGCTCATTGTATCCTTACAAAAAAATGACAGGAGAATTATTTAAAAATGAAATTAAAACTATAAGAACTTTAATAAAACAATTGAAGCTATGAGGAGTACATTAAAATTTGTATTAAACTAGAAGAACCGAACTTATATTTTACTCTCAACTGGAAGTATGTTAATTACACAATAAATGTAATTATAAAAAATAGGGTAAAATTATCAATATGGCCCCCAAAGTATAAATTCTTTTAACTGATACCCTAAATTTCAAAATTTGGAATTTTCACATTTAAGGCTTTACCAACCAACACTATAATGACCCTCTTATAAACATACCTTATCATATAACATTTTTCTTTTCTATTTCTTTATTTAAAACATATATGAGAGGAAATCAATCAAAGTAAGTAAAGCGGAAACTTATCTTAAATTAAAAAAAAAAAGCGTTTTAATACTTTAAACAATAGTTTGTTATTCAACAAAACATTTAAACGTTTATCGTATTTCCAAAAACCATTAACTATTTCCAAATTCTAATTTTACTTCCAGTGAGTCATAACCCTCAGGTCAATCCGCTAGATAACCTAAGGGCTCATATTGCCCTTCCTCAGTCATATTGCTCATATATCATCTGTCTTTACTCATAGTTTCATATAGTTAACTCATAAATTATGTAACAACCGAGTTTTCGTAATTTATTAAAAATGCGTGAAATCTAAAAATTTTGTAAAACTATTAAAATCTCTTTTAAAACAAATCAGAGTGCGATGCTAAATCGGACCGCTATTAACCTTTCGTTAAACTCGTTATAAAAATCCAATTAATAAAGTGTGCAAGCGTTCTAAAATCCTTTGTTCAAAATATTGCGGAAGTGTAAATTAATTGAAATGACAAAAAAATTAAATACTGCGTTTGAGAAATGAATTCTAACAAATAAATAGAATTTATTACAATTGTTTTCTCTTCTTCCTTGAGCATGGCCAACCACAAGTTCCCACGAGTGTAAATCTTTCATCCCTACTTTATTATTTGTTCATCATTTGTATCTACACCAAAAGTAATATGTGAGCCTAATGGCCAGTAAGGAAAAACGTTTATGCAATATGCTTATGACTCCTTTTCGTTCTTTTTGGAGTGGGTACCGCTCCAAACAAATCTTTTCATTACGTTCATTTTTTCTTACTCGTACAAGCTGGAGATTGGACAAATCCATGGCGGTAAGGTAGATCTTCGTCGGCTTCAACCACCTAGAGTAGACTGTCTCGCAGTCCCGACAAAGGAAAGGTAATGTTCTCTTTTAAATTCTAACTACCTAGTTGATCCGTACTTACCTTACCATTCCCCAATTCCATATTTCTTCTTATTTAAATTCTTTTTCCTCACATAATACATGTATGAGTACCACCCTTCGGATGATACTCCCTATTTTTTTCTATTAGCATGATGCACGATGCAATATAACATAACATTAACTATAATTGAGGCTTGCATATAAAAGAAAGGAATCGAAAGCAACCATAAATTAAATTACACATAGAAATGGAAGCAACAATCATCGAATAACGTATTGAAAGGAAGTAAGCAGTAATTGAAGATGACAAGGGTTAAAGCAAAGCACATAAAAGAAAAAACTATGGTAATAATAAGAGCATACATGAATATATAAATTACCACAATATAGGAAACAGGAAATCAGGACATGCTATTAATTAATCGTGCTAGTTATCCTAGTCAATTCCCTAATCGATTTACATGCTCAAAATAAATAACATGCCCAATAATTAGTTAATTCCTCTTAGTTAACATGCTTAATCTAATTAATTAGATATGCTCAATAATTAGTTAATTATTCTGATTAGTTAACATGCTCGATGAAAATACGATAAACATTCTAGTTAGTTATCCTAATTGATTTACATACTCAAGAAGGAATGATGATTGTAACTCGCTAAACATTCTTTTAGTAGTCTAATGGATTAAACATGCATAGCTAGTTATTTAAACATGTTTGACTGGTCATATTAGAATCTAGTTGATTTCTAGTTAATTAATTCATGTCAATTAATGATAGGTTAGTTAATTAATATGATTGTCTAGTTAATTATGCTTACACTAATTAACTACTCTAGTTTAGTTAGCATGCTTGTATTAATTAACTACTCTCATTATGTTGATTGTTCTAATAAGTTGACATGCATCATGAATAAATCAAGTTAATTAAACATGTTCAATTAATTAATTAAAATGCTCAACTAGTTAGTTGGTTAACATGCTCAAGTCTAGTTAAGCGCCTTAATTATTGATCGAATTATCATTCCAGGTGAGTGAACATAATCAAAAACTAATATCACTTACTTAAGCATGTTTAGTTAGTTAAACATTAGTTCACATGCTGAGATCACTCTAATTGTTTACAGGCTTAGATTACTAAATTAGTTAACGGGCTCAATTGATTAACCTACTCAGGATTCTAGTAAATTACAAATTAAACATACTCATTATCACAAGTATTAATGTCAAGTTAAGAAAGTAAGACACCCCAATGGTAACAGAACAATGATAAAATAAATAGCAGCTTGTAATTAATAACTAAAAAGAAGTTAAATTATAAGGAACAATTCATAATAATGTCTTTACACTTAACTCATTTATCTCATTCATTATCTAAGCATTACTCGTTCATCAATTGTCTATCACTCGTTCATCAATTATTTAAGTCTTTATGATAGAACTAACATAGCACTTAGAAGTAAAGAATACCAACAATAAATAATAGCAGTTATATTAACTAAGCTATATCACAAAGCTAACAATAATTTACTCTAACAATCCAAGGAAATAACAATAGAATATCATTCAAGGAATATAGCAGTACTCACGCGCACTACTTGCGGTGTAGGGCCTCCAAATGGCCAAGACACACCCAAATTACCTACGTCAAATCTTTATCATGCACTCGCACTTAATCGCTATCATTCCTCATCTTTATGTACCTTCACAACTAAAACATTACAACCTATAAATGAATTGTATTTTAACTTGTACAAATTCTAAGAACTTCTTCGACGGCCAAACATAATATAGCATATCTCAATTTGAACAATCAAAAGGATATCAATCTATCAAGTACAATACTTAGATCTCACAATTCAATAGTTAACCCAATTGCACAATATATTCATGCTTCAACATTGAACATGTAAGAACAATAGCAACAATCATCCTACCATTTGATTAAGAGCATCAGTTTAACATTTCCTACTTCCAACAAAAGCCATTAATAACGTGCACTTAGCATGTTTTAGACTAACAACAACACATATTATCCCCTTTCCAAATAGAATCAAGAAACTCAACATTCCACATCACAGTACTAAGCCAATCCCAACATAATATATTTAAGCAAGAGTATTAATTATAGGGCTCACCACAAGGAATCAACCTTTCATCAATAACTAACCAAGTTCAACAAGTTATGAATCACGATTTACAAGCCACATATTTAACTCATCAATTCCTACTATATGGCTACAATGACAATCGCTAATAATGGCACACGAGCAATCAATATCATTTTCCAAATCAACAATGGAGCATTATAACATTAGAGTACATTACTCAAGCAATAGAGCATTAATCTTCCAAAACATACATTCGTAGTGCAGAGTCAAACCAAAGACTAACACAACAGAGATAAATCTTCCTATCACAGAGTGTATTTATCCACTTATTGATCAATAACAAATGAGTACACGAAAGAAAACAGAGGTCACCCATAGCAGGCAGAGAGCAGACATCCAAAATCAAAAAATTGAGAAGAAGTGTGCATTACCTGAGGGGTCACAAGGGCTAGAGGACGGATTTGTCATCCACTCCTCTGTAAATTTCTCTCAGCCAGAGCTCTCCTCCAGAGAACAATATCATCACCTCACCTCTCTATCTCTCCCTCTGTCTAAATCTCTCTCTTATGGCACCAACTCCCACTCACTACCCCTTCATCTAACATTCCACTGACAAAGTTCCTGTCTAGTTTTATGGAATGTTCCCCACCCCCTTGATTCCTTTTAGTTTTTCAGAGGCTACCCTCCACACTGCACTGCAGGGTGCAAACCAGGGCAGGAGATTGGTTCAAATCGCAAGCTAGGCCACAAGCCTTCTATCGGTTCAACTTGAACCTCCAGCTCCAGCCCTGCCTCCCCAACTCGTCATTCACTACTTCCTTACTATCGTTGTCCCCTTACTGTTTGTCAGACAACATGCACGCCAAAATGTAACAACTCGATTTTTCGTAAATCTTTTAAAATGCCTAAAGTTTGAAATTTGTCTTTTTAAAGCAAAACATATCAGAGTTCGACTAACAGGATTGCTAGTTACTCTTTCTTTAAACTCGTTATGAAAACCAATTGGTAAAATATGCAGAAGTATTATAAAATAAATCCTTGTAAAACATGGCAGAAGCGTATTTAAATCATTAAGGAAGAATCTAAACAATGGAGTACAATATAATAACTTAATGGGATTACAACTGTTTACTTATTCTTTTCTTTGCCTGGCCATCCCCAATCTCGTTCGTGAAAATCCTCCATCTTTGCTCTAGATTATCACTTGTTATCTACTATTTGTGCCTACACCACAAGTAATACGTGAGCCTGATGGCTCAGTAAGGAAAAGGGTTCGTACAATTCAGCTTATGACTCTCTTAAGTTGTTTTAGAATGGGATCCACAATCCTTTTATTATGTTTATTCATTTGTTTGTTTGTTCGTTCGTTACTTGTACATCGAGTTGGAGATTGAAGGTTGTCCTTTGAGATGGCCTAGTTTGGTCAGTTTCTAACCTCCTGTGTGCATACTAGTCCTTTTTCCGACTAGGTGAGGGTGTATCATAGCTGCTAGGTTAGATCTGCACTACCCATCTACCCCAACTCCCTTTCATTTTCTTTTCCCTTCAGGCGTATCCTGTCCTCAAGGCTATTTTCTCAGTGATAGGCATATCCCATCCATCATGAACGTTCATTTTACCTTCAGGCGTATCCCACCCTCTGGGCTTTATTCTAGCGATAGACCTATCCCGTAAAATCCAGCCCAAATCAATGGGCCCATTTCAAAAAAAAAAAAAAATTAAGAGAGAAAATACGTTTTCCAGAAACGTATTTCCGCCCCTTCTTCTGCAATTCCGGATTCTTCGCGGGGGGCGAAGATTTCTTCCCCAAACCGTCTCCATTCCTTCAATTTTAAAACAACTGTTTCATCCTTCCTCTGGATCGTCCTCTGCACAGCTCTCGCTGTTCGCAATTTTCTTCTCCGGCCGTGAGGTAGTAGAGTCATTGTGAGCATAAATCGGAGCCCTAATTCAGTAAGTGGTTTGTTTTTAACTAATTGTTGGATTGATTGGTTGGAATGCTGAGTTTCCTTCTTGATTCATGCAAGGATTTCATTCGAAATAGAAGATTTGAGCATTTGGATTTTTAGACAACAAGAAGCTTTTTCAAACGGAAATATTCTTTTACAGAGGTACACAAGACTTTATTTTTCTGCTTCTGTTTAATGGAGTTGTAGTTTAGAAGATGTGGATTTTTTGAAGAAGAGAAAAATGCTATTTAGATTGTTCTTAATCGACTTTGATGACGCTGAGCGTCGAATTGTTTTATGTGGAATTCGTCCGTGACGAACTCCCATGATGAAAACTGATGGAGCGAGGAATTAAGGCTGACATCTTGTGGGATGCTTCCACCTGCTCGATCGTGAAGTTGGCCGAGATAGGGAGTCTCGGCCGGACAAAGAACAAACTGCGACGAGAAGGGAACCAGACTTCTCAGTCGCAGTATCCTTCACAGGTGTGAGAGCATAGAAAGTGTTGATGGGCCAAAGACTTTGGGCCACATTTGGGCCTGGACATTGAACAACATTTGAGCCTATGTATTGGACAAGATTGGGCCCAATCCAATACTATTTGGGCCGCAGTTTAAAACCTTCCTTAGGTATTTGTGGGCCTGTTTTGGGCCATAAATAAAATACTCTCTAATCCAATTTAATTTTAAATAATTATGGCCATTTTATGATTCACTCGCAGAATTACTCAACTTCATTTTAGGTACTCAACTCAATAAATCCGTGAGTTTTGGATCCTTGAATTCTTAAGTATTGGGCCTCGTCAGTGTAAGCCAGGATTCAAAGTAGGGATTATTTATGCACTACATTTGCATATTGTTATTTTAAATAATCCTTTAAAATTTAACAATTTATATTCTAATGAATTACTCAATTTCATGTATTGGAATTTGTTAAATTTTATTTTATTTTTTTTACACATTCTATCCCAAGAGGTGTGTTTGTTTGTTATTAAATTTGTTAAAAAGGGGATTTCTTTATAAATGTCCTTGGGTTTTAATCCCTAAAGTGCAACTAGAGTAATGGGACAGATGTATGTGCCGTGTCCCTGGGCGCAAAACCCTAAACTTGATCAGGGTGTTATTTGGCTTGCGATCGCCGAGCATCGCTTTTATTTTCTTAAATGCCTATGACATAGTGTGCTCGGAGTCAGTGAGTGACTCCATTTTCACTGAGACTTTAATTGGTACAACTTGGGTGTATTTTCTTACATACCACGTATGAGTGGATCATTTTTAACACGTGTCCCTTTTGTACCATTTACGTTCAAAAATTAAGATTTTATAAAATTTTAAATTTTAAATTCTATTCATGGTTAACAAAAATCTTCCTAATAGATCTGAAAATTTTAAATCCCTACTGAGTTTAAAAGACTCATCCCTTTAATAAAATTTTCAGGAAATTATTATTCAGACCTCTAGATGCCGAGTCAAGATTAGAACCGCTGGATTTACTTAGTTTCTATTATTTACAAATTTTCCTCGAGAGACTTTTGTGAGGTACATTTATTTGGATGACTGTAAACCTTAAATGTTTAACTTCTTTTCTGCACAGTTTTTCTCTTTTATTTGGATTATATTTCTTTACTATCTGATGTCACTTTGGACCTGTTAAGCCCATTGTATTTTGGGCCCTGGCTTAATTAATTAAATTTTTGTCTTCCGCTGCTGCATAATTGATTTAAGTGAAATGGGTTGGATGATCCGTTCCTTTTGGGCTGGATCGTTCCCCGTTCTGTCTCGGGTCCCTTGCGGGTTGTGACATATCCTTCCCATCCTGAATGTTTTCTATTTCCTTATTCCTTAACATTTTTTCTCACTTATGCATGTGTGAGTATCACCCCAAAGCGGCACTCCCTACGAGTTTTTATTAACATGATGCATAACCATATATTCTCAACCTAACATGATGCATGATGCTTCATAATATAACATTCATAGAAGTTAGAATGCGCATTAAATGAAAGTAACTAAAATTAAAAGCACATATAAGAGCAGAATAGGAATTAAAGCGTATAGCAATGAATACAATCAATAATCGAATAATACACAACAGCGAACACTTATAAAATTAAATGCAAGAATTTACATGCCAATTATCCTAGCTAACTTCCTATCACATTTACGTGCTTCCTATAATTATTATCTAATTACAAGCTTATTACATGGTACATCTTAATTAATTGACATGCAAATATCATTCTAATTTAATTACATACTTGACTAATGTTGACAACTATTAAATCAAGTAGCATAACATTAGTCAATTTCTAGCTAAGTTAACCATGCTAGGTAATTAGTTCAACATACTCAGTAATTTATTAGTCAATTTACATGTCCCTTAATTATTCATCACTGCATAGTTAACAATCAAATCAATTATTGAACACGCTCATTCAATTCAATTGTTCTAGTTAATTTACTTACTAACACTATTAATTATCATTAGGTTATTAACTGGTTTGCATGCTTAGATTACAGGATTAGTTAAATTATCCTAAACATACTTGCTAGTTAGTTCATTAATAAGTAAGCATGCTCAGATCTAATTAGATGTTTTTTAGGTAGTTAACATGCTTGAACAATAATTGTAATTTAGACGATTAACATTAACAAGCTAGTTAATTAATATGCTTAGTGTAACAACCCGATCCTAGTTTTCCCAGTTTAAATGATGTAATCCTTTTTTTTAAATAAACTAGTGGATATCTATCTATTACATCGTTCTATGGATATTATGTTTCAACGTGTAACCTCGTAGGCATTTAATTTGGTCAAGATTTTGGAGAAGTGAGAAATGATGGATTTATAGCTTTGAGGACGCCTGTGGACGGTAGTGCGAACGGTACGTGTCATCCGTAACACGATTGGAGAGTCTCCCAGCAGTTGGGGACTCCTCAGGACGACTCACTGTTCTATGATGTGCGGATGAGGTGGACGCACAAACTGGAGTCCAATTTGAATCTGTCTCAAAACTGGTGTGTTGCAGATACATGCGGACGAATGTGAACGCATAAAATTAGCGTCTGGTTTGAATCTGTCCAATTTTTGGGACACGCGGATGACACCTTGCGGACGATGCGAATGACGAAATGGCATCCATAAGGCTTCTGCGGATGGTACGGAACCTTTGAGGATGCCAATTTTGCTGTGAAATTTGGTGTTACGGACGACAGTACGGCGTCCGCAAGCATCCGAAAGACAGTAGATCTGCGAATTATAAGTCAACAAAAGTGGACAAAAATTGACGTCTTGCGAGTAAATACTTGCACTTTCGGTGGGAGAATCCTGGCAACAGCCGTAGCCCAACCTAGGACCATGTTTTGTCCCTCTCCAAGTCTTCTAGGTAAGTCTTTCTCTCTTCTTCCCTACTTAATCGTTCTCCTATGTAGTTCTTCTCGTTGGTTGCTGCATCCAGAGTTGTGGAGAGTGTGGAGTTGGTCCTTGAGGTATCATCTCATCAATAGAAGGTAAGGAAAGAGTTGTTTTGGCCTTGTGCCCTACACCCAAGTATGTTGTGTGTGAGAGTACGTATGCTTGATTTTTATTTTGATTTTGTCAGTTTTCTGGTATGTAGAGACATAATCTTGTTAGTTTTCTACAGATGTTTTTCTTTTATGGTTTGTAGATGTTATGTCATTCTGAGTATAATCTGAGAGGTTTAAGGACAAGTAATAAGAATTACTTCTAGAATTGCTTCTAAGAATGATAAATGATGGAGAAGGAAAAAGAATAGAACTTCATGTCGGAAATGTAAAGAAGGATTAATGAATGCCTTACGCTAGTTGTGACGTTAGTTGCTAGCTAGATGTTAGAAATGATGGTCTTAAAAGCATATTCAAGTGTGTTTGCATATTCAAGTGTGTTTAGCTTTAGTTTCTTGATATTATTATTTTCCTATCCATGATTGTGATGCATATGTAGGTACGTTTAGAATCATTTTATTGTTGTTGTATTGTATGAACTTAGTGTCGTGTCTTTTCAGTTATCTTCACAGAAATCAAAAAACATGTTTAGGCGTTTTCATGATTCATTCTGATTACGATATGCTGCAGAAATTCGTTGTGTAACTCTGATTTTATGATACTAGCATGTTTATGATTTGTTGTGATACTATAATCAATTTCGCTACCTTATTATGAAAAGCATAATAAATGACGCTTAGTCTTGTTAGAAAATTGGTTAAAAGCATAAGCCACTTCGTTGTAATCGTTCTTGTTTGGTTTAGTTGTGCTGCATAATTCGTATTCAGCTAAGTAACTGATTGAAAGAATGTTATTTATTCCTAACTTAGGATTCTACAATAATGATTGTTATGTGAATAAATGATAATAGCACAGAAACACTATCCTCGTTATGTGAAGCATGCTATGATGATTAGTTTTGTACATTGTTCGGTGAATTCCTGAAGTTATTTCTCATATATGTTTCGTTTGAATTAGGTTGAGTTCATGATTTTTAGAAACCAAGTAGGAGGGTATCCTTTGAGATGGTACCCACAAGCACGAGTGAAGAAAAATGCTAAGAAAATGAAATATTAGGGATGGGCGGGATACGTCCACCATCGAAGAATCCCCCAGATGGGATACGCCAGGAGGGAAGAAACTCTAAAAGTGGGATATGCCTGAAAGGGGAAGAACTCTAAAGGCAGGATACACTGGAGGAGAAAGAAAAGAACTCAAAAGGTGGGATACGCCTGAAAAAGGGAATGAATAGGGAATTGGGGTAGATGGGTAGTTCGGATTTAGCCTGGCTACTAGGATACACCCTCACCAAGTCAGGAAAGAGACTATTATGCACACAAGAGGTTAGAATCTGTACAGCTAGGCCATCCAAAGGAAAAACTCCAATTTCCAACTCGATGTACGAGTTACGAACGAACAAAGAAAATGAATGTAATGAAAGAAGTTGGTTTGGGTGTCCCCCATTCCAATAAGAACTAAAGAGAGAAATGCATATTTATTTTCCCCATCTCCTTACTGGGTGTGAGCTCATGTCCTTACTTGTGGTGTAGGTAACGAAGGAATTATGTCAGTGATTAAGGAGGAGGTCATTCCGGTAGAGCCTGCGGTTGGTTCAACAATGGCGCCAACAGTGTAGTAGTATGGTATGGTATGGCATGAGGGAAAAAATGTTAAATTTCAGTTTATGTTTTATTTGAATAATTGAACAATTTAAGTTTTAGAACCTTGGATTTGAACAATGTTTTCTAAGTCATTTCTTGATATAATCTCTATTTCGGTGAAAGTAGTTTCTCTTTTAATTATGCTTCCGCAATTTTTTTATGAATAATTTCTTTTAAGCATGAAAAAGAAAAGCATGATTTTACTAACGATTCAGATTTTTATTGCACTCTGATAGCCCCTATTCATTGGAAATGATTTTTAATTAAGGTTATGAGCTCTTAAAACGATTTAAGAAATCCAGGTCGTTACAATTGGCATCAGAGCAAAGGATTAAAAAAAAATGCTTTTTCTTAATAGTTATTTGGTTCGTTTTTAAAATCAAACGTGTATGTTATGATTGAAAACGCAAGTTAAACAAGTGATAGTTAAGCAATACTACTACTTGAGCATCTCGTTGTGGACAACCCAGACTCGACGGGTAATGTCTCTGTAAGTTTTCTTATTTCAATGATTTATTGGTTCAGTAAAGATAGAAATGAATAGCAATGAAAAGTATGGTAAAAGTGTAGAATTGAGTATTTTGTTCCTAATATTTACACATCCCTTATTAAATGACTGTCAAATGAAAGAAAGGGAAGAAATGAGTAGAACTGAGATAAGGATACCGTTAAATCATGAAACGTAACGAATGAATGTAAGACTATAATGAGTTTTTCCTGTAATGACTAACCTAAAATGCTAAATTGAATGATGATAGAACTATAGCAAGTTTCTTCCGTAATTGAGGATTCTAAAGTGTTTAAGGTAAGTAGAAAAAAAAGGTAATAAATAAATAATAATAATAATAATAATAATTGTTCAATGAAATAGAGTTATAGTTTCATTAATTATGACAGTAGAGACTCACTCGTCTATGAATACGTAAGAATTAAAAATCAGGAATGGCAAGAAGAGGTCAAGGATGATTACCTGGATTGAGAGGTGCACCCAGGGCAACAAATCCTTATGCAAACCAAGGACAGAATGATACTTTCGAGAGTATGGCAGAATTTATAGAACAACAAGCACAACAGATCGAGTGACAAAACCAGTTAATTGAACAACAGGCTTGATATATGGAGACAATTATGGCTAAGAGAAATGGTAATGGGGACCATCCAGACCTACAGATTCAGCCAATCCAGAGAGGATCTGGATGGGATAGATTCCAGAAGCTTAGACCTCCCTACTTTAATGGCGACGTATCGGATATCACTGGAGCTAAGGAGTGGATCCGTTCTATGGAAGATAAATTTGCTTATGCAGAGGTTGAGGAGACTGACAAAGTAAGATGTGCTACGTATTATCTAAGTCATGGAGCTAGATTCTGGTGGGATACGATCAAGGCCTCTAGGGATGTGACGGTATTGACGTGGAACGCATTTATAGAATTTTTTAATGATAAGTATTTCAACCATACCATCCGCACACAGAAAGAGACGAAGTTCTTGCATATCCGATAATCGGGAACTGTATCTGAGTATGCACAACAGTTTGAAGCCTTGTCACACTATGCTCCCCATTTGGTGGCAGTTGAAGAACGCAAAGTTAGACACTTTATACGCGGCTTGAGAAAAGAGATCCAGGAATCAGTTATCGGGCTAGCACTAAGGGTGTTTCCTTCCCGAAGATGGTATCCAAGGCCCTTGCTATTGAGGGAATGAAGTTCCCTACAACCAAACCCCGAGAGGTGAATCATAATCAGAGAATGTGGAAGCCCAGTGCGGGTCAGTCTAGTGCAGGCCAACAGTCATGGAGTGGTCCTCCCACGACTCAGGGAGTCAAGCGCCCAGCTGGGGCCAAACCGTAGCAGAGGCCGGATAAGAGGCCTATGGTACCGGCTACTAATGCTCCTCAGCAAGCTACCTGCCTGAAATGTCAGAAAGTACCCAAAGGTGAGTGTTTGGTAGACTCCGAGAAATGTTTTTCCTGCAGTCAACCAGGATAGAAGGCCAGACAGTGCCCGACTCGACTTGTCACCCCACGAGTTTTTTCCCTTTACGGGACTGATGATGATGATCAGCCTACAGTTGTAGCAAGTACACCTTATTTAATTGTCAAATTATTTTCTACGTAATTGTGTTTAAAATTTTCCCTAGATAACGTAGGATTCAACGTAGGCATTTACCTTAGAACAAGTAACTTAGAAACTTTTCGCAGGAATCATATACATAAAGGGTTGTGAGGCTTACGTCTTATTCAATTCAGATGCTACGCACTCATTCATTTCCACCAAGTTTTGTGAGAAGGCGAATTGTTTTTTCGAAAGCACAAATTTCACGCATCGAGTATTGCTACCTTCTGGTGATCTGCTGATCACGAATGGAGTACTCAAGAATTGTGCAGTAGATATCAATGGTTGCTTAGTTCGGGTCGATCTAATTATTATGGATCTAAAAGCCTACGATGTTATTATGGGTATAGATTGGTTATCTGCCCATCATGCCATCCTTGACGGCAAGAAGAGAGAGGTCTGCTTTTACTCTTCGACTGGCGAACAACAGATTTTTCGAGGAATTAAAGAGAAGGGAAAGTTTGTTGTTATCTCAGCACTTAAAGTAGATAAGTTACTAAAAAAGGGGTGTGAAGGATTCCTACTCAATATCATTGACACTACCGCTATCACGGAGGTTAAAGTTGAGGACGTGGCCGTGGTACGTGAATTTTTTAGTGTCTTCCTCGACGATCTTCCTGGTCTACCCCCAGATCGTGAAATCGAGTTCGAGATTAATGTGCAGCCTGGTACAGATCCTATTTCCAAACACCCGTATCGCATGGCACCTGCAGAGCTGTGTGAGTTAAAGGAGCAACTGGAAGAATTAATTTTTAAGGGGTTTATTCGTCCCAGTTTTTCCCCTTGGGGTGCTCCTATGCTGTTTGTCAAGAAAAAATATGGAACCCTAAGGATGTGTATCGATTGTCGGGAGTTAAACAAGGTGACCATTAAGAATAAATATCCGCTACCCAGGATTGATAATCTGTTTGACCAGCTGAGTGGTGCCAAGATATTTTCTAAGATTAATCTGCGGTCAGGGTACTATCAGTTGAAGGTTAAGCCCGATGATATACCCAAGACTGCATTCCGCACACGCTATAGGCACTATGAATTTGTGGTGATGTCCTTTGGACTTACCAATGCTCCGGCAGCCTTCATGGATTTGATGAACCGTGTCTTCCGAGACTATCTGGACAAATTTGTTATTGTTTTTATTGACAACATCCTAATCTATTCTCGGTCAGAAGAGGAACATTGTGAACATCTACAAATAGCCTCAACTGTTCTCAGTCAATACCAGTTATACGCAAAGTTTTCTAAATGCAAATTTTGGTTGAGCAAAGTTGGTTTTCTTGGTCATGTGATTACTGCTGAAGGCATATCTGTTGACCCAACAAAGATACAAGCAGTAATAGAGTGGACACCGCCGAAAAATGTTGGAGAAGTAAGAAGTTTTCTAGGATTGGCCAGTTATTACAGGCGTTTTATTGAAAGATTTTCAAAGATCGCTCTCCCACTCATGAGTTTGACAAAGAAGAATACTTGATTCTGGTGGTCTAGCAAATGTGAGAATAGTTTCCAAGAGTTAAAACGCAGATTGACTACAGCTCCAGTTTTGACCATGCCCTCTGAGGATGGAGAATTTTGTATATATTGTGAAGCATCGAAAATGGGGTTAGGTGGGGTTCTTATGCAGCATGGAAAGGTTGTCGCCTATGCATCTCGACAGTTAAAGGTACACGAGAAGAATTATCCCACCCATGATCTGAAGCTTGCAGCTATGGTTTTCGCTCTTAAGATTTGGAGACATTATCTTTATGGGCAGCGTTGTGAAATTTATTCAGATCACAAAAGCCTCAAGTACATCTTTACCCATAAAGAATTGAATATGCATCAAAGGTGATGGCTTGAATTCGTCAAGGATTACGACTGTGACATTAAGTATCATCTAGGAAAAGCAAATGTGGTTGTGGATGCTCTTAGTCACAAGACTTCTGTAATGAGTATATTGTGCAGACGAATGTCATCCAAGCTTCGACGGGATCTTCAGGACTTTGATGTACAAATGGTCCTAACGCCTTTGAATGTGGTATTGGCCAAGTTAACCTTAAGACCATCAATTCTTGAACAAATTAAGGAAGCCCAACAAGACAATGACGTATGTAAGGACTTTAAGTTGAATCCGACCCTCCCGAGGTATCAACATTTCTCTACATCTGTTGATGGCATGATTAAGTATAAGAACCGATGGTATGTTATTGATGATGCGATAATTCGGATGAAGATCTTAAATAAAGCCCATACTTCCAGTTTCTCGGCACATTCAAGAAGTAGTAAGATGTATCGAGATTTGAAGATTCATTATTATTGGCCAAATATAAGTATGAAATTGCGGAATTTGTATCAAAGTGCCATATTTGTCAACATGTCAAAGCCGAGCATTAACGACCTGGTGGAAAACTCCAGCCATTACCAATTCCTCAGTGGAAATGGGAACATGTCACCATGGACTTCGTCACCTGTTTACCTAGGACGAGGAAGGAGTACAATGCTATTTGGGTAATTGTTGATCGATTAACAAAGGTGTCGCATTTCCTGCCAATATCTATGACTGATACGCTGAGCCAATTGGCTAAATTGCATATCAAGGAAATCATTCAGCTTCACAGTGTTCCGGTTTCTGTTGTATCAGACCGTGACCCGCGTTTTACTTCAGCTTTTTGGAGGAGTTGGAACAGAGCAATGGGCACAGAATTGAAGTTCAGTACAACTTTCACCCTCAGACCGAAGGTCAAAGTGAGAGAACAATTCAGACGCTCGAAGATATGTTGCATGCTTGTGTTCTCGAATTTCATGTCAAATGGAAGAAATTCTTTCAGTTGGTAGAGTTTGCATACAATAACAGTTTCTAGGCCACTATTGGTATGACACCCTACGAAGCTCTATATGGAAGGAAATGTAGATCTCCTTTGCATTGGGACGAGGTTGGTGAAGCTAAACTTTTGGGCCCTGAGATTGTGCAAACAACGGTTGAAAAGGTGGCCATAATTAAGCAAAGAATGTTAGCAGCCCAGAGTCGTTAGAAGAGTTATGCCGATAACTGACGTCGGGATTTGGAATTCAATGCAGAGGACTGAGTATTTCTTAAGGTATCTCCCTTCAAGGGTATCGTTCGGTTCGGCAAGAGGGGAAAGCTCAATCCTCGTTACGTGGGACCTTATGTGATCACTGAAAGGATAGGACCGGTCGCGTACAGACTATAATTACCAAACTCTATCGTAGGTGGGCATAATGTCTTCTATATATCTATGCTCAAGAAATGTCTTGGTAATGCAGCAATGTTAGCCGCTCCTGCTAATAATGTTGATAATAATGTCGTCGTTCAGCCCAATTTGTGTTACAATGAGAGACCAGTTTAGATCCTAGATTCAAGAGTGAAGGAGTTGCGATGCAAACGGATTCCACTGGTTAAGGTTATGTGGCAAAATCATAGTCATGAGGAAGCCACGTGGGAGAAAGAAGATGATATGAGGGCTAAGTACCCCGAGGGACGACTCAGGATGCCAAACAGTGTCCTAAAATCACTATTCTATGATGTTGTGGATGCTGGCTGGGGATGTGCGGACGAGGTGGACGCACAAACTGGCGTTTGATTTAAATCTGTCTCAAAACTAGTGTACTGCAGACGCATGCAGACGAATGCGGACGCATAAAATTAGCGTCCGATTTGAATCTTTCCAATTTTTGGACTAGCGGGCGACACCTTGCGGATGATGCGGATGACGAAATGGCGTCCACAAGGCTTCAGCAGACGGTACGGACCCTTTGAGGACTCCAATTTTGCTGTGAAATTTGGTGTTACGGATGCATGAAGACAAGAGTATGGTGTCCGCAAGCGTCTAAAAGAGAGCAGATCTGCGAATTAAAAGTCAGCAAAAGTGGACAAAAATTGACGTCTTACGAGTAAATACTTGCTCTTTCGGTGGGAGAATCCTGGCAGCAGCCGTAGCCCAACCTAGGAACATGTTTTTCCCTCTCCAAGTCTTCTGGGTAAGTCTTTCTCTCTTCTTCCCTACTTAATCCTTCTCCTGCATAGTTCTTCTCATTTGTTACTGTATCCAAAGTTGTGCAGAGTGTGGAGTTGGTCCTTGAGGTATCATCTCGTCAATAGAAGGTAAGGAATGAGTTGTTTTGGCCTTGTGCCCTACACCCAAGTATGTTATGTGTGAGAGTACGTTGCTTGATTTTTATTCTGATTTTGTTAGTTTTTTGGTATGTAGAGACATAATCCTGTTAGTTTTCTACATATGTTTTTCTTTTATGGTTTGTAGATGTTATGTCCTTCTGAGTATAATGTGAGAGGTTTAAGGACAAGTAATGAGAATTACTTCTAAAATTGCTTCTAAGAATGATAAATGATGGAGAAGGAAAAAGAATAGAACTTCATGTCGGAAATGTAAAGAAGGATTAATGAATGCCTTACGCTGGTTGTGACGTTAGTTGCTAGCTAGATGTTAGAAATGATGGTCTTAAAAGCATATTCAAGTGTGTTTGCATATTCAAGTGTGTTTAGATTTAGTTTCTTGATATTATTATTTTCCTATCCATGATTGTGATGCATATGTAGGTACGTTTAGACTCGTTTTACTGTTTTTATATTGTATGAACTTAGTGTCGTTTCTTTTTAGTTATCTTCACAGAAATCAAAAAGCACGTTTAGGCGTTTTCATGATTCATTCTGATTACAATATGCTGCAGAAATTCGTTGTGTAACTCTGATTTTATGATACTAGCATGTTTAAGCTTCGCTGTGATATTATAATCAATTTTGCTACCTTATTATGAAAAGCATAATAAATGACGCTTGGTCTTGTTAGAAAATTGGTTAAAAGCATGAGCCACTTCGTTGTAATAGTTCCTGTTTGGTTTAGTTGTGCTGCATAATTCGTATTAAGCTAAGTAACTGATTGAAAGCATGTTATTTATTCCTAACTTAGGATTCTACAATAATGACTGTTATGTGAATAAATGATAATAGCACGGAAACACTATCCTCGTTATGTGAAGCATGTTATGATGATTAGTTATTAAATGAAAGAAGTTGGTTAAGGTGGCCCCCATTCCAATAAGAACTAAAGAGAGAAATGCATATTTATTTTCCCCATCTCCTTACTGTGCGTAAGCTCATGTCCTTACTTGTGGTGTAGGTAACGAAGGAATTATGTCGGTGATTAAGGAGGAGGTCATTCCGGTGGAGCCTGCAGTTGGTCCAATAATGGCGCCAGCAAAGTAGTAGTATGGTATGGTATGGCATGAGGGAATAAATGTTAAATTTCAGTTTATGTTTTATTTGAATAATTGAACGATGTAAGTTTTAGAACCTTAGATTTGAACAATGTTTTCTAAGTCGTTTCTCGATACAATTTCTATTTCGGTGAAAGTAGTTTCTCTTTTAATTATGCTTCCACAATTTTTTTATGAATAATTTCTTGTAAGCATGAAAAAGAAAAGCTTGATTTTACTAACGATTTGGATTTTTATTACACTCTGATAGCCCCTATTCATTGGAAATGATTTTTAATTAAGTTTATGAGCTCTTAAAACAATTTAAGAAATCTGGGTCGTTACACTTGGTCTCTAATTAAAGTACTCATGCTGGTTAATTAACATGTTATTAATTCATTTGCACAAGCTACTTAGCATCTTAAACATGCGAGTTAATGTATTGAACATGCTAATTAATTGCCGTAATTAATGACATGCTTAACGAATAACAACACGTAAAAGACTAAGCATATGCACAATTAACAATAGTGGAATTAAACAACAAGTAATTAGGTAGAGAACATTTCTCATTTCATGCTTTAACCATTTATCACCGCTTTTTTGTTTATCATTTCTTCCTCAAACTAGAGGATTTGTATTACGTGACAAATAATAAAATAGAACTAAAACACAAGAGGGAATATGAAAGCGGAATAAGGAAATACACAAAGCAATAAAACTTCACAGAGCACTAGGAGCAAAGGAACAAATGTCATACCTAGCTCACAGCGGCTCCCTCTTGAGCTTACAACTCTCATACCTAGCTCACACTTCACTTCAATCAAAATTTCATCCATTGGAACCCTCTTCTCATGTTGGACTCTTTGTCACTCTCTGAAGCTTCTCCCATTAGAAGGAAAGCATAAAATGGGAATGGTAGCAAATAGTTTCTATCCAAAGGAATAGGCCATTTTTACATGGAGAAGACAACTCGTTCCTGGTGGGCGTAGTGGGGAGGCTGGCAAAGTAGGGACAGTCAGCTCGCCTGCTCTGGAACTGCATTTCTTGTTGGGCTTGTGCCCTCCCATTGGTTATGTGTCGTTATCTTTTTTTTTTTAAATCTGTTTTGTCGTAGTTCTGCGATGATTCAGATGAGTGTGGACACCTAGGTCTCATCCACATTCATCCACAAGGCTAAAATCTTGCAGGTGAAATCACGCTTGGGGACGAGGAGAGGCATCCTCGTCCATGTCTGTATCGGCCACAAGCGACTTGAGGAAGCGATATGGTGTCTGCACGTGTCATTCGCCATCTTGTAAAAGTGTCCATAAAATGGAAAAATTCAAGTTGGATGAGGCCTTACCTTGTACGAACCCATCCGCGAATGTTTGGAAGTGCCCAGGTCTAAACAGATTCAATACAGACATGATCATTAGCATCCGCAAGCACTTGGCTGCGTCCACAGTCACATCTGCAACATCCATAGAGAAAGGGGCGACTTTGGGACATAAAATGATGCCCATGAGAGTCATCCCAAAGTGTTGGGGCAGTGTTCTATACAATTGTGGATGAGGAACAACGTCTGCGGAGTCGTCTGCAATCGCCCACAGGTGCACAGTCCAACATTTTCCTCACATTTTCCCATTTAACTTCCATCCCATAACACTTTCCCCCTTATTTTCATGTCATATAATAACATGTAACCCCGTGAAATGTAATATCCTAGTTACCCTATCCTTTAATTACATCACATGTATAGGAAAAATGTTAACAAAATTACTCCTAGACTTAACAATTCAGAACTTTCTTGGTAATACCCCGTTATGTGTCCAATTCAAAAGTCGGGGTGTTACACAAGAGCCGACAACACGTCGTCGGAGCTCGACGTATTGATGACCACGTCCTCACACTCGAGCTCCTCCTCCCGTCTTTACTCACTCACTCAACGCACCCCCTTATCCCAATTTCTCCCTCGAGTTCTCTCTTCTCCACTGCCAATTTCTCTCTCTCTCTCTCTCTCTCTCTCTCTCTCTCTCTCTCTCTTTCTCTCAAAAATTACCCCCATTGCTTAACCGATCTGGACCAACCAACAATCACACCACATGAACCGGTCCTCCTACTGAACTGGTTCTCTTCCTCCAATTTGCATTTGATTTCCTTTTTATTTTATCTTAATTTTTATTAAATTGATGCTTCAATAATCCCCTCTTAATTTTATTCTTGCATTTTAATTCTAATTAACCTCATTCCATTTTTCTCCTTTTAATTTAAGGCCCCTTAATAATTTTCATTCCAAATTAATCCTAATTATCATCCGATAAATTTTCATAAGTTATAATCTAACAAATACTTTTTTCGTAATAACTCGATAATTATCCAATAAATCTAAATACTCATAATTACTTTTCAATTATCCTTATTTAATCTCGATATAAAAAGTCGAGGTATTACACATTAAGCTGAGACATTGGGGACATTTCCCACAAAGAGAATAGTTCCTAGTTGAAAACTAATCCTCAGGAGACGAACTCTCACATCATGATGAGGAAAGAGTTCAATCTCAAGTCTCCCGATTAGATTCGAACTACTTCCCCAACCCCCAATTCTCATTACGTTAATTTATTTGGTCTCTCCTGTGCAATGCATATAAATATCCACTATATGGTATTTCTATTTGTTTCGAACCATGTTGCATGTTCTTAGAATGATAAATTGCAACAATATAACAATACAGTTTAAAGCAAACAAGTCAACAGATAAATGTTCACATCATAGATATTAGCAGGACCTTCTAAATGCACAAAGCCTATTATCAACAGAAACAGAAATCTCCTTATTAAAGTATGCACACTGTAATCAGTAAGAGAAATACATTTTATTTAACAGACCCAATTCTAAGTGATAGCATGGAAGAAGCCAAGAACATAACGTCGGATAGCATCACTAATTACTAACAAGGTTTAAATCATCATTTCAACCTTTCTAGATATTTAACAAGTTTTCCCAACGCTATCGGTAATCATTTAAGGCACACAATACCAATTCATGAATACTAGTCGAAATTACACATGCACGGAGTAATCATAACGAAACAGGAGATCAACACTTATCATCCACGCAACAGAATAAAAGATTAAATAGACAGTGGCTGCTAAATGGAATAACTTAACTACACAGAGAACAACATCCATCCAAACTCGCCGAACCAAACACATCAATACTATGCTTGATGGTATAGACCTCCTTTGACCACGACACTCTTACTCCTTACTTTACTTGAACCTCTCTCAGAGCCAAACTTCTCCTCTAGACCACAATAGTACACAATTCACCACACCTTCTCCTTCTCTCCTTTCTTTAAATCAATGCTTCTCTAGATTCTATTTCCTTAATCTTATAGGCTGAGAAGAAGCTTCTTTGAGAGGCTTTCTCTAATAGAAGCCTCACCAACCACAATTGAGGTGGTCCAATACATAAATGCCACATCGATAATGTTATCATTTTAAAAGAATCAAGGGAAATTATCAAGAGAATAAAAAAACACCCAATCCTAAATTGTTTTTTTCGCAAAACAACGTGGGAGCAGTCGACATCTTATTGACCACCAACATTAATCGGCTCAATAGGGAAATCATTCTTCCGCAATTCATAACGGCGCTGGTTGATATGGATGTCGATCAACAATTCCCAGTTGACATGCACAGTTGACCGCCCCACATGTTTTTTGCAACCGCTATTTCAACCACTACATCAACTGATCCTAAGCAAATAGATTTTATTTTATCTTTTAAACTGGCTCTTCTCCCTCATTATTTAATATTAGTCATTTACTAGTTTATACCCCATTTTCCATAAATATAGTATTGATATACCATATATTATTATAGAATGTGTTCCTTTTTATCAAGACTTATATTCTATGAAAATTCTTTACAATGCATTGATGGTGGAATTTATCCTCGTCCAGTCTTCCATTGAAAAAGTAGATAGACGTTCTGTTGTTTCCATGTCAGACCCCGATGTTTCCCGTCTCTCAAAATCATATTGTAAAGAAGGTTAAGATGTTCAAGATCATGCCAACTGTAGAAGTTCCTGTTGAAGTTGAGGAGCTGTTGAGATGGAGGAGAAACTGCAGATAAGTGTTCCTGCAGGAGGAGCTGTGCTCTCTCATAGAGGAGGAGTTATGCTCTCTGTCTTGTGAAAGAAGGTTTCTCTCATTGATATAGAGAGAGAGAGGGAGAAGTTGCAGGGATGAAGAGGAAGAACACGCGTGGGGAACATTGTGGGTAAGAGTGTCAGGTGTTCCCTACTAACACTCCCCCTCAAGCTCAAGGCAGACCTGACGCTGAGCTTGTGATAGTAGCAGAGGAGAAAAGATGAAGGGAAGTAGATGAAAAAACAAAGCTCAGAGGCTTTGGATTTGTTTTTGTTTTTTTTTTTTTTTTGTTGGAGGGGAAGAGAAAGACAAAAAAGGGGAGGAGGGAGGAGTAGAGCAGTTTCATTTTTGCATGTTGGTTTCTCTGTTTAAGAGGAAAAATAGTTAAGAAAGAACACAGAACTCAGAGGCTCTGGATTTGGTTTTGGTAGAGGGAAGAGGGAGGAGGCAGGGAGAAGGAGATGAAGATAAAAGCCGGTTTCGGCACCAATAGCTCTAATACCATGTAGAAGTTCCTGTTGAAGTTGAGGAGCTGTTGAGATGGAGGAGAACTGCAGATGAGTGTTCCTGCAGGAGGAGCTGTGCTCTCTCATAGAGGAGGAGCTATGCTCTCTGTCTTTTGAAGGAAGGTTTCTCTCATTGATATAGAGAGAGGGAGAAGTTACAGGGATGAAGAAGAAGAACACGAGTGGGGGACATTGTGGGTAACAGTGTCAGGTGTTCCCCACTAACACCAACAATCCGGCAATATTTTTGCCTACCGAAGATGTAGAGCTATGATTTGATTTCCAGTGCCAAAATGCAACTTGAATCAAGCGCCAGAGTCCGATTGCAATATTTGATAGACTCTGCAAGTTGTCTAGAGGATTGATAAGTCGATGCTGTGTTCATATAACATTCAGCTAAGAAGCGCTAAGGAGCACCTTGTCTGCCATTGACGATCTTAGAGAAGTGTCGGATCTGAAGGAAAAAACAGAAGTAGAAAATAAGAAGAACAGATTTTTGAGGATAAACTTCAATCTCTATTTTAGATTGATTCTAATGTTTCTTGTTTTTCCTTCTACAAAATAGTCTCTTATGTAAAGAGGACTTTTCAGCTTCTAATAATTCAAAATATGACAAGCTTTCTAGGAAGATGAAACAGCTCCTAGGAAATAACATCACAAAATATTAAAAATAACTATTATTTTAATACTCCTCCTTGATGTAATTTCCGGTGACACCAAGTTGTGATTTATGAATCTGAACCATGTCTTGAGAGAGTGCTTTAGTAAATACATCAGCAACTTGATTAGTTATGCCTTGAGGCTTTAGGCAATCCAATGATCCTAGAAATGTGTCTTTTCCGACAGAATCATAGACAACATCAATTCCGTTGCCTGATGTAATTTCGGTGACTCGATCGACAAAATTCTCTTCCTTGTGGATTATTACATGATGGCAGCCATCGACTGTGGCTTGAGAAGCTTTCTCCTTGGTCAAAACCGTACCAATCACAGTGGCTCCAAGGCTATTAGCCCACTGGCATAACAAAGATCCAACTCCTCCTACTGCCGCATGAATCAACACAACATGACCAGATTCAACCTTAAAGCAACTGCGGAGAAGAAACTGAGCAGCCATGTCCTTGAGCATGATTGATGCGGCTATTACTGGATTGATAGAGGCAGGAACTGGTACTACTTTGTTAGTAGGAAGGATTTGCTCTTCAGCATATGATCCCATTGGACCACCTGCATAAGCCACAATATCTTCAACTTTATACTCACTTGCTCCAGGGCCCAAGGCTATTACCATTGCAGCAACTTCAAATCCTGGAGTGAAAGGGATAGCAGCAGCCTGGTAAACTCCTTTTCGGAAATACACATCAATAAAATTAAGACCAATTGCTTGATTTCTCACACAAATCTCACCCTCCTTTGCCTCTCCCTTTTCTGAAACCTCTGCTTTCTCTGCCTCCATCGACAGAAATTCGCCAAAAAATTCATCTAGAGGATTTTCCTCATGAAATTCATTCAAAACATAAGTAATGGTTTCAGGTTCTTCAATAAATCCTTGGATTTCTTTGTTCATTGCTTTCTGCCAAACTTCCTCCTTTGAAGTTGCTGTATAATTATTTGGCTCAAGTATTGCATAATTACAATGCTCATAGACTTCACTAAGAAGTCTTGTTTTTCGTACCGAAGATTCATAGGTTGACTCATCTTCATTGTCTTCATCAATCAATCGAGAGAATGAGGGAGTTTCTACTTAAATATGTTGACTTCCTTCAGTATAGCTCCATTGAATCGAAAAATTTCTGTTTCTTTCCATTTTTACTTTAAATAATTCCAATTTTTTGTCGGAATCATATATTTTACAGAAATCATTCTCAAAGCATAAGGAATAACCATTTTCCATCATCTGTCCAACACACAATAAATTTTGATTAAGCGAAGGAACAAGTAACACATCTTTAATAAATTTGGTACCTGTAGTTGTTGAGATTGCTACTGTGCCTTTTCCTTTAGATTGGACGAGTTCTCCATTTCCCATCTTGATTCTGACTTTAATAGAGGTGTCAAGTTCTGTGAAAATTGATTCATCGGAAGCCATATGATTGCTGCAACCACTATCAATAAACCAGATTTTTTCTTCTTGAGCGAGTGCTTGACATGCAAAGAACAAATACTCATTCTCCTCCTTTTCTTCAGAATAATGAGCTTGATGATTATTTTTGAATCTGCAATCTTTTTCAATATGCCCAAACTTCTTGCAATTTCTGCATTGTGGCTTTCCAGCATGATAGTAGTTTTTCTCCAAGTGATTTGTTTTTTTTGCAAATACCACAAGGTGGAAATTCTGTCAATTTTTCTTTCCACTTGACCTCTTGAAAATCAGAATTTTTCTGATTATTTTGAGGTTTTTTCTCAAAATGATTGCTCTTGTTCTTAAAACTCACTTTGGATTGAAAAGCATGCTCCAAAGAAGTTTTAGCTCTTCTCGCTAATCTTTGTTCATGAGCTTGAAGAGAACCCATCAACTCAATAACTGAAAGTTGTTGCAAGTTTTTAGACTTCTCGATTACAGCCACTATATGATCATACTTTTCAGTTAAACTAATCAAAATTTTTTGAACAATCCTTTGATCAGTCACCTCTTCACCGAGACCCCTCATTTGATTAACAACTTCAAGTATTCTAGAGCAATATACTTTCACATCTTCAGATTCTTTCATTTTCAAATTTTCAAACTCTCTTCTAAAACCGTGAAGTTTGATGATCTTTACCTTTTCATTTCCTTGAAATTCAATCTGCAGAATATCCCAAGCTGCCTTTGAAGATTCAGCCCTCATCAGCCTTGGAAAAATTGATTCAGACACAGATTGTTGAAGGATGAACAATGCTTTTGCATCTTTGGTGATCTCTTGCTTTCTATCGGTTGAAGATGAGCTTCCTTCTGCTGGAACTGTAATCCCCTTTTCTACTACATCCCACAGATCTTGAGATAAGAAGAAAGTCTTCATTTTGATGCTCCAATAATCGTAGCTCTCGCCAGAAAAAATAGGAACAAGGGATGAAGCTCCAATGGTTGCCATTTTCGACCCTTAGACGAACCTGGTTTGCTCTGATACCAACTGAAGGGAAAAACAGAAGTAGAAAATAAGAAGAACAGATTTTTGAGAAGAAACTTCAATCTCTATTTTAGATTGATTCTAATGTTTCTTGTTTTTCCTTCTACAAAATAGTCTCTTATGTAAAGAGGACTTTTCAGCTTCTAATAATTCAAAATATGACAAGCTTTTTAGGAAGATGAAACAGCTCCTAGGAAATAACATCACAAAATATTAAAAATAACTATTATTTTAATAGGATCGCTTCAGAATAGAGTCCAACATCGAGAGAGGCAAGTGCGGCGGAACGAAGGCAGATGAGGAGCTTATTGTAGCTGAGGAAATTGGTGATTGTTGCTAATTCTGACACGTAACAAGGAGGCATGGCCAACTATTTAGAAGTCAAAACATCGCCGGAAATAGAGAAATGGTAGATGGAAAAGCTTTCATCATACCAGCAAATACTTTCTCGGCGGAATGTAGTCAAGGTGTTTCGTTTCTCGATCTGAAGGAGGACCATGCTGTCGTCCATAAGACCTAGATAACAACAAGCTTGACCCAACATTAACAGAGAAACCATAATTTAAGTAGGTAAAAAAGAATCCACAGTTGGAAAACAGATTGGAAAAAGAAATCTACAAAATCAAGAAGTAATTGAAAATGTCAAAAAGTTGGAAATCAGTTGATAGGTTGCTGTGCAATTTACTCAAAACTACAACCAATAAATTTACTCGTACTCATGAAAAGACAAACCCAAACGCACATTAATTATTAGAATAAGAGATGTTAATTAGTGACCACCGTTGCCTTTCTTTCTCGAAGTTTTTACATAGGCCAGCCATTTTCAAATTGGAAATGGAGAAGCACTTGAAGAAGAAGCTGACATTATTTTCTCAGGCATACCTTTGTCACGTGGATTTTCTCATGTTAGGGATGGAAATGGTTTGGTTCGGTTTAGTTTTTTACTAAAATAAAATGGAACTGACAAGGTTTGGTTTTGTAATTTTAAAACCGAAATCGAACCTTGGACAACAAGAAATCGAGTAAAAAATTGAACCACGGTTTCGTTTTTATTGGTTCTGTTTTCGTTTGATTCGATACTTTTTCTAGACTTCAAAATTTGGGTATTTGGTTTTTGGCTTAATTTTGGACACGGTTTTTGTAGTTTTTAAGCTTAGTTTTGAAGATTTATTATGCTCCATTTTATGAGTTTAAATAATCTATTTTGAGTTTCATATTATAGTTTTAAAATGATATCATTCAAATAATAATTCAATCAAACAATGACAACAAATATTCAAAAAAATATATAAAATAACGATTAATTATGTCAACAATCATATATTTAACTATGCTAACAATAGAATTTAAGAAAAACATTTTTTATTAAATTGGAATTGGAATTAACTCAAATAGAGAAAAAAAAATAGAATTAAATTAGTGATTCAAGTATATTTTCAAGTTTAATTTTATTTTGGTTCGGTTCAATTTTTCTCACTTACAACCGAGAACCAAACCGAAAGAATCGGTTCAGTTCGATTCGGTCTAATATTTTATTTTTTTTCATATCAAAACTGAACCGAACCAATCATTTTTTATCGGTTCGATTCGGTTACCCGGTCCGAACCGAACCAATCTCCACCCCTATCTCAGGCAAGGAGTGCGAGAGAAGAAAATGACTTTTTTTAATGATAGTGTAAGGGAGAGGGTGTAAATTAATAATGCCTTAATTTTTGAGGTGTCAAGATTTAAAATTTGAAATTTAGAGGCCATATTAATAATTTTCCAAAAAATAATATTGTGGAATGTGAATATCAATTCAGTTAATTTATTGGATATTATTTGAATTTATGAAGTATCAAAACCCCTTGAACAAGATAACAATAACTAGGAGTGTTCATGGTTTGGTTCGGTTCGGTTCGGTTTTGAAACGAAATCAAACCGAACCGATAGGTTTTGGTTTTTGCATACAAGAATCGAAACATAATTTTCCATTATTAAGAATCGAACCAAAACTGAACCAAATTTTTGGTTTCGGTTTCAGTTCGATTCCGGTTTGACATATATATATATATATATATATATATACACTTTAATATAAAAATAATAAATAGCCACCATAATAAATTACTAAACAGTTTTTTTTTAAACTATACACAATGACGAATATATATTTTTTATTTAATATTAAATAATATATATCAAATAAAATCCTTTAAAACACTTCAAAATTACTGCTTTTTTGTTTAATATTAAACAATAAAACTCTTTAAAATACTACAAAATTACTGTTGTTTTTTGTTTAATGTTAAATAGTATATATAAAGTGAAACTCTCTAAAACACTATGGAGATACTGTTGTTTTTTTGTTTAATATCATGCACTATGCAAAATGCCAAAATAGGTTGTTTTTTGTTTAATATTATGTTGCATATATATCAAATGAAAGTATAAAACGCCCTAAAGTACTAAAAAAATAAAATTATGTTCCAATTAATTCTGAAATAAAACGATAAATTATTGTTGTTTTTTTACACCGTTCAGTTTAGTTTTTTCAGTTTTAAGAAACCAAAATCGAATACCAAACCTAAATAATTCGGTTCTTACCAAAATAAACCAAATTTCAGTTTTTAAAAATACAAACCAAACCAAAATCAAACCAAATCAACCAATTTTAATTTTCTTCTTCGGTTTCGATTCGGTTTGTGCACCCCTAACAACAACCCCATGCATACAATATCTTTTTGGCCTTCAAAAGTTTCAATCCAGTGACCGTCCTTTCCATTTCTAATCAAATAAATTAAAAATAATGTTAGATTTACTTTTTATTTTTATTTTTATTTTTTGATGTATGAAATACTAATTGGTATAAATATTAATAAATTATAAATAGAATCAATCGATCTTTATCACATTAATAAGTATGACTAGAAAATTAACATAGTATTATTTGTAAAATAATACTGTTTTGAAGTTCCATTGAGATTCAATTTCCTTAACATTTTTTAAGATTCTTTGTTTCAATTGACAACGTATTGTAATAATTTTAGACTCTCCATATATCATATAAACCAAGATCAACAAAACTGGAAAGTGACAAGACGTGAGAGGGTATTAAAAACACTAAAATGCTAATGAAAAGTGCAAGTAAAAGTTTATCTAATTTTTAGGGTAAATGACAAATCAACCATCGTGGTTTGAGATCAATAACAAATCAATCACTATGGTATTTTTTTTAACAAGTTAACCACTCACGTATGTTAAAATGAAAAATCCAACATTTACCATTAAAAAGCTAGGAGCCAACGTCTAAACGCCGGAACGACTCGCTCCGGCGTTCTGATTTTCTGAAGAATTCAGAACACCCAATGGTGGCGTTCTGATTTTTTGAAGAATTCAGAACGTCCAACACGGGGTATTCTGATTTTCTGAAGAATTCATAACGCCCAACGCGGCGTTCTAAATAATTCAGAACGCTACGGGGCATTCTGAAAGGGCATTATGAAGAAAATCAAAATGTCGGCAAGGAGACACAACAAATTTCGTGGTGTTTGGTGCACAAGACACCGCATTTTTATGCAGTGTCTTACACTGAGACATCGCAAATAAAATATGAGGGAATGCATGAGTCTGTGGAAGCGAATGCTTTGGCGACAAGTACGCAGGTGCGAGATGTCGTCATTTCACATGGAGAACTTGTGATGAAAAGCAAATGTCGTAGGAGAGTAGGCAGCTGCGAACTGGAACACATTCACAAATCAAAGATATGTTGTCATTTGGGTTAAGGACAACAGAGAATAGTGAGTGGCGCAAAAGTGTAAATGTCTATGGAAAGGTGCGCATTTGTCGACTTAAGGAAACACTGTCGTTTAGATCATAAATTAACAAAAAAACTGTGAACATCATGGGGGTGTGGGCATCAACGGTAGTGAACATATCTGCAGAGAGTGTTTGTCCATGCCCTAACTGTGAGTATAAAATGTAACGACCCAAATTTTCTTACTTTATTAAAAATACGTTAAATTTAAAATTTTTCTTTTTTATAAACATTGAAAAACCTTTTTAAAATATAATCAAAGTTCTTTTGCTACAAAGTTTCACTGTTGAAAAACCTTTTTTTAGGCTTATTATGGAAATCATTAAAAGTAGTGGAAAAACCATAGCTATATATTTTTTTCTTAAAACATAGCAGAAGCGTAATTAATTCAATTGAAGAATACTAAGCAATTTAATATAGATTAATTACAAAAGATTTTTCTTCTATTTTCTTTAGCCTAGCTACCCACAAGTCTCATGCATGCAAATCTCTCATCAACTACTTCTTAATTTGTTTTCTCACGTTCACCTACACCATTAGCAAATTGTGAGCTGAGACCCAACAAGAAATGAGATATGAAATATGTATCCCTCTAACTCACTATGTTGGAATGGGTTCGCCCCAATTGTTCTCTTCTTTAAGTTTTTACATCACTCGTACATCGAGTTACATATTGGAGGAACCCACCCATGTGTGGCGCTATAGTCATACCGGCTTCTAACCTCTTGTGTGTAGCTAGTTCCGTTCTCTACAAGGGTGGGGTGTATTTTCTAGCTACCAGATTAGATCTACACTACCTGTCCATTCCCCAACTCATAATATATTTTCATTAATTCTTTGTTCTCTCATAACTCATGATTCGAGTGGGAGATTGAAAGAACTCATGTGTGACGACATAGTCATACTGATGTGATCCAGGGTCCACTGACTCGTGCCCGAGCCAAGAAACTTATTTCTTCCTTAACACATTCTTATTTTGCAGGTATGCCTAAATTATGGGATTTTACGGAAGAGACAACGCACGAGGACAAGGGAAAACCATTTCATGTTGTTACTTGGATCGACTCACCACCAACGGATTAGTTGACTTCTTTCTGACTTTGAGTTGCCTTAAGGTTGCTATATTCTATAGTTTATTTCTTTGTTTACTTGCAATTTTTTTGATGTTTAAGAACTTATCTAGCCGAGTCTTGATTTGTTGCTTTTATTTGGTTGTTTAGTGAGCTATTTTGTGAGGTGCGCGGTTTGCATGTAAACCGCGCCCTCATGCCCAATTTTTGGCACATTAAGGGCATTTTGGTCTTTGTTCTTTATTGTAAAACTCTTAGAGTTTAAAGCCCCTTGCTGGAATGAAAAGATCACTTTTGGAAGAAAAATCAAAAACCCTTTTGTTGAGTGAGAGTGACCGCGTGGAATCCCCTCCCCTTCGGCCGAACTCCATAGCCTGAACTTGCTGCTCTTTGATTGCTTCTTGTGCAAGTTGGAAAGGTTGCTATTTCCTCCAATTCTTCATCTTGGTGGAGTCTTTGTGGTGTGGAAGCAGGAGAAGCATCGAAACCCTTGGAGAGTGCTTGATTTTCGATCAAGCCGAACTATCCCGTCCCTCTCACGGTAGGAGGATAAATGGACTCCACAGTTTTCTTCTTGGTTTTCTTGAAGGTTCTTGCGAGTAGTTATTGGTTCTTCTTATTCTATTCTTCTCATAACAGGTTGCCACTATCTTATTTGGAGAATATATTCGTTGGTTTTATGTTGAGATTGAATCTTTAGTGGATTTTTTGTTTGCCGCAAATCTGTCCTCAACTTGGCACTGCTGGATTTATGCGATTGTGATTCTGTTTTGAAGCCCTTGCGCATGTCGTTTTAATTTCATCCCTTCTGATGATTTGTTCTACTATTAGTCAAGCTACTTGCCTCCAAATTTGACATTCATTGGATGTACGCAAGGCGAGATATTTCTGTTTGAATTCGAATTGCCAATTCTGTCCAGTGAGACCCTAGATTTTGGAGTTGTGTTGTTTTTGCCATATCTGGAGTTTTCGAGTGGTTTTTACACTGAATTTTTGATATGACGTTCATGAACGAGTTGATTTATTGCCCTCCAAATTTTAGCTAATTCGCACGTTAGGTTTGGGAGTTATTCTTGTTTGAAGATTGGTGGACAGAATATTACGGATTATTTGGCAGATTTCAATCAAGTGCTCTTCGAGTGACTTGGAGCATGTCA
Source organism: Begonia loranthoides (assembly GCA_022433065.1). Classification (NCBI taxonomy): domain Eukaryota; kingdom Viridiplantae; phylum Streptophyta; class Magnoliopsida; order Cucurbitales; family Begoniaceae; genus Begonia; species Begonia loranthoides. The sequence goes on from CM039483.1 coordinate 33,834,481, forward strand.
CATACCCACTTCTAACCTCCTGTGTGTAGCCAGACCCATTCCCGAAAAGGGAGGAGCATAAGTTCTAGCTACTAGATTAGATTCGCACTACCCGCCAGTCCCCCAACTCCCCATATATCATACCATTCACTCATTTCATCTTATTTATTTGTTTTACTCACATAAATGAATAGGAGTACCAACCCCAAATGTGACACTTCTTACTTTTTCCTACATGGAGAGCATGTCCATGTGTGGGGAAAGCATCCCCTTGTTGTGAAAGTAGGTTTTAATGAACTACACAACAAGAAAACATATTATTTAAATTCTATTTATTCACAGACTGAGAGTTTTCAAACGAGGGAGTGCATCCTAACCTCGTCCGCGTTTGTCCGTAATCAACATTTCCCAGGTAGATTTGCATTTTTGGACAAAGGAAATTTTCATCTCCTTTGTCTGCATGCATTCGAAAGTGTCCAAAAATTGGACAGATACAAACCTTCATCGTCTACTGCCATCTACAGTCGGCTTGGCTCATCTGAATTCTCATGTTGAAGGGAAAATTAGGACTCGAAGACTCATCATGCATCCCAAAATGCGGGGGCGACGTGCAATGCATTATCGGACGCAGCTCCTAGTCTGCGTGCGTCTAAAAACTCAAACACACATGATTTTCACTGCGTCCGAAATCTCAAGCATACCTCTTTTTCATCAAAATTTCATACTTTAAATACTCCATAATATTTACCCCATATATACACGATACAAATCAACACATATTGTAACATATGAATTATTCCAACAGAGCTTCTAAAAGCATTATTCTTCCATTTGAATGCTCGAGTTAAGTAGTGATACTTGTGTATGACCTCACAACCTACACCGCAAGGTGTTAGGAATCTCCATTGTTTATGTTAATGTCTTTACTATGATGACTCTTTGATGTTTTGATTTGCTTATGTGATATGTTTATTTTCAATATATATTGATATTGTAGATTTTTTTTATAGTACTTGAGATGTTTTTCCAAATATGTTATTGGATGATCTATTTTGTTATTGTTTTGAGATGCTGACTTTGTTTATAGTGATAAATTATTATTGCAAATATGTTGGATAGTTACTTAGGATTGTTGCTTCTGGTTGTAGTAAGTGGATGTTAATCTTAAGCTTGTTGTTGTTGATTCCTTAAATAATGCTCTCTATTTTGATGAATAATATTAAGGATTTGTTCTAGTTGCATTTTGAATGATAAGTTTCATGCACGAGTTTGCACATAAGAAAGATAAAAGATGATGAATGCACATAAATGAATTTGAGGACAAACTGACCAAAAGGGTAGACCACTAGATACTTAAGCCTGTTAGTTTGCTCCTGATGGATGTCGGGACATACCAGTCCAAGGTTCGTTGGGTTGCCATGCATTGAAATGGATGATAGTTAACAAAGCACTCTCACAAATGGTAGAGTTTGTTTCCAAAAGGGCAGAGATTTGTGGTGGGTGTTTCACTACCAAACCTGCTCATTCCTGTAGAAAAAAAACCATTTCTTGTAGGTGGAACAAAGAATCCAAAGGAGGAAGCGAAGGAGAATTTCAATGGCGACGACAATGCTCGATTTCAAGCAATCGAAGGCTGTAATGGAGGCGAGTTGCTCCGCCAAGCGAGCTGCTAAGTAGGGCGAGGGTCTTCGGCAATACCATCTCCAACATATTCATGAGTTTCACCTTCAGGTTTGCCAAATGATGCACGATCTTAACCGACTCGAAGCTCAACGTAATGAGCTCAATTCTCGAGGTGATTTGATGTCTATTTTTTTCTTTTTTCTTTGTTTGCCCTAATCTATTTGCTTAATTTACTTTTTATATTTAGATTTATTGAGTAACTATACAATTTTCTATCACTTATTTTTTTTTCAGGATTGTTTCAAAGTAAGTAAATGCACGTTCATGCAAACAATCAATTCCTCCCATTTTAAACGATATTTATTTAACCATTTCATTTATACATAATTTTTGAATAAATACTACTAGTCTTCGTCCATGATGAAGAAAGCTTTTGATGAAGATCTTGATATTGATTCTTTTATCGCCTTAATCATTTTCCTTTAATCTGTCTATGATCAACAAACACAAGTTTGGTAGACCGTAATTCTTTTAGAGATATTTTTTGTAATTGTCATAGAGAAAGTGTGTTGTAATTTTCTCTAAAGGAGGAAGAAGACAAGTTGCACTACTTTTTATTGTAATCGTATGATCAACATTAAACAGAGATTCTATATATTTAATATCAAGATTTAATTAATACAAACTATCTTTCATAATACGATAACTATATCAGTATTTATGTTTGTACAATTAAAATACACCATCACCAATCTCAATATTAAAACATTTACAATCCAACTTTGCAACAAAAGTTAAATTCCTAGCACATTTAGGAACATAAAAAATACGTTTCCAGTTCTAGGTGGTATCCAGTATCTAGGATCAATCTATACGTCTCAATTCCTTCTATTTGTGTCTTTATTTTGTACCCCATATACAAGAACTTCTCAGTCCCATTTATGGGTTGAATCAAAAGAAATCCCTACGCAATATGTGACACATGAGTAGTAGAACCAGAATCTAGCCACCAAATATTATTAGGCCCTTTTAGAATATTTGATTTAAAACATACTGAAACAAATAATGTACCTTTCTTTTTTAACCAAGTTTTTCTTTCGAGACAATCATTTTTTATGCATCCAGCTTTATTGTAGATGTAACAAGTAATCTCTTTTCAGATTTGACCATCATTCATCTTTAATTGGTCTTTTCCCTTCTGTTTGTTCTTCTTACTTGAATTTTCTTTGCTACTATTGATTTCCTTCTAAAATGTTAAATGTATGGTATGATCTTTCAATTTCTTCAACCTCCATTCTTCTTGAATCAACATGGCCTTTATTTATTAAAAGTTTTGTTTCTCTTTAATGGTGTTATAATTCACCTCGAACTGGTCAAAGTCAATAGGAAGTGAGTTGATGATAAATTGAACTAAGTATAATTCACTTACATTCATACCCAACGTTTTCAGCTTTGCTACCAAAATTTGTCATGCTTGTTATAGGATCAGGAATGGGTTGAGACCATTCAAATTTCTTGGTCGTCAAGTCACTCGTCAAGCTCCCTACAACAAACTTATCCATAATATCTGATTAGGGAATATGACTTTATTTTCAACAAGAAATCATTAGCATAATTCGTCTTGGCATCAATGGCTTAACATTTTTCGTCATTGTCATCTTCATTAATCTTAAACATAGTCTGTTAGACCGCTGCCAAGCCTCATTATAAGACTTGTCCGTATTCATACTTGCCTCAGTAATGGCTGGTAGTCTATCACAAACTAGTGCTAGGTCTAAATCTTGTACACCCAGTTAAAAGTAGATTTGTTCAAATCAGTTAGCATAGTTTAGACCATTGAACTTAACTGAAGTATTACCATAAGCGAATAAATTAACAGAAGTTGCAAATAACACATGCTCATACATTAATGTTTTGAACAAGCTAAACAAGATTCAGATAAACATAAAATTATTTCTTTAAGTTCACCTTTAGGTAATATTTAAATAAATAATCAATCAATGATGTTAGTATCTTTAATTCACTTATAAACATATTCAATGCAATATGTTTAGTATCTTTAGATATTTAAACATATCAATCAAATATGTAAACATCTCACTTTAATATTAGTAAATATAAACATTGGTCCACCTTTGGGTGACCTACTAGTTTATAATTAATAATCTCATTTCAATAACAACATATTAATTAAATGAATAAATTACATAATTTAATATTGATAATTTCAAAGTAGGTCACTTTGGTGACTACTAAGTTTCTATACAACAATATTTCAATTGAGTAAAATTTCATATGATAACATATAATCAAACTACCCTTTTATGCCTTGTGGACAATTAGTGAACGAGATACTTGCATCCGCTATCGTTCTAAAATGCATTACAGTTTGTACAGATTCAATTAAAAAACGTTCATAGTCATCCTACAGCATCCGTAATTGTCTGAATTCTCATGAAACTTTTACATATTCAAAATGATATCGTCCACTAGGGTCCGCTTAATCCTTGATCGTCTGAAAATGTATGAATCTATTACAGATTCAAAACGTGATTGTTTGCCTGCGTCCGTTTTCCTTAGCGATCATCTGAAAACATCTGATAGCAACTTTAAACTATAATTTCATTACAGTGGCAAATCTGTATTGTCCAAAATCATTTTCATCTGAATCTGTTTCGTCGGCATGAAGAACATTTTACACAAATTCGTCTAAAAACCATTTTCTCCGAAATATATCCTTATTTCTTTCTACGATTTCATCTATAATTCTATTCATGTACAAATGTACGACATTAAACATTCATTTTTCATGCATATAACTTTCATGAAATCGTATTATTTTCATGGTAAATCAATATGTTTATTAATCGTACTCTGATCCCAATTGTAAGTAAATCCACGTTCATACAAACAATCTATTCGTCCCATATTTAATGACGTTGATTTAACCATTTTGATTTTCTATAATTTTTGAATAAATAATAACAAACTTTGTCCATGATTAAGAAAGCTTTTGATGAAGATCTTAACATTGATTCTTTTATCGCATTAATCATTTTCCTTTAATCTGTCTATTTGATTATCAAGAAACACAAATATAGTTCACCATAATTTTTCTAGAGATATTTTCTATAATCGTCTTAGAGAAAGTGTGCTGTAATTTTCTCTAAATGATGAAGAAGACAATCTTCCAAAAGTCATCTTTCCATACATGCCTTTTCAATCATGTCTTTTCATTCATAACTCTTCAACTATACTTTATATAATATTTATAAGATTAAGGAGAGAGAGTTAAAACTCAATTAACTTAATGTTTTTTATGCTTAACAACCATCACATTAAGCACTTTAATATTAAGTCAATATTACTTTAATTAACATGGACCACATTAATAAATTATTGTTAAATAACATAAATTTCAATTGCTTAGATTATATTTGGATTTCGAATCATTTTACTATAGAAATAAATCAATTTAGAGAGGAGTTCTATATATTAATAATGAATAGTAATACAATGTATAATAATTACATTCTATTTATGTGCATGAGGGAAGGTTCCAGATAATGAATTGGTTAGAAAAATAGCAAACCAAAGGTAAGTGTAAAAAGCATTTACAAGAGATATACTATCACCCCCTCAATCTCAAAGTGAATAATAAAAAGATTGACATGAGATATCAAAATTTTGGATGTTCGAAGAGGTTTAGTTATCCCATCGGCCAATAAGTGGAAGAAGGTGTAAATTGTACCAAACATTCCTTGTGGCAAATTTTTTTTACAAACAAAGTGAAAGTCGATTTCCACATGTTTCGACTTGGAATGGAAAACTAGATTAGATGTCATATACGTGGCACTTATAGTGTGATAGTAAATTATAGGGTTGATGGAGAACTTAAAACCAAGGTCATGCAATAAGCATTAAATCCATATAACCTCCGAGGCGCCATTCGCAACACGACAATATTTAGCTTCGGTGCTTGTTCTTGAAACACATTTTTGTTTTGCTGAAGACCTAGATTAAACGAGTAGACAAGGGGTGTGAAGAAGCTGGAAAGAGGAGGTGGGAAGAAGAAACTACAAAATTCTTAATTATAGATATAGAGAGGGGAGTAACAACAACATTCTCGGAAATCTTGTATATTTTAGCGGACTGGAGGTCAATTTTTTGAGTTGTGAAGTGGTGGGTGGCGCCATAATCAAGAATCCAGGTGGACAGCTGAGATGTAGGGTTACCTTGAACCACAAGAAGATTGGCATTAAGAGATGCAGATGACAATGTAGCTGCATGGAAAGACCTTGAGTAGAAGGTTGGAAAGATACATTCAGACGATGATAGCAAACCAAAGAAGTGTGGCCTATTTTATGGCATATTTGACATCGAGGCATATGTGAAGGAGACTTGTTAGGCTTCCATGGAGAATATGAAGACTGAGGTTTCTCGAGAATGCTAGGCGACAGAGGGCCTTGTGTTGTGGGAGGTGTAGAAGGATTGTAGCGTGGATGAGGAGTGGAAAATGACATTTTGGGGATGCGACCGATGGCAAGAGCAGAAAAATTGGCTGAAGGGAGCTCACAGAGGATAGCATATGCTACTTTCTAGCTAAGTAAAAGGTTGTGAACCTTCTCAATGCTTGGTGGGTTGGAATGACTAGTAAATGACGTAACAAAAGAATTGTAGTCACTACCGAGACCATCAAGGAGGTATATCAGTTGATCATTTTGAGAGACAAGTTTGCCAATCAAGGATAAAGTATTACATATTGAGTTAATTTCTGTATAAACTCTAAAACAGTAATGTCATCCTTTGACAGATTATGCAACTGGCCACAATTTTATCAAACAAGCAAGAGAGGTTGAGGAATAAAGGCGAGCAAAAGCAAGCCAAATCGCAGAGGAAGAATTGTAGTAGACAATTTGGGTAAGCAAAAGCTTAGTCTGAGAAGCATACAACCAGCTCATGAGAACATAACACTGCAAAATAGAAAAAGCTGGATTCAGGAGAAGATGATTGTCATCAAGGAAGGCCTTAAGTCTGTTGGTTGTAACAACGTTGAGGATCTGATTGACCCATCAAAGAAGGCCTCAAAACCGTTGTCTATAACAACGTTGAGGATCTGATTCTTCCACACAAGGTAATTAGTAGAGTCTAATTTTACTGTGAGAGGTTGGTTGATAAACGAGAGGGAAGTGATGGTAGAATAATCAGAGGGAGAAAGCGGATTAATGGTACTGCTTAAAGAAGCCAACATTCTAGGATATGATACCAAGACCAAAATAAGATTTAGAGAAGAAATCTGTATATTGATAATGAATAGTAATACAATGTAGAACAATTACATTCCCTTTATAGTTATAGGTTTGAAGGCATATTCTAGATAATGAATCCGTCTGAGAATCACAAACCAAAGGTAGATGTAAAAAGCATTTACAAGACTAGAGATATACTAACAATTACGCACTTTGGCTGTGGGAAATTGGTACATTGGATTAAGCTAATCTGCCAACCAATAATTTATCATAAACATGTGGGAGGAAGGGGTAAAGGCCAAGTTGATCACTAACACTTGAGTGGAGAATCTGAAATTTTTAATTTTAAAAGGTAAGTGTAACACTTGTCATGTTCAGTTGTGATCCGCCCGAAACCCCATCTGTGCTTTTATTAGAGCAAAAAGAGAATGTAATCAGAAACAAATTTATTTGGTAATGATTGTTCTGAATTCCTATTTTGGGAAGGAGAGAAATCAAAAGTTTAAAAAATAACTCATAGCTGAATCAGACATGTCTACTTAGTGCCTTATTTGTCTCTCTCGAATAAGTCCTGAAATATGTCATAAATCCTACGCAAGTTTGCTTTTTATTTATCGGAAGTTTCAAAGTAGTTTGACAATACCTCTCATAAGGTTGGTAAATACCCTCTCCTGGCCCTGTTTGATTTCATATTTCTTGACCAGTGCCATTTATGGTAGCTTTGTGCTTATAGTATGCACAAAAGTAACTTATTTTCCTAAAATGCCACTATTCTCTTCTGTATGTTGCATGATAATGTGACTGCTTCTCTTTTCTATTTTTCTTTGCCAATTTGAAATCCAGTAATCACATTTAAGTTTTGAGTATGAATTGAAATTGGACGGTGAGAATGCAAAGGGAAGAATTGCAACTGCTTCAGGAACCTGGTTCATATGTTGGTGAAGTTGTCAAAGTTATGGGGAAGAATAAGTTTCTGGTCAAGGTAAGTGGTCTAACGTTCTGTTGTTCTTTAGGTGTCCATTTTAAATAAATACTCCTACCAATGAAAACCTTCACTGGCTTCATGGCAGCATACCTAATGATTTCCTTGTGTAATATTGATTGCAATTGTGAGATCATAATCATATTATGTGTTATATTATGGTAGTATGTAGTCTCAGTGGCCATCTGAATTCTACAATTATATAGTCCAGCACATGATTTCCTTTTTTTTTTCTCTCTTTTTTTATTTCCATTGCGTTGGAAAATCCAGGAACAAAGTTCTGTGTTTGTGAGTATGTGCGTACTTACCATACACATTACTTGAGTTTATCTTTAGAAATGACCTTTTCATTTGCTGAAGAGTCTGGTACTGCATTAAGATAGTAACCATTTTATTAATAATAGTTTTTTACATTTCATGTGCAGGGAACATGCTCCTTCTATTATTTTTATGGATGAAATTGATAGTATTGGATCTGCTCGAATGGAATCTGGCAGTGGAAATGGTGACAGTGAGGTGCAGCGAACTATGCTAGAGCTTCTCAATCAACTAGATGGATTCGAAGCATCAAATGAGATAAAGGTAGTGCCTGTGGCATTGTGCTGTAGAACCAGTAAATTGAAAGCAAATACTAAAATGTTGAACTTCAACTAATAACCAATTCTGCTATACAGGTTTTGATGGCCACAAATCGAATCGATATTCTTGATCAAGCACTTCTTAGGCCAGGACGAATTGACAGGAAGATTGAGTTCCCAAATCCGAATGAGGAGGTATGTGAATTCTTGGATATGCTTTTTTATAATTAATTATTGCATGGTATGAAGGCAATAAATACAAAGTTGACTTCATGTCTATATGCAGTCTCGTTGGGACATCTTAAAGATTCACTCAAGAAAAATGAATTTAATGCGTGGGATTGATTTGAAAAAGATTGCTGAGAAAATGAACGGCGCATCAGGTGCAGAACTCAAGGTAAGTTCCATGTTATTAGGATATATCTTTTTTCTCCCTGGCCTACATGTTTCATGTTAATTCCTGTATTTCAGTCCCTCAAGTACTGCTAGTAGGATAAATGAACATAGATGGATTTAGCTAAGTTCAGGAGATGGAAATGGAACTATTTTATTTTTTGGCCTTTTGAATTCATTTTTGAATACTTGAATCATGCCAGCCGATTCATTTTTTTAAGTTAAAAACATATGTGGAAGTTTACGTACTAAAGTTTACTTACTTCCATTGAATTGCAAATTTAAATTTTGCTGTGGTAGGATAAAGTACTACCAATTATAGTTGCGAGGGAGGTGTATTTTGCTGGCAGGGCTTCATTATATCTGAATTTTGCAGGCCGTCTGCACAGACGCAGGAATGTTTGCTCTGAGGGAGAGAAGGGTACATGTAACTCAGGAAGATTTTGAGATGGCCGTGGCCAAGGTGATGAAGAAGGAGACAGAGAAGAACATGTCGTTGAGGAAGCTGTGGAAGTAGGTAGTAAGGTCCTGCTTGCTATTTTCTTTAGAATATTCCATTCAAGTTGTTTGCTTTTCTTTTTACACATTGTCTCCTTAGGTTGATAGAGAGTTTAAAAAAGACACCATACTTTTAAACGACTCTGCTTACTCGTAATTTTCATCCCATCTTTATGTCAAATCTTGACTTTTATAGGTTACACTACCAAACACAGGCTAGTGATTACTTTTCACGGGTAGTTGTGGTCTCCCTGTTCAGTTCCACATGGTGTCCTTTGGGTTGTGGTCAGTTAGTCAATTGATAATCACATTTTAAACTTGGTCATTGTTAGGTAATGAGTCGCGTTTCCAGATGACTTATGAATCTTTTGAGTAATCTTTGAATGGTTTTGGAACAAGTGATTGAGATGAACTCATCCTATTTTTGTAATTTTGGACTAGAATTGAGCTCAACCAAAAAAGCTTAGACAATTAATCGAACTGAATGATTGAATTTGAGTCTACGGCTGCAATTGTCCCCTGGCCCCTCTTCATAATGTATGTGCATGGCAACAGCAGCGTGATTTGACCACTTTCCTGCATGGCAATGGCAGCTCTTTCTGACCGTTGTCCTTCGTGGCTTCCACCAACTAATTGCTTTTTTCTACTTTGGTCAATGTGCAACATCAAATCCATTCCAATTTAATTTCTTGAATGATTCTTACAAACATTTAATCTCTTTATTTGTATATTCTTTGGGCTGTATTAATCTTCTTCAAGTAGTAAAATACGAGAGACTTACCTTGACTCGAGTCATATGATCCAAAGATTCCGAAGATTAGTTGAGATGCTCCTAAGCTAACTAGTAAAATAATGCAAATAACTATTATTATTTTTGCTTACGAGTGTCATTTTTTTTTCAGTTTTATGTTACATAAAAAACTATCGATTATATTTTTGCATTATTAATTAATTTAATAATGTTCTATTATTGCCAATAAAACAAATGATTAGGAAAATAATTTAGTTATTTTATTTACATGAGAATCACGTGCATGACAGTGATGAGCCTGTCACCACTCAACTTCCAACTAAGGTAATCCTTATTCCTTTGTACACACATAAAAAGTCTCCCAACAATCAATGCCAGCTAATAGCTATTATGCCAATTCATTTGCTACTCAGTTGTCACTTTGTTTATGTAATTTTATCCAAAAGTATATGCTCATTTGTGACCACCAACAAAAATAGCAGCACTTTTGCTTAAGAAAGATAGAATCAATTTTCTTTCTAGAAAAATAAAACACGCATGAGGCAAGACGTAAAAATAACTTTGTGCAGACATTAAATTCAAAATAAGTAATATTTTAGTGTTGGTATTGAGGCTCCACATTCATAACTTTGGATTAATCACGTGAAATGTCACGCATGTAAATTTATCTTGGTCTTACTTATTTTTTAATTTAATTACGGTGACATTTAATTGAAATGGATGTAAATTGCGATAATTATGGTAATGATTGGAGTCAATGATTGGTGGAGTCAAATTTTGAATTAAATTGTATAATTGGTAAAGTCAGCACGTACACATTGACAGGTTCTGTATTGATTTGTTTCCATCTTATTGTTCGTTCATGCTTTAGGTTCGATTGTCTATTTTTACATATTATTATTTTTTATATTTCTATATTTCAATTTCCATTCACATGAAATAAAATAACAATTGATAGTTTAAAGATAATGATTGTAGTTAAATTATGATTTGTTTTGATGTTTAGAGGGTAACATGTAAAATTATATGTGTGCACTTTAATTTTATAATATAATCAAATAATCTAATATGTTGTTCATTTCGTTGTTAAAATAATTTTAACAGGCAAAAAGAGATAATGCTTCATATTTTTAGAAAAATGGGTAAGGTTTCGAACTTCTGAACGATGGTGTGAAAGATTCATGTTCGACGTACACTTTAACTCTAATATGTTGTTTATGTGTTGTAATAATAATTATGATTACTTATTTGACATGTAGAATGAGACACTATCTTAATTTGTTTCTCATCTGATTAATCAATTTTTTGATAGATCTATTAAAATATGATAGCGTAAATAATTTGATTGTGACAACTCGCCTTGTGATGGCAAGGATTACCCAAGTGGGAGTCTGGCCAATGTCAGTGGGAGTATACAATTTCACATCGCTTAGTAAAGTGAAAAAATATTTGGTTTACAAGTAAAGCTCTACTCCTTATTTAGTACAATAAGTTTTAGTCTAATTCCAAAAATAAAATTATGTGGGTTTGAACCCAAAGCGGATAATATTGTACTAGAATATTGAGAACGTTATAGATTCCTTTTTTAACTTGAAGATTAGAATTGATTTATAACAATTAGTTTATTTAATGGATGGTCAAAACTTCATCTGCATTCAAATGCTCTTGAGTGATCCACTAGAGATAAAAAATTGTTGAACAAAGACCAAAATTAAAAAAAAAATTGATATATTCAAGGGTAATTAACAAAACAACTATTGAACTATGAAATCAGTGATAAGACAAACACTAAATAATTTTCACTAACAAATCAAATAAATATGGAAAATGAACAAAGTAAATATCGCAATCACATTTTTTGTTAAAATTTGTGACTAAGGATGCCTTCTGATTCACTTTTTTGATGACCCTTTACCTCCATGGTACACACCAACGAAAATGACTTCTCTACGAAAATTCTAGGAAGCTATAGCCATAAAAACATCTCTCATCTCCATTCGAAACTAAATCTAAGAGTTTGAGGAGAAAGAAAAGTAGTTTGAAGGTTTAAGAACAAACACCTTCTATAGAAAAAGTTGACAATTTCTGAAAAAAAAAAAAAACCCACATAATAATAGGTTATCACAAAATATTCAGATAAAAAATTTCATATCTATATACTAGTGACTGAAAAATGGAACTCTTTTGAGAATTAAGCAATCGAAGTCATAGGAAGAGGCACTAGAGGATGCCGAATTGGAAAACAACCATGAAAATAAAATTAAAATACAATTTGAAAAATACACTATCCACAGCGGAAAGTGTATTTTCCGTAGTGGTAAGAGTATTTTCTCTAACGGAAAACATATTTTTTCGTAGAATATTAATTAAATTGGTAATTCATTTGATAATCAATTTCAAAATTAATTAATTCAGTAATTAATTGCACTTTAAAATAATAATAATTTAGTAATTAATTATAAAATTTGATGAATATCTAAAAAATTTAATAATTAATTGCTATATTTTAGACTAGTATCTCAAAATTGGTAATTAATTATCAAATTAACTACTTAGCTTAACTATAGTTTGTCACATTTTTTTAATAGTTTATTATTTTATTTGTTAGCAAAAATTATTTGATGTTTGTCTTGTTACTAATCTCATAGTTCAAGAATTATTTTATTAATTACCCTATATTTTGAACATAGTTACATATTTACAGTGTCTCAATTTATCATATTTCATCTTATCCAAAAATGAGATTATAATTAAATAAATTAATATATCATTTACTCTGATTAATGAATAATGATGCGTGGATCGCACATCTAGTAAAAGTAGAATAAAAAATTAATTTTGAATGTATAATATTATCCAATATAAAAAACAAAGGAAAAATATCAAATCAACCATTGTACTTTGTGATCCATGACAAATCAATCAATAAACTATTTTTACTAACAAATTAACTATTGAACTATGAAAAAAAGTCCCCACAAACATTACTGTTACGTTTACTATTAAACGCATTATTTTGATCTGCGGCGGAACATGTACTATTCCGCCGTGGATCAATATTTTTGAAAATAACATAATAATATTGATGGTTAACCATAGATCATCATTCGATCCTCCTTGGATTGACTACAATCCCCGGCAGATTCATAATGGTCTGCTGAGGATCATCGTGCGTCATACGGCGTTCCACCCTACTATATAAGACTCGACTGTTCGCAACGGCGAGTTTACCGTGAACCGTGATATCCTCCGCGAACATTTGTACGTTTAGACCTTTGTTCTACACTGTTTAATTGATACCAATGGATTCCTGCGCAAAGAAAATGTCGTTCGAGCAAAAGGATAGTCTGTCTCAGGCTCAGCCGTGGCCACGACCAGAAACGACAGACTCCAGCCGTGAACGAAGTCGGATTGCAATAGATCTCATCAGGCAGTTACAAGGCAATGCACCCGCCGTGGTGTAAGGTGGAGCACCCATGGTTCAAGTTGGAGAAACCGCGGTTGATGTTGGAGGACCTGTAGTTGCCCTTGTTATAGAAGCCGAGGTTGAAGCACAACCTCAACCTCAACTTCAGCCTAAAAAATGACCAGCAGCAAGTGCACTAGTCCATTTCAAACCCGTTACAGCCGATTTGCATTCCCCACTCTTCAGAACAGCCAAGTCGAAGGAACGCTATGAAGCTGATGTTAAAATCGTTCAATTATGGTTTCTAGAAGAGTAGACTTTGAGTCATTAGCTGAGTTGGAAATTGAAGAATTGTTTGAGGGGGTTGGCTTAGCAGGTTTGTGCCGATTTGGTAGAAGTTACTGTGAGCAGATTGTTAAACTATTTTATGCAAAATTGGAACATTCCACCCAACAATTAGAGGACTGGATTCACATGTTTGGACGGGAGTTGAGATTGACTCCCAACTCACTCTTTCAACTCACCACTACACTAAGAACACTTAAACTATTTTATGCAAAATTGGAACATTCCACCCAACAATTAGAGGACTGGATTCACATGTTTGGACGGGAGTTGAGATTGACTCCCAACTCACTCTTTCAACTCACCACTACACTAAGAACACTTAACTCTCCTCCACTCACAGATAGAGAGGCTCTCACAGGGGAGGAGAGCTTCTCGCAGAAAAGGGGAAGCTGAAGACTAAAATGGAATTGGCAGGGAAAGAGAGGGATATTACCTGGATGGAGGGAAGGGAGACCATGAGTGCCTAAGGGAACAAGGAGGAGATGGCCTAAGGCAGGGGGAGGCGTCACCAGCGGGAGGGAGATGACTTTGTCGTCTCCGTGTCGGGCATTTATGGGCTAAACAACAAGCTTCCAGATTTTAAATCCCAAATTTAACGCTGAGCTAGGCTATTTTAGATGAGTACGAACGCATAGGTCTCGTCCGCATTCGTCCGCGAGGTTAAAATATCACAGGCTAAATTGAGGCTTCTGACGGGAGAATGCATCCTCGTCCTGTCCGTACTGTCTGCAAGTGACTTGTGGATGCAAAATCACGTCCACACGTGGCGTCCACATGTCATCCAAAAGTGTTCCAAAAATCGGACAGAGGCAAATCAAACGAGCCTACAACTTGTCCACAGTAGTCCTGATTTGTCTGAAAGTCCCCATAGTTTGTACATATTCGATGCGGACGAAGCAACTTGCGTCCGCATCGTCCTAGACCTCATCAGCGACTCCCCTGCACAGTGAAGTCAGGACGCAGAATCACGTCCCGAGTCATCCCCAGGGTGAGGGTGACGTGCAATTCTCATGCGGATGACACTTCCCGTCCGCATGAGTTCGAAAGTCGATTTCCAGACACATTAGGACGCGAATCCTCGTCCTTGAGGCATCCCAAGCGTCAGGGACGTTACGCAATGCACTTGCGAACGACATAATGCATCTGCAGGCGTCTGTAAATGCCCTGGACAACCTTTCTCACACTTTCCTCACTTAACTCCTATCCTATAACATTTTCCCCATAAACACATATCATAACTTGACACGCATAAATACACGACGTAATGTCCCAATTACCCCATTCTTCAATCACGTCGCGTATACGGGGAAAGCGTAATAGAAATACCCTTAGACTTAACGTTCGAGAGCGTCCTTGGTAATACCCTATAATTGTCTAACTTAAAAAGTTAGGGTGTTATACAAATGATGGAGAAGCACCTTCAAATAGGGCTGCTCCAAATTTAAAAAAATTGAGGATCAATGTCAAATGGGGCTGCTCCAAATGCAAAAAATTGTGGAGCGATCAGAGGAGCGGCATTATGAAATGTTGGCAGCATTGCAGAGAATGGGGCAGCGAGCAGCCCATCTAGCAGCCTCTCGAGCAGCCTTTCTAGCAGCCTCTCCAGCATCCTCTCCATTATCCTCTTCAGCAACGGAAGGTACAGATTGTTTATAAGTCATTTACTTTTTATACAAAGTCTATTATTTACTTTATTTGTATGCAACATAATTATGTGTCTAAAATTTGCATCACCATTGGCCTTAGAGGTGAACCTGCTCCTCCTGTCGTGCTTGCCAAGGTGTAGGAGATAGATGCATTGGGTGGATCACAGCCTCGGCCAATGAAAACTGTGTGCGTGGTACATCTTCAATTTGGTTATCTCGATGTGTTTGCATTTATTCATTCCTTCTTAGTTTGACAGTCTCTTATCAATTTTTTTTTACAGCCAAGTGAACTAATGGATCTTTTCATGAAGTATGTTGCTGGAAATACTTAGAAAAACTTGGAGATGTGCGCAATTCTTTCGGGAAATCTGGTTGATGATGAGTACACCATCACTGAGATCATCTTCCCATAGCAAGTTGGGACGGTAAACATGGTAAGAATTATGTTATGTTTTATTAAGTAGTTTAGAAGCTTTTATCTTAGTACTAATTCTTGCTTTACTTTTTTTTTTTGTAAGCAGTGCTATGTCGTGAATGAAGAAAAATACTTCAAACATTAGGGTGGATTCATGTAAGTAATATCTCACTTTTTCAGTTTGTTGTTCATGTTGCAATAGTTCTAATGCGAGTTTACATTTCAGTCACACCCAAAGCAGCTATGTTTTATGCGACCGTTGACCTGCACACTCACTTCCTTTACTAGCAATTGTTGCCTGAAGCAATTTAGATCATCTTAGCGCCAACTGGCAAAGAGTGGTATATCTTTTCCTCTGTGTAGATTCATATTGTTTTCCGCTTATGTGCTGATTGTTCCATTTGCATTTTATAGCACACACAACATATTTTGGTGTATAAGTGAGGGATTGGAGGTGATCCGACATGCAAGAAGAAGGACGACTTTTACCATCACTATGTACTAGTGAAGGGTTCGTTGTTCTCCAAAGCACCAACGTATACGTGGACCCGCATTTGTATTTTGAGATCACGGATTTGCAAAAGAAACCTTGCAAGAAGACGACTTAGGGTATTTGAGATGTGTAGAGATACAAATTTAGATACTCATTTTGTTGTACATAATAAAAAATTATGTTGATGTTTATGTTTTACGTTTTTTACTTGGATAATATCTGTTAATATCTATTTGGAAAATATCTAGCTTGGATAATATTTGGTTTTTGATAATGTCACAAAGGGGATAGACTAAAAACATGAGAAACTCTTGCAAAGTTTTCAATTTTTTGAAAATGAAATTAACTCAAAGGATTTCATTCTTAATCAATAAACGACTAACATATTCATTGCAACAATTTAAGCAACCTGTGCATAACATTGATCCACGACAGATCATTATCAATTTGCTGATCCGCCGCAGATCGTAGGCAATCTGTGGCAGATCATTGTCAATCCGCCGTAGATCGTAGTCAATCCACGGTGGATCAAATGATGATCAGTGGCGAACCATCATTATTATAACGTTATTTTCAATAATATCGATTCGTGGCAGAACAATACACAATCTGTCGCAGATCGAAATCAATGCTTTTAACGGCAAACATGACATCAATATTTGCGGAGATATTTTTTCATAGTTCAATGGTTAATTTATAAACAAAAATAGTCTAGTAGTTGAAAGGTTGATTTTTCATTTTCCCAAAAACAAAATAAACTGGGATATTAAATTCATAAAATAAGAATTAAAATTAAAACTTTCTTTTTCCGCAATTTCGGGTCAGATCAGGAACTCTTAAGCCATTGACTTCATTATTAGTTTTTTTAACATGTATCTTCATTTTTGAAGGATCTTCTTTCGTTCTTCATGTTTCTGCAAGAATGTTCAAATCTCAAACTCAACCCCTTCCATGGCTTCCAACCCTCCTCTTGCTTGCCTACCATTTTCAGACCTCGGCTGGAGAAGTCGGCACGGCAGCAAAATACTATCCTCCCTACATCCGTGAGTCAATTCAATCATTTAAATTATTTTTCACATTTTTCGAAATATTTGACGTCAGATTCTCAAACCAGCGACGAGGTGTTTCGGCAATGACCCGAGTCAGATTCCGTCCAGTAATCTGTTCGGATCGGCCGGAGACGGGGTGTGGGACAATGGAGCTGCTTGTGGGAGACAGTACTTGGTGAGGTGTGTAAGTGCTTCAGAAGAAAACGCTTGTATTCCAGATCAGACAGTTCAAATCACCATTATTGATCACTCTCCGAACTCACAGACGACGATGGTTTTGTCTGCAACTGCTTATGCGGGAATTGTTTCTTCGTATTCTCCAGTGTCTTTCGTTAATATTGAGTTTTTACTGTAAGTACTTCTCTTTCTTTTGTTTATCTTCTTCTTCTACTTCTTTTTCTTCATCATCTTCTTCTACTTCTTCGTATCTTTCTGTGTAAACTAACGTTTGGTCTAAAATTTGCAGAGCTTGAGGTTGAAGATTGTTAGAATGATATGATATCTAGAAGATTCTTTATGTAATAAACTCTATAACTGTATTTCCTTCTAGATTTCTCTCTGCATCTATAAAGAGAATATCATTGTTATATGGAATTATCAAGAATCATTTCAAATTGGTTTGGAATTCTCCATTCCTCACATGGTATCAGAGCCATGGAGATTCGTTTTCGCAGTCTTCTTCCTCCTCGCACTGTTCATCTTCTATCTCAGCTACAATAATGGCAGACCCAGCCCTTTATGACTTCCTTAACGAGCCTTCTTCAGCTTCAAAACCCATTCGGAGGCCGCTCTCTCGACCTGCAACTTCTCGGCTATCTCGTGCCTCTACTGTCCCCGAAAGTTTTGTACCTCCCAAGTGCTTGGCGGCCACCAGAACGCTCACAAGCGGGAGAGAGCAGTGTCTCGAAGAAACCAGAGCCTTCACGTCAATGGTACCTCCTTGGGTTTCTTCTTCTCGTCTGGTTTGTTGTCGTCGGGTTTGGGTTTGGCTTCCTTTTCATTTTATTTCTGGGTTTATTTCTTTTGGGTCCCATCGTCCACTTCTGTAATCTCTCCTTCTTCTTTCGTTTCCTCTTTCGTCATCTACCTCATCCGTACTCAACTCTGCTTATATATCTTCTTCCTTAAAAAATGGCTTCTCTCACCCTTATTTCTCCATCGAAATCTATTTTTAACAGAACTTGCTTCATATCAATTTCTGCACGAAGCTCTCTCTCTCTCTCCAACCATTTCCTCTCCGTTTGTTTCTTATCCTCTAATTCCGTTTCTGTTTCTTTCTTCCCTCTCCTCTTTATTGTCAAGGACCTGTAGTCCCTGCTCTTCTGATGAGCAACGATATTCTATCTCTCTTCTTCTGAGTACGGGTCTTTTGGACGCCACAGTGCTAATGTCTTTCTCCCTATCTTCACTCTTGTCTCTTCCTTCTATTCCTCAGCCACTTCTCACAAGCTCAGCATAGCTTCAATATCTTCTTCCTTAAAAATGGCTTCTCTCACACTCCCCCTTTCTTCAAATATCGGGCAAACTTTTGCACCGGCCGACGCCTCTCTCTTTCCTTTGGCGAATCAACAAAAAAAAAAACTAGAAAAGAAATCCAGATTCAATCCTCCTCTTTATCAAAAAAAAAAAAAAACCAAAGCCATTACAAGCATAAATGAAACTGCTGCTCCTGCTCCTCCCTCCTCCCCATCTCGTTCTTTCTTTGTCCCACCCAAACGGGTGGAGATTTCCCTCATCTTCCTTCTCTCTCCTGTTTCTCTCTCTACAAGCGAGACTACTCCTTCTTCTGCTTCTCTCACCTTCTCCTTTTTATTCAAATATCAGACAAACCTCCAGCTCCAAAAAAAAAAAAAATCTTCAACTTGAAGCTCTCTCTCCCTCTTTCTCAAGCCATTTAATTAGTCTATTTCTCATACTCTAGTAAGCGTTAGATAATGCCAATTCTATTTCTTTTTGCCCCTCTTCCTCCACTCTGCCTCTGGTTCTATTTTACAAAATTTTTTCTCCTCTTGCAACTTATCCTTTTCCAAATGTATTAATGCACATTTCTTTAATGTGACATTCCTCTCTATCTTCTTCTCCCTCTCTGCACTTCTTCTTCTCACAGAAGCCCTCCTTCAACTCAAGGAGCTTTCCTTGACCTCAACAACAACACAAGGCTTCTCCACCTCAACAGGGCTAATCTCTCTAGATCAATCTCTGCGTCCTTCGGCCTTGATCTTGTGGGGGGATGTTAGAATGATATGATATCTAGAAGATTCTTTATATAACAAACTCTATAACTGTATTTCCTTCTAGATTTCTCTCTGCATCTATAAAGAAAATATCATTGTAATATGGGATTATCAATCATTTCAATGTAGTCTGGAATTCTCCATTCCTCACAAAGATGGTTTGATTCATTTTTGAAGATGATCATATTGTTAGTTGTTTTTGTAACTATGTAGACCTCTCTCTCTCTGTGTCTCTATTAGATAAATCTCTCTCTCTCTCTCTTCTCTTCTCTCTGTTGAGAATTGAACTCAAAAAATGTTCTGCATTGTTGTTCAACGAGAATTTGAAGGGTTAAATAGTAACCAAATTAAACGTATGACCTATGGATTTCAATGCCCCGAATGTCTATGTTCTGATGGTTCAAGTTTCAAGTCGTTTGGAGTACTCGAGAAGAAGTTATGATGGTTTTAGTAACCAAATGTCAGATATTACGTGGTTGTTTCATATTATATCTTTAATGTCTTTAAGGTCTTTTAAGTATGTTTATTGCTTTAGTTATTGTACGAATTTGAAGAGTCTTATTGAGTCTATAAATATTGTATTATGTTCATTTGAGAAAATAGAGTGAAATACAAATCTTAAAGAAAATTTGGTGTAGTGATCCTCTTCTCTCTCTCCAAAAACAAACACTCAAATTGTTATCAAATTGGTATAAGAGCTATGTTGAACCTTGGGAGTACATCGTTGGGACATATGCTGTTGCCTCGACTCACCAAGATGAACTACGACAATTGGATCATTCAAATTCGTGCATTGCTTGGTGCACAAGATGCATGGGAAGTAGTCAAAACCGGTTCATGGAGACGGAAACCATTGGCGCCTTGACAGCAAATCAATTAAAAGCGTTGAAAGAAACACGAATGAAGGACAAGACCACTCTCTATCTCATGTTTCAAGCAGTAGATAAGTTGGGTTTTGAGAAGATTGCTGGTGCAACAACTTCGAAGGAAGCATGAGACGCTTTGTAAAAAGTGTTCAAGGGTGCCGATTGAGTTAAATAAGTGCGGCTTCAAACTCTTCGTGGCAAGTTAGAGGCCATGAAGATGAAGGAGTCGGAAGACATATCAACCTACATCACACGTGTGCAAACAGTGGTGAATCATCTAAAACGCAATGGAGAAACCCTCACGGATGCAAGAGTCGTGGAGAAAATTCTTCAGCCATTGATAGAGAATTTTGAGAATGTTGTATGCGCAATCGAGGAGTCGAAGAATTTGGAAGAGATGACCGTTGATGAACTCGCTGGCTCTCTTGAGGCACATGAACAAAGGAAGAAAAAGAAGACACAAGAAGTCTTGGAGGAGGCCTTACAAACAAAGACAACTATCAATGATGATAAGGTAATGTACACGCAACACAATAGAGGAAGAGGACGTGGCCGTGGAGGTCAGGGTTTTGGTAGCGGAGGAGGACGCGATCACGGAAATAATCGCGAAGAGAAGGGTGAGACCAGCCAACAAAATTGGCGTGGACGAGGATGCGGTCATGGAAGAGGTGGCCAGTCGAATCGTTCAACTTTCGAGTGTTACAATTACGGAAAGTATGGACACTACGCAAAGGAATGCTACTCCAAGAAGAAGGTGGAAGAAAATGTGAATCTAGTTGCGAAAGATGAGACAAAAGACGATGACATTCTTATGATGGCTCAAAAGGACACCAATCCAAAAAGCAATACGGTATGGTATCTCGACACTAGTGCTAGCAATCATGTGTGGACACAAACCTCTCTTTGTTGATATGCAAGAGATTAAATACGGACACGTGTTTTTTGGAGACGCCTCGAAGGTTTAAGTTTAAGGCCGAGGAAAAATACGTTTTGCAAAAAAGGAAGGAAAGGAAGGAACAATGGAAGATGTCTACTATGTACCTGATTTGAAGAGTAACATTCTTAGCATGGGTCAACTATTGGAGAAGGGATGTTCGGTTTTCATGCAAGAACGGATGTTGCACTTGAAGGACAAAAATGGTCGCTTACTCGCACACGTGGAAATGGCAAAGAATCGAATGTTCAAACTCAACTTGAAGAACATGCGAGAAAGGTGTTTGCAAGTAAATATGGAAGACAAAGCATGACTATGACATTTACGATTTGGGCACTTACATTATGTCGGCTTAAAAGAGTTAGCAAAGAAGGAAATGGTCCATGGGCTACCGAACATGGACTACCCCAAGAAATTTTGCGAAGGATGTGTACTCGGCAAACAAGCAAGGAGTACATTTGAAAAGAAGGTGGAATATCGTGCAAAGAGATCTCTCGAGTTAGTACACACCGACATATGCGGCCCAATCACACCGAAGTCCTTTAGTGAGAAGATATACTTTATTACTTTCATTGACGATTTCACAAGGAAGACTTGGGTTTATTTCTTGAAGGAAAAGTCGGAAGCATTCGAGGTGCTTAAGAAATTCAAGGTGCTAGTAGAGAAGACAACTGGTCTTTACATCAAGGCTTTACGGTTGGATCGAGGAGGAGAGTACATGTCAACTGCTTTCACAAGCTATTGCGATGAACAAGGAATCAAAAGATTCTTGACCACACCTTACTCACCTCAACAAAACGGGATGGGCGAAAAAAAAATCGTACAGTTCTTAATATGATTCGATCTATGTTGAAAAGCAAAGATGTGCCAAAGGAATTTTGCGCTAAAGCAGTGCAATTTGCTGTATATATTCAAAATCGATGCCCACATGTGATATTAGCAAATCAAACACCACAAGAAGGTTGGAGCGGCCATAAACCAACTATATTACATTTTAAGGTGTTTGGAAGTGTAGTCTACGTGCACGTACTGAATCAAAGAAGAATCAAACTTGTTGATAAAAGCAAGAAGTATGTGTTCATCGGGTATGACGAGAAGATGGTGGCTTTCAAGCTATTTGACCCAATTGACAAAAAAGTGGTGGTTAGCCGAGATGTACAAGTGAATGAAGAAATGATTTGGGATTGGAAGAACCAAAAGGAGGTAACACAAGATGAAGGAGAACCATCAACCGGTGCACCAATAATCACACCAACAATCTCTCAAGCAACCGACGATAAAGAAGAGTCAAGACAACCAAGGATGTGGAGTCTACAAGATCTATACGACTCGACAAATGAAGTACATTTTGTTTGCTTATTAGCAGATACAGAAAATATTGCTTTTGAGGAGGCCGTGAGAGACAAGAGGTGGAAAGCCGCAATGGATGAAGAGATAAAGGCAATCGAAAGAAATGAAACGTGGGACTTGGTGGAGTTACCGGAAGGATGTCAACCCATAAGAGTAAAATGGGTGTACAAGAAAAAGATGAATGCCAAAGGAGAAGTTGAAAGATACAAAGCACGCCTAGTTGCGAAAGGCTATAGAAAAAAAGAGGAGATCGACTATGATGAAGTTTTTGCTCAAATTGCAAGAATGGAGACAATTTGATTTCTTATATCTCAAGCGGTGCAATTCAAGTGGCCAATCTATCAAATGGACGTAAAGTCCGCATTTCTAAATGGAGTGATTGAAGAAGAAGTCTATGTTGAGCAACCTCCTAGATTCATGAGAGTCGGAAAGGAGAACAAAGTTTTGAAGTTAAAGAAGGCGCTATATGGGCTAAAACAAGCGCCTCGAGCATGGAACACCCGAATCGATACCTACTTCAAGAAGAACAGATTCATACAATGTCCCTATGAACACGCATTGTACGTGAAGAAAGAAGAAGAGAACTTGTTGTTTGTTGCTCTTTATGTTGATGATCTCATCTTCATGGGGAACAACAAGAATATGATAGAAGATTTCAAAGAAGTTATGACGCGAGAATTCGAAATGATGGACTTGGGATTGATGAGGTACTTTCTTGGTCTTGAGATTATATAAGGAAAATTTGGAATTTTTTGTGTCATAAGAAGCATATGCGAAGGACATTTTGAAGACGAGCAAGATGGAAGGTTGCAAGCCAGTAGCAACACCGATGGAGCTCGATACGAAACTCTCTAAATTTGAGGAGGAGATCAAGTAAATATGAGTGACTGCCGTAGCTTGGTTGGGAGTCTATGGTATCTCACATGCACAAGGCCTGACATTACAGATAGTGTCAGCATAGTGAGTCGATACATGGAGGATCCAAAACACTCGCACCTAAAAGCTATTAAGAGAATTCTTCGATACATTCGAGGAATGGAGTCACTCGGGTTACTCTACTCAAAGACAAACGAATACAAGCTGGTTGGTTACTCTGATAGTGATTGGTGCAGAGATGTAGATGACCAGAAAAGCACAACGGAATACGTGTTCTATATGAGAGACACGACATCCACATGGCTTTCAAAGAAACAGCCGATCGTGACTTTATCGACATGCGAGGCGGAGTATGTGGTTGCATCCTGGTGTGTGCGCCACGCAATTTTGCTAAGATATTTACTACATGAGTTAAATCTCAAGCAACATGAGGCAACCGAAATACCAGTCGACAATGAATCAGCAATTGAATTAGCAAAGAATCTAGTTTATCATGAGAGGAGTAAGCATATAGATGTTCGTTTTCATTTTATTAGAGAACATGTCAAGAAAGGAGAAGTGCGAATGAGTCACATTGCAAGTCGTGATCAAGTGGCAGCCGTTTTTACAAAATCGCTGCAAATGGTGCTATTTGAAAACCTCAAGAAGATGATCAGGATGAAGGATCGCAAATGTTTGAGTTTAAGGGAGGAATTTGTTGAGAATTAAACTCAAAAAATGTTCTGCATTCTAGAGCATTTTTCAACGAGGCTTTGAAGGGTAAAATGGTAACAAAATTAAATGTATGACCTATGGATTTCAATGCCTCGAATGTCTACTTTCTGATGGTTGAAGTTTCAAGATGTTTGGAGTTCTCTAGAAGAAGGTATAATGGTTTAGTAACCAAAGGTCAGATATTACGTGGTTGTTTCATATTATGTCTTTAATGTCTTTAAGGTCTTTTAAGTATGTTTATTGCTTTAGTTATTGTACAAATTTGAAGAGTCTTATTGAGTCTATAAATATTGTATTATGCTCATTTGAGAAAATAGAGTGAAATACAAATCTTGAAGAAAATTTGGTGTGGCGATCCTCTCTTCTCTCTCCAAGAACAAACACTCCAATTGTTATCACTCTCTTCTCTCTTTTCTCTTCCCTCCTCTCTTTCCCTCATTAATTATATATATATATATATATAAAGTAATTGCTTCCATTAAAGTGATTCAACTATTTGAGTAATGCTACCTATTCTTATACGAGTTTAATAACTAATATGATTCAAACACATTAAAATATGCAATAAAGAAGAAGGGTAAGAAAGATGTAAATAAATTTGGTAATGTTGTTTGACCAAACACGTCTATGTCTGCGCTTGAAGACTCCTCATTGAAGATCTTTTCATTTTAACCTTCTTCGTCCTAGGTGTCAATTCAACCTTACAATGACTTTTTCATCACTCACACAAATCAAAATTGTTCATTGAAATACTCACTTCAAAACAACCTCACTCTCATTATAGATAACACCAATGGATACACAACAAGTGAGAGTTCTTAAGCTTTGAAATGAAATCTCAGAATGCTAGAAAAATTTGCAGCATTTCATCGTTGATAGCTTGTTCAGGTGCCTCTTCCCACAAAGCTTTCTTTTATTTATAGATTTTTCAGCCAAACTGCTGACCGGTTGACCACCCAATCCTTTCTGTCGATCGTTTCATGACTATTACTTGTTTTTCCTCAAGAAGTCGGTCGACAAATTTTTGCTTTGGTCAACTGCACTGGTTGACCTATATATGGCCCGATCGACCACTTCAACGCATTTCGAAAATAGAGTTTGCTCTCTTTAGGTCGACAGCCGTCCGTACTGGTCAACTGCTTCAACATTTCAAAGTTTTCGAGCAATCTGTAAGATTTTCTATTGACCGCCTTCATTGATTTTGGAAACTGCTTGCTCCTTGTAAGATTACTGGTTGACCACCTCAGTGCCTTGGTCGACCGCCCTTCATGTTTTGCTTCAATTAACATTCGTGCATCCCAAAAATTAAGTCATTCACTACAAGGACTCAACAAATATGTTAGACCATTTAAATACCCATTTTAGAGGGCATTTTCAATGAAGATCAATAATATATTCCAACAAAATGATATTTGTAATTCATAAACAACTTAACAATAATTCAATTACACATCATTAAATTAACTATACTTAACACTTATAAGTTAACAATCTCTCTCATTTTTATGATGACAATATATTATAAGTTGTTTATTACTCCTAAGTATGTGCATATATTCATATTCTCCCCCTTTGTATATCAAAGTTTTTTTCCCTCTCTTTGTTAAAAAAATTGAAAATTTTGAAAAATTTCACTGGAGTTTCTATTGTTTTAATCTCTCCCCCTTTGGCATTATAAAAAAGAATCAAATAATCAATAATCAACAATATCCAAAGATAGCAGTAATCCAATCACTTATGTCTAAACAAAAGATGTTTATAGAGATAAAGATATCGATAAAGTAAAGACATTCATAAGAGGACTTAACATAAGAAATTAAGTACAAAATGTGTCTACTTAAAGTACAACAAATGTATCAAAACAACTAAAATGTGCTAAGAACTAAGCATTAGGAGGAGGAATATCATAAGATGAAGGAGGAACATCAGGTTGTGCAGCAGAAGACGAATTTGACTTGGTGAACATGTTGGACCATCGAGCTTAAGTATACTCCTAAAAACACATCTCCAAGGCATCAAACCTCTAACAAACATCAGCTTGAAAGGACATGAGATAAGTTGTTAGCATTTCAATCTTTTTTTCATGTCGAGAAGCACTGCCTAAGAAGATACTAGAGCTGACAAAGTAGGAAGAGTCGGAGAGGCAAGGTCAGACATAGAAACATCTTTAGCATCAGTGGGAATGTCAGTCTAAGCTGAGGAAGAAGATACGCCTCTAAACAATTTAAGACTCCCTTATCCTTCATCATTCTATACAAAACCCCATATGAGCCAATGAATGGACCGTGTATTTATCAACACTGCGAACCGATAAGGATAGGTATGAGGTAGGAATCGAAATGCCACTTGACCAAAAAAGATTTTTTAGTAGAAGGTTGAACGATAAGGATTTGGAAGTGCCACTAGCTACCTCTATCATTTGGTGTAGAATGACATGCTTGACATTAAACCGAGTCCTATTGCAAATTCTTTTAAGGACAAAGATTTCCATACAACTTACATGGTCTTGATGACTGTCTCTTCATAATAAATTGTATGCAAGGCTATGGTGAATAATATGGGCTCCGATATTGAGATCTTTAGCCTTGGGCTTCAGAAAAACTTCAACATTGGGATTCTTGAGAATTTGTTGAAGAAATTATAATCTTTCATCATGCTGGATACATTCGGGATCCTAAGAGGTATTGTAATAATCCTCTGCATATTCCCCTCCTAAAAATTCAACAGCAATTTATGTCATGATCAGTCAAACTAATCTCATTTCCATAAACATAGCTCGTCGTTTTTAATGGACAAAGAGAATATGTAGAATTTACATAAAATAATCGAATGACTTTCTCAAGTACAATCTGTCCAAACAAAATAAGTAATACAAGCCCATACGTTTATATCTTTTCCAAATTGAGGCTTGAAAGACTAGTAAAAGAAATTTTTCTCACAAGAGTTAATAGTCTATTTTTGAAATCCTCCTCAACTGTTTCTTGCAATTAGCATCCAAAAACATTCTAGAAGGATATTATACTGACGGAGGATGTCTTGAAGAACTACCTTGTTTTGCTGAAGCCTTTCATTTGCCAGTAATTTGAGTTGCCATTGATGGAGGTTGAGTTGGCGTGAGAGGCAAGTTGGAAGAGAATCGAACTGAAAAACGTTTGAATGAGAGCTTATGAGGTTGAGGGAGAGAGAAATCACAGGAGAGGAGATGAGGGACAAAAAATTTGTTAGAGAGGGGAGTAAATTGGTTGCGATTTAGGGTTTTGGTCGACCAAATTTGTTTTAAAATTGACTCAGTGGTCGACTGATTTAATCGGTGGTTGACCGAATCCTTGAATTAAAAATGGGGGTAATCTGTCCAACTTGAGTTGACTGGACCAGTGGATAAATCACCCTATTTATTAAGAAATGAATGTACAATTTGTAATATTTGCAGTCTGCAGGGGTCTTTGAGAGGTTGACCGAATGCTTTATAAGTCTTCAAGTTTTGAAAAATATTCCTTACAAATGTAGCTTAGTTTGTTTCAAGATGAACCACCCCTAAACGAATTCTTATTCCACAAAAAGTCTTTTCATCCAACGATTTAGTAAAAATATCGGCCAATTGGTTATTGGTACTAACAAATTCGAGGGATACGTCACCCTTAGAAACATAATCTTGAATAAAATAATATCTAATTGGAATGTGTTTGGTACAAGAATGTTTAATAGGATTTTTTGAGATATTTATGGCAGTAGTGTTGTCACACCTAATTGAGATTTTCTAAAAAAATTGACCATAATCCTCCAATATTTGTTTCATCCAGAGTAATTTAGTACAACAACTTTTGGCTGTAATATATTCACTTTCGGTCTTTGATAAGGCAACTGAGTTTTATTTATTAGAGAATTATGAAACCAATGATTATCTAAGAAATTGACAAGTTCCACTTGTGCTCTTTTTATCAACTAAACTACTTGCGTAATCAGAGTTGGTATGTCCCACTAAGTTGAAAGTGGTTCCTTTGGGATACCAAAGTCTTAAGTTGATATTCTCACTTAGATATTTAAATATTTTTTTTAACCGTATTTAAGTGAGACTCTTCAAGAGATGCTTGAAATCTCGCACATAAGCACACACTAAAGAGAACATCGAATCTACTTACTGTTAAGTACAATAGGGAACCAATTATAGTTTGATATCTCTTTATATCCACATCTTTTTCATTGTTGTTTTATCTAATTTACATGTGCTCATGGGAGTGCTTGATGGTTTGCATGTTTCCATACCAAACCTCTTTATGAGTTCTTTGACATACTTTTTTTGGTTTAAGAAAATTACATATTGAGATTGTCTAATTTGTAAGCCAAGAAAAAAATCTCAATTCTCTCATCATACTCATTTCAAATTCACTTTGCATTAACTGAGTAAATTCTTTACAAAGTGAGTTATTGGTAGCACCAAAGATAATATCATTTACATAAATTTGCACAATAATCATATCTTCACCATTGTGCTTAATGAACAAGGTTGAACTGATTTTCCTATCTTAAAATCTATTTCCTTAAGAAATTTGCTCAATCTTTCTTACCAAGCTCTTGAAGCTTGTTTTAATTCATAAAGAGCTTTATTGAGCTTATAAATATAATCGAGTTTATCATGGACTTCAAAACTTAATGGTTGCTCTAAGAATATTTCTTTCATAATATAACAATTAAGAAATGTACTCTTGATGTCCATTTGATAAAGAAAAAAAATTCTTGAAGCATGCGAATGGATTCTAACCTAGCTACCGGTGCAAAGATTTCCTCAAAGTTAATACCTTCCTCTTGATTATACCACTTTGCAATTAATCTAGTTTTGTTCCTTACTACTGTACTACTTCCATGCAATTTATTTTCGAATACCCTTTTGTTTCTAATAATTGAATGATCCTTTGGCATTGGAACAAGTTCCCAAACATTGTTTCTTTCAAATTGATTTAGTTTCTTTTGCATGGCTAAGATCCAATTTTCATCTACCTCGGCTTCATCAAAAGTTTTGGGTTCTACTTGGGAGATGAAAGCAATATCAGCACAAATATTTCTAAGAGAGGATCTAATCTTAACACCTAAGGATGGATTAGCAAGTATATCATCTATAGGATGACTTTTAGCATATCTCTAATATTTGGGTAGATCATCATGAGTATTCTCAATAGGAATATCCTCTAAAAGCTTAGATTAAGACTCTTAAGGAGGACTTTCTAGAGTTCCATCATCATTTTCTCCTAAATTAAGAGAATCTATTTCATTTTCTAGATCATCAATTAACTCCACACTATTTGATGATTGGATAGTCTAATCCAAAGTGACATGCATGGATTCTTCCACAACTAATGTCCTTTTGTTGAATACACTATAGGCTTTACTTGTTGTGGAATATCCTAGAAATATTCTATAATTCATCTTGAGGTCAAATTTACCTAAGTTATCATTTGTGTTCAAAATAAAACATTTGCACCCAGGCTTTAAAGTAACTTATATTGGGAGTTCTACCATTCCATAGCTCATAAGAGTCTTTTCTAGAGAAGGATGAATGGAAACTCGGTTAAGAACATAGCAAGCTATTGCAACGGCTTCTACCTAACAATATTTTGGAAGATCATTTTCACTAAGCATAGTGCAGACTAGCTCTTGAAGTGACCTATTTTTCCTTTCAACAACTCTATTTTGTTGTGGGGTTCTTGGAGATGAAAATATATGCTGAATGCCATACTTTTGACATAGAACCTCAAACTTGTCATTTTCGAACTCACCCCATGTGATCCCTTCTAATTGCAATAATAGTGAGTTCTTTCACATTTTTCACTTTCTTCCTAAAGCTAGAAAAGAATTCAAAAGTCTCGTCCTTTGTCCTTAGAAGGAAAACCCAAGTAAATTTTGAGAAATCATCTACAATAATATAAGCATAGTGTTTCCCTCCTAAGCTTTAAACCTTATATGGACCAAAAAGATCCATATGGAGTAATTAGAGTGGTTTGGAAGTGGAAATAAAATGTTTGGAAGCAAATGAACTTTTTGTTTGCTTCTCCATTTGGCAAGCATCATAAATCTTATTCTTTTCAAAAGATAATTTAGGTAGTCCCCTAACAAGATTATTTCTATAGATCTTAGCTAAGGTATCCATTCCTATATGTCTTAATCTTCTATGCCAAAACCAACAATCACTAGAGGAATTTGTAGTCAAAGCATATCCTTTCATCAAAAATCACCTCCAAATACGCAAAAGAAGACATGCTTTGAGTGTGGAAAACTCAATCACATCAAAGCTAAGTGTCCACAAGGAAAGAGGACATCAAAAGCCTTAAAAAAGAAAGCATTAAAGGCAACATGAGATTATAGTGATGAAGATTCATCATCCGAGAGTGAAGAGGTGGCAAATATATGCTTCATGGCTAAGGAGAATGAGATACATGATTCCTTTAGCGATTTAGATGATAACCTTGATGATAATAATTTGATGGATGCCTTTAATGAACTAATTGAGTAATTTAACATGCTTAAATCTAAGTATAAACTATTGAAAAAAGTAAAATGAGAACTTAGTGAAAAAGCATGTTAATGTAGTTCAATCCTTTGAAAAAAAAAATAGTGATATGAAAGTGAAAAATGATGATTTGAAAACTATGGTACTTAAATTTACAAATGGAAGCAAAAATGTGAATATACATTTAGGACAATAAAGAGTCACTGTCGATAAAGGAGGAATTGGATACAAACCATTTCAAAGGAAAAACGTTTATAAAAACTTATTTGTTAATCCTACTGCTTGCCATGCATGTCACTCAATTGGACATAAATTTTTTTCTGGTCCACTAAAGTTGAATGATAAAAGAACATTTTTTAAATTAGTATGGGTTACAAAAGGAACCAAAACCAACTCTCAAGGACCCAAAAAAATTTGGATACCTAAGAAATTGAACTAATTTTTGCTTGTAGGTTGGAGACTTTCCCGAGAAGGATGAATAGTACTTGGATAGTGAATGTTCAAGACACAAGACGGGAGACTCCTCAATGTTTACATCCATCAAGAAGAAGGGAACTGTAACATTTGGAGGTAATCAAAAGGGCAAAATAGTTGGTATCAGAAATATCGGTAATTCCTCAAATCCTATCATTGAAAATGTATTATTAGTTTATGGATTAAAGCATAATTTGCTTAGTATTAGTCAACTATGCGATAAAGGCTATAATGTGATTTTTGAGTCTAAAGTTTGCTCAAAGCATGTGAACTCTTTCTCCTTTTGAGTCTGTTCTCCCTTGAAATTTCTCTTCCCTTGCCACTTTCTTCGTTGGAGAAATTTGTAGAATTTTCGAGTCATAAACGCAATTTCCTCATCATCTTTTTCTTCCTTCTTAGATTCAACTTGTTTACTTGAAGAGACTTTGAAAGCAATGTCCTTATAAGAGGCCTCTTTCTCTTTTTGCTCTTCCTTTTCATTGGCTTTCATTGTGATCTCATGCGTCATGAGTAAACGAATGAGTTCCTTCATTTTAAGAACTTTTAGATTACGTGCCTCTTGAATGGCCGTCACCTTTGGTTGCCACACTGTCGGTAGACATCGGTGAGTCTTCCTAACAAGCTTTTCATTATGATAGATTTTACTAAGAACTTTTAAACAATTAGTAATGTTAGTGAAATGAGTAAACATTTAACTAATAATTTCTTCTTTGTCTATACTAGATAGTTCATATTCATGTACAAGCATGCTCAATTTATTCTCTTTAACTTGATTAATATTGTGTAACCTCAAGTAATCTCTATATTTCATATGCACTATTACATGTTTGCACCTTATTGAATTCATCTCTATGCAAAGCACAATACAACATACTAATTGCCTTAGCATTCATACTTAATTTACATTTATCAAATTCATCATGTTCAATAGACAATTTTGGAAGATTGATTTCATTTTCAATAATCTACCACAAATAGTAATCTATGGACTAAACAAAAATCATCATTCTAGATTTTCAATATGTGTAGTCATTACCATCAAAGAAGGGAGGCATAGAGATAGATTGCCCTTCTTCACGTAAATTGTTCATATTAAATGTCATAAGAATTTATCAAAAATAATTGTACTATTAATCACAACAAAGTTAATAACTTGTTCTGATACCAATTGTGGGATCGAAATTAGTCTTGGGGTTGGGGTTGGGGTTGGGGTTGGGGAGGGGGTCGGGGGATTAGGCTTATCAAATTTTTTTGAGTGATTAAAGTAATTCAACTATTCGAGTAATGCTAGATGATCTTATACGAGATTTATAACTAATATTATTCAAGAACAATTAAAATATGCAATAAAGGAGAAGGGTAAGAAAGGTGCAAACAAAATTGGTAGTGCGGTTCGGCCAAACACAACTACGTCCACGCTTTAAGGCTCCTCATTGAAGATCTTTTCGCTTTAACCTTCTTGGTTATAGATGATTGAACTTCCTGGGTATCAATTCAACCTTACAATGACTTATTCGTCCCTCAAAGATTGTTCGTTGAAATACTCACTACAAAACAACCTCACTCTCACAATAGATAACACCAATAAATATTGAACAAGTGAGGGTTCTCAAGCTTTGGAATTAAGGCTCAGAATGCTAGAAACATTTGTAGCACGTCCAGGTGCCTCTTCCCATAGAGCTCTCTTCTATTTATAGATTTTTTTTATCCAAACTACTAATCGATCGACCACTCAATACTTTTGGTTGACCGCTTCATGACTGTTATGTGTTTTTTTGCAAGCACTTGGTTGACCAATTTTTGCTCTGGTCAACCGCACCGGTTGACCTATATCTACCCTAGTAGACCGCTTTAATGCATTTTGAAAACAAAGTTTGCTCTCTGTAATAATTTAGGTCAACCGTCATCCATACTGGTCGACCGCTTCAACGCTTCAAAATTTTTGAACAATCTGTAAGATTTTTGGTCGATTGCCTTTCTTCTTCGGTCGACCTCCTTTGTTGATTTTAGAAACTACTTGCTTTTTGTAAGATTTTTGGTCTAACGCCTCAACATCTTGGTCGATCATGTTTCGCTTCAATTAACATTCGTACATCCCAAAAGTTAAGTCATTCACTATAAGGACTTCAACAAACATATTAGAACATGTAACTACCTATTGTAGAGGGTATTTTCAATGAAGATCAGTAATATAAGCAGATGAAATGATATTTGTAATTCATTAATAACTTAATGATAATTCAATTATGCATAATCAAAACAACTATACTTAACATGTAATATATGCGAATTAGGTTAAAAAAAATTTAATTTTAGATTTAATAATTACGGAAGATGTTTTTGGAAAAACGTCTCCCCCAATTATGGGCATTGCGAGAAAGGGGAGTTTCCTCCTAAGCCATCTTGAAACCATTCCTTTTCCCCCAACATTTTAAATTTCAATTTCTTCTCCGTGAAATCGACTACTGAATATTTCATTCTCTGCCCTCATGTTCGTCAAGCTTTTCCTATGCTTTCGGCATCATAGTGCAAAGATCAGGGATGAATACCGTCATCATAAGCCAATCCTTTCCTCTCTGAAATTTTGGATATTGTGGCTAAAAGATTGAACTTTTCATTCAATTTTTTTTCTCTCGGTCAAGGATCACACCGAGCTTCTCATTCTTTCGATCTCTTCCTCTGTCAAATTACCCTGTTGCTTTGGAATTTCAGAGCAAGGTAAGCCATATCCTCTAGATTTTGTGTTGTTAATTTTTGGTTTATGGATATGAAGTTTTGATTTGATTTGATTTTGGAAGGAACCCATGCGTGTCCAGAAAGGGGGCAAAATGTTGGATTTCTAGGGCATAATTAGATGGATTTGAATTTTGTAGAATTTTGAAATTTGGACTTCTGATTATAATTAGATGGATGACTTCGTTGTTTGGGGTCGACGACTCTAGTGTTGGAGACATTGGCCTTTGGTGTCGCGACTTTGTTCTCAAACATTTGAACAAATGGCTGAGATCGAAAGTCTCGACCAAACTCTCCACAAAGAAATTGAGACGTAGATGATGATTTGTCTTAGTTCAGGTTGCGATTCCCAGCGGCATGGGTCGCGATCTTTAGATATATAGCACATACGAAGTTCGTCCGGGCTGTTCTACGGGCCAGAGGAAGAACTCCTCTTGGGCTCGGTTTGGTCTGGAGTTTGCAGACCATACCAATAGACTTTGGTCCACTTCAGACGTTGGGCCTGTTTGGATCTATTTTAGGCCCGAAATTTGGCATCGTTTTTTTACCCAATTAAATTAGATTAAATTCTAAATAAAAAATTCAGATTTTTAAGGTATAAGAATTGACCCAAAAAAATAATCCCTTATTTTTGGATAGGTACCCAATCTAAGTAAAAATCCATGGACTTTGGATTTGGGTCAATTGGACATTAAGTTTTGGTCATTGTAAGCCATTTCGAGATAGGGATTTATTTCTGCACTGCATTTGCATACTTTTTATAAAATATTTATTTTGAGACAAGTCTCATATTAAAACGACGCATCCATTTTTATGACCGTCATATTTTTTATTATATTTTATTTTCACTGTTCACGTTTCATTTAAGTATGCCTATAAATATTTGTTGATCAACTTGGTCATGCGAATCAAGTTTGCTCGACCCAATTTGGGGTCTATTTTGTTTTCACACATTCTACCGTGCGAAATATGTTTGTTTATTATTGAATTGGTTAATAGGAGATTTTTCAAATGTCCTTGAGTTCGAATTCCTAAAGTGCAAATAGGTAATAGGACAGCTGTATGTGACGTGTCCTTTAGGTAGCGAATCCCTAAACCTAATAAGGGTATTTCTTTGGCTTTGGCGATCGCCGAGCATCGCCTTTATGTTGTTATATGCCTATGGCATGGTGTGCTCAGAGTCCGTGAGTGGCTCCCTTATCACTGTGATTTTTAATTTGTACAACAAGAGCTTATTTTAATTACTTACCACATATTAGTGGGTGATTTCATACACATGCCATTTTGTACACCCTTTTCTTAAAAGAATTTATGAAACATGAGTTTTAAATTTATGCATGCTTGAACATCCTTTTAATTAAATTTTTCTTTAAAAATGTAATCCCTATTAAGTTTAGTCAACTCACCCCAATGACACCTTTCAGGATTTTATCAATTAGATTTCCAATTGCCAATCATGTTTAGATCCGGCCAAGTTTTATATTCATTTTAGCATTCTCCGTTGAGAGATATTTTTGTAAGGTATACTTTAATTGGATAACTGTAATCTCTACTCTTAATTTTTTGCATAGTTATTTGATTTTGGATTATATTGCTTTACTATCTGATATCACTTGTTAGACCTGATAAACCTATGTTTTTTTGGCCCTGACTATAACTAATATTTTAAATCTTCCGCTGTTAATTAATAAAATTTTAAGTGAAATAGGTTGGACGATTCGGTCATTTGGGACGGGTTGTTCTCCGTTTTATCTCGGGGCCCTTTTGGGTCATGACATAACATTTATTAAGTTAACAAGAACTACATCAGGAAGTAAGTTTATAGTGTAGAATTAGATGGTAAAGTCTAGTATTATAAAAAAGGATTAGGTTAATCCATATTCAACTATGTAAAAGATTTTGTTCACGATATTATTATAATTTTTGCAGATTTTATTGATGAACGATACTAGTTCCACAAAAATATTTTAATTCATGGACCCCAAATGGAAGATAAAAAAACTCGAAATTAAAAGTTTTTTTTTGGAATAAAACAAATGGAAAAGAAAATAGTAGTAATAGCCATTTGTTCGGTTAAGTTGAGTTCCACCACAAATTATAGTTGTACTGAATTGGTTAGGTTTCTAAATTTACGAATCATATGGAAACAAAGTTCAAAAAAATTTAAAGTTCAATTTTTCAGTTAAGTTCAGATTTAGTTTAAGTTCAAGTTTTAGCTTGACTTTGGTTGATCTTGATTGGTTTTGGTTGATTTTTTCTTGTAAATCTTCAAAAATTATAAGAGTTATAAAAATTATAGGATGATCGGATCGTTGGATCATTCTAAAAGTAAGTTTAAGCAAGTCCATCGTATTTCTCTTTTTATCTTACCCATCAACCCATTAGTCTCCTAATTGTCCAAGGGATTTTTCTCATTTCTTTTCATTCTCCCTTGATGCTCAACCCCAAATCTTTTTACTTTGAGTCATTTATTTATTGACAAAAAACTCATGATAAATTATAAATATTATCCCCATCAATTCTCTTGAAAATGATATTCTTGGCCATGGGGCTTTTATGTGTTTTTATTTTTAAAATGAACATCCAAGCAAAGAATTTGATAATCAAATTCCATAAAAAAGAAAATCTAAAGATTCTTAATTTTCTCCTAAGTTCAAATTGTTGAATATAATTTAACATTTATATGATGGCATCATATAATTAATAATAAATATATATTTGATATAAAAAAGTTAAACACGTTAAAATGATTAAATTCGATTTAAGATGATGAGATTTTAATGTGTAGCGATATGTTATTTAGGATTTAGTTTGATGAAGAGGATCCTAACTAATAACTTATATATTTAGGCGTATGGTATTTATAGCAAATAGTTAGTTGTTTCTATTCTCTCCGTTGCCATTTAGTTTAGAGAATAGACAAAGTTGAGAATTTCTTTAGAAAATGCTACTCTTCTAATATAGAAGATCACAACTATCAATTCTAGACTCAATGATATATTTCAGAAATAATATTTTAAAGTGATTTCATGAATTCATGTGTTCTACATTCAATTGTCTTAACAAATACTACATAACAATTATGGTTTTAAGATTATAAAGAATAAGATTACGGAATTAAGTTTAACAAAATACTAAACCAACATCACTGAACAGTCTTCTTCAACTCACAGATTTGTAACCTCTATCTAGGTGCAAAATTCTAACTTAACATAGTATAATCAAACAATCAACTATTTCAGTTTGTATTCAGAAACAAACAATCAACCAAAATTGATTCTATCAACATCAACATCCAAAATAGAATTTCAATAGTTCAATCATAGAGCAATAACCGATCTGTCATTTCTCTTTCACTACATCCGATTTTCACGTATACAAAATATTTAGGTTTCGAGCATATAACTAAGTTTACGACAATTCTAATTCAATCAAAGAGTATAATTTCCCCAAATATGCAAGTAATAGATTCTCTTTCACTACATCTGATTTTCATCAACATCCTAATGCTTGGTTATTCCCTTACTTGAACAGTGGTGTTGCTGAAGATTACACAAAATTGACGACCACTGCAACACCTAAACGGAAACAGGGCAACAATTAAGAAAAATGAATGCTCACACTGCTAACCAAACAACCTCGGGCAACAAATGAGTTCCGCAACCAGTCCACACCATCTAAAGTAAAAATCTTACCTTTTGTAATTCAAAATTTGATCGAGGGTAAAACGTTCAAGGAGACAAAATACAAAGAACCAAATGAACGTACCCTAATCGAGCTGCAAGGGGCTTGGCCTTTGTCTTTGCAGAGACGAGGTCGCTTTTACCAAGCTTGGGGAACCCTTTGCAGAGCAGGGTTTGTCTTCGCCCAGCCGGAGGTTGCTTCGTACAGTCGGGCTTTGCCTTCATCAGCACCTTTGCCTTCAACTCTTCATTGTCGCCTTCGTGCTTCAGAGAGAAGAGAAGAGTGAGCTTCGGAGAGAAGAGCTTGCTGCAGAGGAGGAGTGCTGCACTCTTCTGGAGATTTACTTAACATTAGTGAAATGGAAGGTGCCTGATGAAAATGCCAGATAGTATAAGGCATAAAAGCTACCTAGTTAGTTTCCTTATCTTTGAAAAATGTGCAAGACATTAATTTATCATTAGATTTGCTTTCCTTATTGTTTAGGATTTGTTTAGCAAGCTTTAAGTGTCTTTTGTAGCCTA
Organism: Begonia loranthoides; assembly: GCA_022433065.1. Lineage (NCBI taxonomy): Eukaryota > Viridiplantae > Streptophyta > Magnoliopsida > Cucurbitales > Begoniaceae > Begonia > Begonia loranthoides. Next base: position 33,872,779 of record CM039483.1, read on the forward strand.
TAAATAATAGGCATACTTATTCTTTTAGAGATAGTTCATTGATAATATCATTGAGAGAGTTTTCTCTTTGGTTCTTTAAATAACTTTGTGAATTCATCAAGAGTTTCTTGTTGCATTCAATTTAGACTTATCACTCACAATCTTCTCTTCTTTCTTGAGTGTGGTATCTACAATCTTTCTTATATATTTTGTTCTTATCTCTTTATAGATAATAGGTCAAGATTTTTCTATCTTCTACCAATATAATACCTTTGGTTCTTATCTCTTCAAAGATAAAGGGTCAAGGTTCGGTAATTTTGTTTGTTTTCGAAACTCATTTAGAACGATCTTTATTATTTTCTTTGGATCTCACTATTCTTATTGAGGTTCATATCAATTGGTGCATAACTTTAAATCTGATTTCATCTACCTTTTTTTCTTCAATTGTTGTTTCCTATTGGTTGACTATTGTTTTTCTCTTCTAAGTTTGTTCTTGATTTACTTGAAGAAAAAAAAGAAGAAGAAGGAGAAAAGGAAAGAAAAAAGAAAGAAGACGAAAAAAAAACTCAGTAAGTTTGTTCTTTTACGTATCTTTGCTCTTATTTTCAACAAAAAAAAATCGTGTTTGTACTCTTCTCTTCAATTCTTACCTTTATTGTAGTGTTGCTCCTTACGTTTCAAGTTCCTCAAATTTGTACTCCTTGTCATCCATCCTGTTTTTTTTGTTCTTGTTGTCTTTGATTCTCTTATTTCCTTTCTTTACCTTTCTATTTTTGTGATTCTTGTTTTCTGTTGCCTTTTTTTTTATCCTTCAAACTTTTCTTATTCTTTGTGATTTTATTTTATTTTTTGTTTTGGGTTGTTGCAAGAAGACTAGACTGAGTTTAATAGAGTTCAATAAAGAACTCGAAGATGAAACTAACGAGTGGGAAAAGACAAGAGAGTGTGAACTCAAAAGACAGTAAAAGCCAAGATTTGAGTAAACAGGAGCATGAGTGCCATCAAACAGAGAGAAACAAGTGAGAGATTGTCTTGTGAGGTACTTTAATTTTTTTTTTCAATGCAAGTTTAAAAACATGTCTATAGAAAGATCTAAAGGTTCATCCAATATTGATCAAGAAAAGATAGATTTCAAACTTTTCTTCAAGTCCTTGGAGCAAAAGTTTAATCAAATGGAGTGAGGTTTGATGAGGTGGATGAAAGAAAAGACAAATTTGGAGTTAGTTCACAAAGGAGATACCTACCTAAAGTTCCCGTTTTTCAACAAAAGCCAAGGAATCCACCAAGGTATGAGTATGAGGATTATTATGGAAATGAACAATATGATGATGATGATCATTCTTCCAATGATAATCTATGATGCATGGGGCGGGGGAATGAAGACGAAAGAGCTAGATATACTGATAAGATGGATAACGATTTGGGAAACATTAGTTAAAGGTTCCATCTTTCAAAGGTAAAATCGATCCTGAAGTTTATTTGGAGTGGAAGAAAAAATGGAATTGGTGTTTGACTGTCACAACTATTTTGAATTGAAAAAGGTAAAGTTAGCTGCCTTATAATTTATTGATTCTGCTATTGTTTGGTGGGATCAACTTATTTTGAGTAGGAGAAGAAATAGAGAAAGACCAATAGAGACATGGGAGGAGATGAAAACTATTATGAGAAAATGATTCATTCTAAGTCACTACTATAGAAACTTATATCAAAAGTTGCAGAGTCTCCCTCAAGGATCCAAGAGTATAGAAGACTACTATAAGGAGATGAAGATAATAATGATCCGAGCCAATGTGGAGGAGGACCAAGAAGCTGCCATGGCTAGATTTTTAGTTGGTTTAAACCAGGATATTGCAAACATTGTTGAATTACAACATCATGTAGAATTGGATGAGATGGTGCACATGGCTATAAAAGGTGGACAACAAACGAAAAGGAAAGAGCCAACACAGATGGGGTAAAAACCATCTTTTCAAACCTAAGCCCCAAAATTCCAAAGATCATAAAAGCGGAGGGCCCCTAAACCAAAGTAAAACATATTTCAATCTTCAAGATATAGGGACATAAAATGCTTGAAGTGCTTGGGTGTTGGTTATATTGCTTGTAGCGACCCGGATTTTTGTAATTCCTTTAAAATACGTAAAATTTGAAAATTTCTTTTTAAAGCAAAACATATCAGAGTACGACTAATCGGATCGCTACTGACTCTTTCTTTAAACTCGTTATAAAAAACCAATTAATAAAATGTGTGGAAGCGTTAGAAAACCTTTTATAAAAACATAGCGGGTTTATCAAAACTTTGCGGAAGTGTAAATAAATCATTTAACGAAGAAATACTAAACGAATAAATACTGCGTTTGAGAAAGGAAAACTAAATGATTAATTACAATTTATTTACAACCTTTTCTTTTCCATTCTCTTCAGCCTGGCCAGCATCAATCTCACACGTGCAAATCTTTCATCTCTACTTTAGATTATCTCCTTGTTATCGGTTCGTCGTTTGTACCTACACCACAAGTAATACGTGAGCCTAATGGCCAAGTAAGGAAAAGGATTCTAAGCAAACATGAATGCCACTCTTTAGTCCTTGTTGGAATGGGTCTACCCAAACCAATCCTTTCATTAAGTCATTTACCATTTTATTACTTTACTTTAAGTCATTCGTTCGTTACTCGTACTTCGAACTGGAGATTAGAGGACCCATATGGAATGGTATAGTCTTGGTCGGCTTCTAACCTCTTGTGTGCAGCTAGTCCCTTTCCCGATAAGAGAAAGGGGAGTAGTCCAGTGCCAGGCTAGATCCGAACTACCCATCCGCCCCACAACTCCCTTATTCTTTTCTTTGTGTTTATGTTGGGCTAAGCTACCGGACCACAGAGGTTTTTATTATCCAACTGTTTTACTTATTTTCATCATTTATCCTCATTCATGTATGTGTGCGTACCACCTCGTGGCACTCCCTATTAGCTTCTATTAGCATGATGCATGACCATACATTCTCAACCGAACATGATGTATAATGCTCAATAACGTAACTTTAACAGAAATTGAAGTGCGCATTTAAAGTAATTGAAAACAACTTTAATTGAAAGCACATGTAAGGAAAGTAGAGTGTACAATAAAAGGAAATAACTGCACCCCACAGAGAACAAGTACAATGAATTGAAACAAGAAAAACATGCTCGAATTAATAGAAATATATAATTCAGAAACGAATCGAAAACATACTATTGATTAACATGTACATTATCCTAGTCCATTTACATGCTCCCTACGTTTATGTTTCTAAGCAATTATTTAGTCAGTTATTAACATGCTCCTACGATGATTTTATTCTACTTAATTAATCATGCTTTGGTTTAACAGAGAATAACATTCAAAGGGACCTGGAATCGTAAGCAATACAAGAAAACAATAACAAAACATTCATCCACTTAGTCAATGAAACCCTTAACTCATTCACGTTTCATTCTTTCCCTTTTTCATCTTCTTTATCATTCTACTCTTTAGTGAAATAAAACATTAATTATGAAATTGAAGTGTGTGTAAATGAAAGTAACTGAAATTAAAAGCGCAATAAAAGGAATAGTAGTAATTGAACAAGCACACAAAGACAAGTAATAACAACAGAACACCCAAAAAGTATGGCATATGAAGGGAGCAATTATATAACTAATTAAATAATGGGGAAACATGCTTGGATATGTAAGTCACAATAACTAAGGAAATATAACGTATCACAAACGACATGCATATGAAAGTAAGACATAATTTAATTAACATGCTTAAGAAAGACTTATAATTATCATCTAGTTAATTATCCTAATTATTTTATATGCTCAAGGGTTGATTATTTTAGTTATGTTCGTTAGTTCGTTAACGTGCTACCATAATTATCCAAGTTCTTTAACATGCTTGAATACAATTAATAAATGTTAGTTTAGTTATCTAACATGCTCAAGTTAACTAATTACCTTGGTTGATTAATATGCCACTATTTGATTTAAACAATAGGAGAATTATCATACTTAGTTAATTACATGCTCAAAGCGACTAAATCATGCTCAGTTAATTAGTTAACATGCTTAGTTAATTAGTTAATATACTTAGTTAGCTAATTACTTTAGTTAATTAAACATACAGGTAATTAAACATGCAAGCTAAGTGAAACATGCTATGATTATCAAACTAGTTGATTTCTCTAGGTAGATTAACATGCTCAACTAGTTATTAACACACTTGAACATACTTAGATGAATTAACATACTCGTGCAACAATATTAATTAACGTTAAAAACATGCTAGACCTAGCTAAGTTAACATGCTAATTGATTTAACATACTTAGCTAATTGATTTACTTAAATAATAGTTAACATGCTTGAAGGAAGATTACAATTTATTAATCTAATAACTATTAGTCAATTTACATGCTCAGCCGATTCACAAGCTCGAAAGATTATAAATACAGATTAAGTAGTTTACATGCCTTGATTACACAATCAATTGGTTTGCATGTTTAGGTTAATCAACCAGTTACTTTCTAAAGAATAACATTTAAGTAAATTGATTAACAAGTGAGTATACTAGTTTAGGAAGATAAGACAGACAATAGATGGCAGAGCAATAGCAAGGAATTAACAGCATGATTGCGGAAACTAAACAGCAAGAAATCATTCAGTATCGAATATAGGGTTTCCAGCTTAATTCTAGACTTCACATATTCACATATTCACTTGTCTTTCACACCCTCAACATTCATCACCTTTTTCACATTCATCACTTATTTCAATAAAGCATTTATATCACACAATAGGCAATAAAACAGAACTAATCAACGAAAGGAAAACATCACAGAGCTTGTAATGAACTACAACGAGAAATCTACAAGGAAAACATAACAAAGATTAACCACTACTAGCAGCAAGAAGAACTACACAAAATCAGCAAGAAATAACATAGAAAATCAATCAAGGGGACCTACATTAACACTCACACACACACACACACTTGTGGTGTAGGGCCTCCACATGGTCAAGACTCTACCCTATTTCCTTACCTCAAAACGTTTACGCATAGTGCACCAAGTTGTTATTCTTCTCCTTTTTTCCACACCCACCATGAAGACCCGAACACAATAGCTCCCAGCTTAGCACCTGAGAGTTCCTATGCTCTACCTCATGTCCTCAGTTTCTCCTCTCATAGCTCTCAATTTTTCTCCCCAAATTTCTGCTCACCCGAGAGCTTCTTAACATAACATAACCAACCTCTTCCTCTTTTCTTCTGCATTTTCTGCCTTACGTTTCTCCCTTCACTGCCTCCCATCTCCCTCTGTCTTCTCTATATATCGACAATGGAGAGGAGACACTCTCTACCAAATCCTTGGAAGACAGAGAGCGACACCCTTAAGCATGCCCGACTAGCGACTACAATTTTTCAGAGTGTTCTCTATACGCTCGACACACTGTCGATCTCACTTGGAGGAGCATCTGTTTGGGCTTAACCGTGACCCGAACCCAGCATCTCCACCTGACCCGTCCGTTTGCCCATCGACCTGAGGCGTCGATCGCCTCCTGCCCATCGCTCACCGCTACTCCTTCGTCGTCGCTAGCATCGCCTGTCACCATTTCGACAACACCGGCCACCAGAAATTGTGCCCCACCCGATGCCAGATCTAGCCACCCGAGCCAAAATCGACAACCCCAGCTCCAATCCGCAAAGCCCGACACTTGAACCGTCGCCAGCCGCTAGATCGTTTGTCCCAAGCTCACCGTCGATGTCTCCCCTGTCGTGACTCCTCTTCGTCTTTGATCACCTTTCATCCCCAGGTCTTGTCTCTCCCTCTCTTTTTCTCTCTCTTCGGGCTCCTCACGAAGAATGGCTAAAAGCCATTCTTCATTTTCCAATTAACCAGTTCACTTAGTGAACCCGTTCAAATGGCGTAAACTGGTTCTGCCGAACTAGTTCATGCCTCCCACAACCCCCCTTTTTAAAATTTCCCTTAACCCAATTAATTAATTTAATCCCTTTACATTTTAAATCCCAAATAGTCTATTTTATCTAATTAACTTCCTCTTTAGTAATTTAATTAAATCTTTCATTTAGTTAAATTATTCTCGACTCAATTTCAATTTTTGATTTATTTCAAATATCGCTTGATGATACTGATTTCCAATTATGTCTTTGGTAATACGCCGATAATTATCCAATAAATCTAAATACCCCTAATTACTTTTCGATTAACCTTATTAAATTTCAATATAAAAATTCGGGGCATTACATTGCTAGTCAATGTCCAAATCAAAGAGTAATGATTTTGAGAGATGATGGTGAAATTTAGACTGAACGTGAATTAGATATTGAATCTATGCCACCCTTGGAGGATGCAAGCGACATTGAATACCTTGTAATGGGAGAACTTTTGGTTACAAGAAGAGCTCTTAATGTGTAAGTCAAGGAAAAGGAACTACAACGTGAAAACATCTTTCATACTAGATGCTACATAAACGATAGAGTATGTAGCATGATTATTGATGGAGGAAGTTGTACTAATGTTGCTAGTACTATCTTGGCGAACAAAATGAATTTGACAATTGCAAAGCATCCTAGGCCTTACAAAGTACAATGGTTGAATGACTATGGAGAAGTTAAGGTGAATAAACAAGTGTTATGTATCATTCTTAGTTGGGAAGTACAGAGATGAAGTTTGGTGTGATATGGTACCAATGCATGTTGGGCATATTCTTTTGGGAAGACCGTGACAATTTCATAGACATGTAACTCGTGATGGTTATACTAATAGGTACTCATTTGTACACAATTCAAAAAAAAAGTTACTGTACCCTTAACCCAAAGCAAGTATATGAAGATTAAATGAGGTTAAAAAAAGAGAGTGATGCAAAAAAAAAAGAGTGATATAAAGAAAGAGAGTAATAAAAAAAAGTGAGTGAAACAAAAAAAGAGGGAGAAATCAAAAAAGAAATTGATAGTTCAAAAGTAAGAGAATCTAAGGGGAAAAAAGAGAGAAAACAAGTGAATTTCTATGGAAGGGAAAGCCAGATCACAAGAGCGTTGTTTCAATCAGCCTATGATTGTACTTTTGTACAAGGAAGCTTGTTTAGTTACTAATAAATTGAAGGGAAAATGACAAATCAAACATTATGGTTTGCGGTCAATGACAAGTCAACCACTATGGAATATTTTGTAACAAGTTAACCACTCACGTATGTTAAAATGACAAATCCAACATCACATAGACGTTTACCGTTAAAAAGATGGGTGCCAACGTCCGAACGCCGGAACGCCCTGCGGCATTCTGAAGAATTCTGAACGCTAGAACGACCAGCTCCGGCGTTCTAAATTCAAAAAGCTCAATGCGGTGTTCTACACAAATCAGAACGCCGCGGGGCATTATGAAGAAATCAGAATGCCCCGCGGTATTTTCTGAGAAGAATTTAGAACGCCGGCAGGGAGTTCAAAAGCTCAGAATGCTGGGAATCAGAGACCGCGATCTCGCGGTCTCTGATCGTAAGAGATCGTGATCTCACTGTCTCTGATTCGCAAGAGACCGCGATCTCGCGGTCTCTGATTGCAAGAGACCGCGATCTCTGGTTTGCTAGAGACCGCGATCTCGTGGTCTCTTATCGTAAGAGACCTCGATCTCGCGGTCTCTGATCGCAAGAGACCGCGAACTAGCAGTCTCTGGTTCGCAAGACACTGCGATCTCGCGGTCTATGATCGCAAGAGACCGCTATCTTGCTGTCTCTGGTTCGCAAGAGACCGCGATCTCGCGGTCTCTGATCGAAAGAGGCCGTGATCTAGCGGTCTTTGATTCCCAGCGTTTTGAGCTTCAGAACACCACGCCGGCGTTCTGAATTCTTCTTAGAATGCAGGTGGGGCGTTCTGATTTTCTTCAGAACGCCGCGGGGAGTTCTGATTTCTTCAGAACGCCCCGCGGCGTTCTGATTCCCTGCTGCATTCTGTTTCAGAACGCCGTTCGGCGTTATGAATTCTTCAGAACACCGCATTGGGTGTTCTGAATTCTTCAGAAAATCAGAACGCCCCGCATTGGGTGTTCTGAGTTCAGAACGCCGGAGCGGGTCTTTCTGGCATTCGGAATTCTTCATAACGCCGTGGGGCGTTCCGGCGTTCGGACGTTGGCACCCAGCTTTTTAACGGTAAACGTCTATGTGATGTTGGATTTGTCATTTTAACATACGTGAGTGGTTAACTTGTTACAAAATATTCCATAGTGATTGACTTGTCATTGATCGTAAACCACGATGGTTGATTTGTCATTTTCCCTAAATTTAACTCTTCTTTACCTAGTGGAGTACTTTATCTTTTGCAAGATTTTAATGAGGTATTTTTTAAAGTGATACATAATGGTCTACCACCAAAAGGGGAGTTGAACATCAAATCGATTTTATTCCTAGGGCATCAATTCCTAATAGGCTAGAAAATATAAGTAATCTTGGAGAGACAAAAGAACTTCAAAGACAAGTTGCTGAGCTCATGGAGAAGGGGTATGTGCTTGAGAGCATGAGTCTTTGTGCCATTCTAGTGTTATTTGTGCCTAAAAAGGATGGGACATGGAGCATGTGCGTCGACTGTCGTGCCATAAACAATATCACTGTAAAGTATAGACATCATTTCCCTAGACTAGATGATATGCTTGATGAATTGCATGGTTCTTGTGTTTTTACCAAAATTGATCTCAAAAGTGGATATCATCAAATTAGGATGAGAAAAGGTGATGAGTGAAAAATTGAATTTAAAACAAAATATGGTTTATATGAGTGGTTAGTTTGGTGTGAGATGAAGTTTGGTGTGATATAGTACCAATGAATAATGTTTTGCGTGTTTTTATTGGAAAATTTGTGGTCGTATACTTTGATGATATTCTTATTTATAGCAAAAACTTGGATGATCATGTTGAGCGTTTAAAACTTGTTTTAGATGTTTTATGAAAAGAAAAGTTGTTTGCTATCCTCAAGAAGTGTACCTTCAAGCTTGTATTTTTTAGTTTTGTTATTAGTGCTAATGGAATTGAGGCAGATGAAGACAAAATAAAGCCAATCCAAGATTGGCCGACACCAACAAGTGTGGGGCATGTTAGAAGTTTCCATGGGTTGGCTAGCTTTTATAGAAGATTTGTTAAAGATTTTAGTAGCTTAGACGAACCTTTGACTAAAGTTATCAAAAAGAATGTAGGTTTTAAATAGGGTGAAGAACAAACAAAGGCTTTTAAGTTGATAAAAGAAAAATTAACTAATACACCTCTACTTTCATTACCTAATTTTACTAAAACTTTTGAGGTTGAGTGTGATTCCTCGGGAATAAGTATTGGAGCTATTCTAATGCATAAAGGATGTCTCATTGCATACTTTAGTTAAAAATTAAGTTGTGCAGCATTAAATGACACGACATATGACAAACAGTTGTATGCATTAATTAGATCTTCGGAAACTTGGCAGCATTATCTTTGGCCAAAGGAATTTGTGATTCACACCGATCATTAATCTTTAAAGCATTTGAAGGGTCAACACAAACTAAATAAACTATATGCCACATGGGAGGAGTTTGTTGAAATGTTTCCATATGTGATCCAGTATAAGCAAGGTAAGGAAAATATTGTGGCTAACGCATTATCTCGAAGGTACATTTTACTTTCGACATTAGATGCAAAATTATTTGGTTTTGAATACATTAAAGAATTGTATGATAAAGATTCTGATTTTAGTAATGTATTCAATGTATGTGTGAAAGTAGCATTCAGAAAGTTCTTTAGGCATAATGGGTTTTTGTTTAAAGAAAATAAGTTATGCGTACCTAATTGCTCATTGCGTGAATTGATTGTTCAGGAAGCCCATGGGGGGTGGTTTGATGGGTCATTTCTAAGACATTATATGTTTTGCATGAACATTTCTTTTGGCCTTATATGAAACGTGACGTAGAACAAATATGTGAGAAGTGTATCCCTTGTAGACAAGCTAAATCTAAGGTTAAGCCTTGTGGTTTTTATACTCCTTTGCTCATAGCTCATGAACCTTGGGTTGATATATCTATGGATTTCATGTTAGGTTTACCACGATCAAAGCAGGGTAAGGATTCTATATATGTTGTTGTTGATAGATTTTCAAAATGGCTCATTTTATTGTGTTTTATAAGACAAATGATGCATCATATACTGCTGACTTGTTTTTTAAGAAGATTGTAAGATTGCATGGCATGCTTAAAAGTATTGTTTCAGATAAAGATACAAAGTTTTAAAGCTATTTCTGAAAGATTTTATTGGGTAAATTAGGAACTAACCTCTTATTTTCTACAACTTGTCATCTATAAACTGATGGTCAAACTGAATTTGTAAATAGAACTTCATCTACCTTGTTGCACTCTATAATACAGAAAAATTTGAAAACATGGAAATAATGTTTACCACATGTAGAATTTGCATATAACAACAGTGTTCATTTGGCAACTAAGTTTTCACCTTTCAAAATTGTGTATGGTTTTAACTCATTAAATCCTTTGGATTTAACTCGTTTACCTGTTGAGCATATCAATTTAGATGGATTGATCAAAGCTGATTTTGTGAAACAAATCCATGAAAAGGCTTGACAAAACATTGAAAAGAGAACTGAACAATATGTCAATCAAGCTAATAAAGGACGCCAGAAAGTTACATTTGAACCTGGTGATTGAGTTTGGTTAAACTTAATGAAGGAGCATTTTCCTGTTCAAAGACGTTCTAAACTACTTCTAAGTGGAGATGGTCCATTTCAAGTTATTGAAAGAATCAATGACAATGCCTACAAATTAGATCTTCTTGGTGAGTATAATGTCAGTACAACTTTTTAAATTTCTAATTTATATGTATTTGATGAAGGTGATGGTTTGAGAACAAATCCTTTTCAAGAGAGAGAGAATGATGAGAATGAATGAGTTGCACCAAAAGATTCATTACAAATTCCAACTGGACCAATGACAAGGGTAAAAAAAATTCAAAGAAGCCCTTAATGGATTAGTATAACAAATTTTGGCTAATTCTAAACAAATTGAGGCAAAGATTGATTCAGAAAAAGATCAAGAATTAGTCAATGTCATCAAAGCATTTGAAGGAGTTTATTAAAGGCTTTGGGCATTGTGTGCGTGAAAATTGATTTATGAAAAGTTTCCAAAAATCAAATTTTGGTAATTTTCCGAATTGATTCATGGTAACTTTACAAATGGATTTATGGACGAATAGATTTATGGTAAGTTTCCAAAATCAATTTATGGAAAGTTTCCAAAATTATTTATGGTGACTTTCCATAATTGATTAATAGTAACTTTCCTTCTAGCTTTTCAATTTTCATGATTGTTTTCTTTTTTTTTTTGTGTATGGTATTATTAGTCATCTATATTAGTTGTTTTTATGTGTAAGGCATAAAAAGTCAACCAGTTTGATTTCCTTATCTATGTATTTAGCAAGCTTTAAGTGTCTTATGTAGCATACAAATAATAGGCATACTTATTGTTTTAGAGACAATTGATTAATAATATTATTGTGAGAGTTTTCTCTTTGGTTTAAAGAACTTTGTGAATTCATCAAGAGTTTCTTATTGAATTCAATCTTGACCTATCACTCACAATCTTCTCTTCTTTCTTGAGTGTGGTGTCTACAATCTTTCTTATACCTTTTGCTCTTATCTCTTTATAGATAATGGGTCAAGGTTTTTCTATCTTCCACTGATATTATACTTTTGGTTCTTATCTCCTTAAAGATAAAAGGTCAAGGTTCGCTTATTTCATTTGTTTTCAAAACTAATTTAGAACGATCTTTATTATTTTCTTTGGATCTCGCTATTTGTAGTAAGGTTCATATCACTACATGAAGTTTTCTTAACTATAACCTCCACAGTTATATTTGATTGAACTTCACGGAAGTCAATCAAGTCTTACACGACTATTCCGGAGTGTTACTCTTCTAATTGATCTTTATGGGTGTCAATCAAACCTACTATGACTGTTCTTGAGCGTCACCCTTGATTATCATTTAATATAAGGATTGGAAGATTTGTACAATGAAATACGATCTGAAATGCCTAACTCTCACAAAGCTATTCTCTCAAGTTAAGGGTTGAGAGAGTTAGGCTACCACTCAAATATGAAGAGAAATGTCTTGAATAAATTCGGAATCACTTCGGTACGATTTCTCTTCCTTAGTTCTTTAATTCAGAGTGCTTCTTTTTATAGACAACTGCATAGCAGTCGACTACACCACTATTTTGGTCAACTGCTTCCTGACCGTTGGATGTTATCGTTATGCTTCTGGTCGACCACTTCCCTCTTTGGTTGCCCTCATCGGTCGTATGCTCTTTGATTTGCATAATCTCTTCAATGCAAGTCAGGAAATCTATTCGGCTTTGTCCAATTTCTTGTCAGCTGCTTCCTTTACCCTAGTCAACCTCTTCCAGCATTCTGAAAATAGAGTTAAATCTATTCAACTCATTGTTAAATTTCCAGTCGACTACCTTCTATCCAGGTCGACTGCTTTCACTGTTGTTAAATTTCCAGTCGACTACCTTCTATCCAAGTCGACTGCTTTCACTGTTTCAACTTCTTTGAGCAATCTATATCAATTTCAGTCAACTGTTTTCGTCTCAAGTCGACTGTCTCAACTGTTTTGCATTCTTTGAAGCTAATAAGTCAAAATGATTTAGCCATTAATTATATGGACTCATTAAATATATTAGCAAATATAAATACTCTTGTTAGAAGGTATTTTTAATAAAGATCAAATTATAAACAAGATGATAAATATATCAATCACATTCAAGTTATAAACAACTAATTAACAATTAATTCAATCATCGTCAAAACAATTAAGCCTAAAGTCTATTTGGTTAACAACACATAAAATAAATATGTAAAACTCACGTACATATATAGTATAAAAAATGACATGTTGTCGAACAGTCTTCATCGGGTTTTCATATGTGGCAACTAACAAAATATAGTTTGAAAACCATGTTGTGCAATGCAATGTGATAAAGTATAAAATTCCTACCTAAATGACGATAGAAGAGCCCAGCCGACTAGACGCACGCACAGTCAGGAATAGGCACCAACACTGGAGACACCATCGAAACCTAAAACCAAACCGATGTCAAAACCACGAAATAATACTAGGAATACAACAAGAGTTCCAAACCGGAATTGAAAAATAGACCAGAATGATTAACACAAGACTTCTCGGCTCGAGTCGAGGAATGACAAGAACCCACACATTGAACTGGTAAGCCATACTGACCTGAAACGAGACATGGCTGATGAAGCCGAGTGAAGTTCGCTAAACAAATAATGCTGTCAACTAAGCACATCAACAATGGTCGACCAGACACCTCAACAACCAACCCAAAAGACCCACTGGTCCACAAGACACGACTACAGTCAACGACATACAACACACTTTAACTGAACAATTTGGTAGTTGAGGAGACACAACTAGAGTCAAACAAACATAATTATAGTCAACCAAGACCACCTAGTGTCAACAAGACATAGGGATGGTCAACCAGGACCACTCAACAGTCATCATAAACCCAATAACAGTTGACGAGACATAGTTGCGGTCAACCAAGACCAAGAAGAAGTCTACGAGCTACTCTACGGTTAACTAGGACCACAAATGAACCTGAACCAGAATGGAAGAAACCATGGTCACAAAGTTCATTGAGGCATGTGGCATTGAGCAACAAAATATAAAACAAAAACATCAGCTGTGGTCGATCAGACCCCGCTGAGATTGACAAGCACAGATGCCGAATCCAGAATTGGAAAACAAAGTAGATGTTTGGAGAAGCAAGCCCAAGGTCGACCAAACTCACAATGTGGTCACCCAAACACAAGCAACTAAGAATCGAAGCCCTCAAACACATTCCTGGTTGACAAAATTCAACAATTGGTCAACCGGACGTAAGTAATCTTAAACAGAGAGGCTATTGGCCAATTTTCTAGTTAATTGGACCAAGGAAATGGTCAATCGACCAAGCCACATGCTTAGCATGGACGTCGAATGTGGATGCCCTGCGCTCTCGTAGACGCCCTGGCTTCTGTGGACGTTAGGGAGCGACATCCCTAATGCCTACATACAATCTCGCATTCAACCAGGCTCAACAAGTAGTCGATCGGACTCAATCCCTCTTAACAAAGAGGCTCTTGACTAGTTTTTTGGTTGATCAGACCCAAGAAGCGGTCAATCAGAGACAACACACCTCGAACAAAGATTTTCTCAGCCAAAATGGAAGTCGACTAGACCAAACCAGTAATCGACGAGGGAAGATTTTCCAGTGTGAAAATTGAGACGAAACATGCATTCCCTCTCTGATTCTTGCCCTAAATCGCTGTAAGACCCTACATAAACTCTAAAACAACAACAATAACCCTGAAAGAAACCAACGATCCAAGCTTCCAAGCTCGAATCCAAAACTGACACATAACAAAAATTTCCAAGGGTAAAAAGAGAATGAGAAAACGGCTTACCCACAAAACTCCTTCACAAAGGTCAGAGATTGGAATGATACGAACACAAATCACGTAGAAAAACAACAAGGTTCACTCGGTAGTTCTCCACCCTATCTCCCCAGTTCACCCTCGCATGTGGTCAACAAAGAAGGAAGAGGAAAATCTTCCTCTTAAGAAGAAAAAAAAAAAAGAATTTAATTATTTTATTTAATAAATATAATATAAATGAATATATTTTAAATATTAAATAAAATCTTTAAATTCTAATTTGACGAAACCTGAAAAAACTCAAAACCCAATCCACGGAAAGAATAACTTACTGAACAAAATCCCACAACTTCAGGCCGCAGGTGTAATACCTAAAATTTTATTGGGCTCAAAAAAAAATTATTTATGAATTTTGGAGATTTTGGAATGATTTTCTCATAGGATGTAATACCCTAATTTCCCGTAGCAGAATTAAGTGAAAATAATCGGGAAATTAATTGACTGTAAATTCAGATAAATGAATGTTTAGATATTTCTTGGAAATTTATGAAAATTGTTAAGTGGAAATTGTTGAAGATTAATTTGGAAAAAAATGTTGAATGAAGAATTAATATAAAAGAAAAATGTGATTTTCAAACTTTGCCTAACTTTGCCTAATTTCTACCTAATTTTCTGCCAAACTCTCACCTACGTGGAATTTGCAAATGAGGGATGAAATGCCTATAAATAGGCATGGTTTGTTGAAGAGAAAAACACAAAAGAAGAATAAGGAAGAGAGGAAGAGAAAGGGAGTGAGAAAATGAGGAAGAAGTGAGGAAATTGTGGAGAAAATTAGAGAAAAAGAGGGGGGTGAAGGTGAAGGAAGAAATTGAAGGGGAGGAAATTAGTGCGAAGGAAATTGGGTATAAGAGTGAAAAAGTAGGCGGGAATTTCAATGGGAAGAAATTACGGGACACCTTTTGGATTTTATTTGCAACGATTTCCGTCTTCTTAAATTTATTAATAGAATAAGTTGATGTAGTTGATGAATATTAGTTTCTATTATTATTATTATTGCACTATTATTTTAGAAATATTATTTCCATTAGTGGTGTAATTGTACTGTGTAAGTAAGTTCTATCTTGGAGACAAGTATTTAAGTGGACCGTTGTGACCCTCCAATCTTTCCTAGGAACTTACTTTGAAAGGATATTCTGTCTAAGGAGATTGCTAAGAGCATTGTTTCCTAGGAATATTTCTGATCACTACTATCCACGATTAACAAAAAAGATAAGATAATAAATATTGGTATCAAAGTCAAGGCTACAAGTAATAAGTAAATATTATTTTGAAGGGATTAACGAGAGAAAAGATAAAGAATTAAACACGGTAAGGAACAAGGGATAATTCTTCAAAGGTAACAAATAGGATGCAATTTGGCCAATGGAGACCCTGCAACACAGAATTGTTTGTTAAATTCTGCCTTGGATTGGTGTTTGTGATCTTTGAATGCTCTTTGAATATCTGCTGTGAATTCTATTGCTTGATTATATGCTGGGACTTTGAATTGATTATATTAGTAGTGTTATGATTTTGTGATTTGTCCTCTACCTGTTTAGAAGAAATTAATTTATGGAGGATGAATTTGGGAATTGTTCACTCTGTGAATTGTTGAAGTCTTGTTGGTACTATTATGGATTTTCCATGAGAATTGTGGATTCATATGTAGGGAGAAACTATGGATAAATTGTTAATTTATATATTAAATCTTTACTGCCACTTAATTGACTGGGAACAAAGGTTACTGTCAAAGATAAATATTAAAGAAATTGGATCAAGGTCGTGAAATAATTCTCTCTGTGGATTGTTTGATAATTTTGGTTTCCTGCTAATTGTCATAAGATGAAGAACTTAGGAATATTTGTGAATTGTTGGTACATCTCTGTGGATTGTTTAATAATCTTAAGTGATCAACCAAACTCGACCTGAAGGGTTATGGCTCAAGAAGAATAAAAATTAAAATGGATTGTTTTTAAATGATGGTTTTAATCTATAAAATAATGTACTGCTAAATTACTCTGAATGGTTTGCATAAACTCTCTTATGAAAATATGATTTGAAGATATTTCCACCTAAATACTCTGATAAAATTTTAAATTGCACGTTTTCAATTAAAAAAAAATTTAATTATGGTTAAAAATGAAAGCAAATAAAAAGTTTTTAAAACATGGGGCGTTACGGTAGGGAAACACTGGTTGACCATCAACTGAAACTTTCACACGTGGCCAAAGATCATGACATGTGGCAAAGACCTGGTTAACACAAGAAAATCTTACTTAGAATAAAGTAAAAAATTTACTCAGAAAAATATGAAATCCAAAAATTGCTGATTTTATACTTAGTATCACGTTTCTTGTAAAAAAATGTTGAGGCAAATGATTCAGTTACATTTTCACCTTAAACCATCCAAAAACGTCACATGGACATTCAATGGAGTCCAAGGAACAACCTTGGATGTCCTTTGACAATGAGAGATGTACAAGGCTGATCCATGAGGTGGGTTATCCAACGATCAGTCTTGGGGCCATCATAAGGTTGAGAGATTTCAAATGGATGTCCATGTTTCTACCTATTGGATGAAGGGACATACATCCTTCAATGAAGATGGATGGCCATGATATAGGATGGGCATCCTCCAAAGGCATTGGTGGATGAAGGTTTCTGCCTGTTGGATGAAGGATAGATGTCCTTTAATGTGGTTAGACGACCAGGATAGAGGATGTGCATTCTCTAAAGGTGTTGACGAACGAAGGTTTCTGCCCATTGGATGAAGGGACAAACGTCTTTCAATATGGATGGATGGCTAGGATGGAGGATGGACATCCTCAAAAGGAGCTGGAAGATGAAGTTTTTACTTGTTGGATGAAGGGAAATACGTCCTTCAATGTGGATGGACAACCATGATGGAGGATGGATATCCTTCAAGGGCATTGGCAAACAAAGGTTTCTGCCCATTGGATGAAGGGACAAAAATCCTTTAATGTAGATTGACGACCAGGATGGAGGATGGACATCCTCCAAAGGCGCTGGCTGATGAAGGTTTTTGCTTGTTGGATGAAGGGACAAATGTTCTTCAATGTGGATGGACGACCAGGATGGAGGATGGGTATTGTAATGACCCAGATTTTCATACATTTAAAAATACGTTAAAGTTTGAGAAAAACATATCAGAGTGCAAGCCGAGCAGTTAGGAATGCTTAAAACATTTCGGAAGTAAAACATTTGCGGAAGCGTAAATAATTTAAAGAAAATAAACTAAACATTTAATTACAATTTAGAAAGAGAAAATTGAATTTAATTACAAATCAACTGTCTTTCACTTTACATAGTCTGGCCAACCACAAGTTTGCTCGTGCAAATTCCTCATCAACTGCTTCTTCAGCTGCTCGAGGACTCTGTGCGTACGTGTACCTACACCACAAGTAAGACATGAGCCTAAAAGCTCAGTAAGAAAATAGGTTTATGCATATGAGATGCAACTATTTAATTCTTTGGAATGGGTCGGCCCTAAACTAATCTTTTAGTTACGTATTTTAGGAATAGCTCGTACGTGGAGCATGAAGATTTGGGAATCCTACGGTTTCTAATTAATTATGTTATTTGAACTTGGGATCCCGATAAGGGAAAGATTAGTACTTTTCCTCACTCAAGGCGTGTGGCCACCCCGTGGTGGTGGTCTTAATTGTTTCTATTGTCATGATGCCTAAGAGTACCCTAAGAGTACATACAAGAAATTAACTAAGGGGGCATACAAGTAATACCCCGATAATTATATAGTTATCCACTTAAAAAAGACAAGGTGTTACAAGTATTCTCCAAAGGCATTGGCAGACAAAAAGTTTTGCTCATTGGATGAAGGAACAAATGTCCTTCAATGTGGGTGGATGGCCAGGATGGAGGATGGCATCCTCCAAAGGCGTTGAGGGATGTTATGTTGAAGGGGGTCGCATGCAAGACACACACTATTTTAAAAGGAAGCAGAGTCACAGATGAAGGTTGCTTGGTCATTGGATGAAAGAGTCGGACATCCTTCAGAGATGGGGGACATCCGTTGTATGATGAGGGACGTCCCTCAATACTAAATGACAATGTTGAGTGACCTTCAACAACATTTATATAAGCAGAAAGGCTGTTATTTGTAAAAGCAAGTCACAACCCTAAATCCAAGAACACCATCCAAGAGAAAAGAGTATTAGAAATCGAAGTGTTTGAGTATTTCACATTAAACGGCGTCAAGGAGTGTTGCACCAACCAGTGATGAAGATTCCATTAACTATGAAATGGCGGTGAATCTTATTTTGGTAGTCCAAGACAATGGCAACTTGCGTTCGATCACGAAGTGTTTATATAGGTGTATTCAATTTTAGCATCTCTAGATGATGAGTTTCGTTCAATATGCAGGTCAAAAGATGATGATTGGGCAGAGAGTAGGCCTCCTCAACTAGAATGTTCTTCCTTAAATCTCTATTTGGTGAAGAAATATATTTTGTTGAATGCAGTTACAGAAGAAGTTAATGATTATGCGTTGAAGAATAGGCATGAGATAAAGTTCTTCAAAAGAAAATCTCCTTGGTTGACTGTCATGTTCAAGAATAGATGCAATTAGTGGATTCATACTTCAAAAATGAAAGGTGAACTTACATTTCAATTGAAGAGTTATAACAAGGTTCACACCTATGAACAACAAATGGAAAGCCGACACGCTTCTACCAAATGGGTGGGAAACCAATATTTGGACAGGTTCAAAAATTAGCCCACATGGGATGTTCCTTCCATCATTGATACAGTCAAGTAGGATTCTACTGTTAATATTGGCTCAAGTCTTGCCAAAATGGCAAGTAAGGTAGCTCATAAACTAAACAAAAGTGGTGACGAACAATATAAGCAACTATGGACATACAGAGAAGAGATTTGGAGATCCAATCCTTCCAGCACAATAGATAGGAATAATCTTACACCTTATCTAGTATTTCAAAGGATGTACATGTGTTTGGTTGTGTGCAAGTGGTGTTTGTTTAAGTGTGGTAGACCTATCATTTTCCTGGATGACTATCACTTGAAGTGGTCGTGCCCAGGCCAGTTGCTCATAGCCATCAGCATTAACGACAATGATGGAATTTATCCAATTGATGTAGCAGTTGTTGAATCAGAATGCAAGGACTCTTGGTCCTGGTTTTTGAATTGCTTGCTTTTGGATGTAGACAGTAATTTGGCAGAGGATGGATATTTGTTTTCGACCAACAAAAGAGGTTGGTGCTTGCTATCGAAGAGTTTACACTGTCAGTTGAGCATAATTTCTGCCTCAGACACATGTATGCCAATTTAAAAAAATAATTTTGATGCAAGTTGTAAGGAGGTGATGTGGAATGCAGCTAAGGTCACAATATCAACATACTTTGAGAAAGAGATGCATAAACTATTTGTGGTTGACTAGACAACACATGCATATATGCGAAACATTAATCCAATGTTTTGAGCAAAACATGTTTTCATTTCGACCCTAAAGTGAAAAATAAGCTTCAACAATTTGAGTGATTCCAACAACACCTGCATCCTACCTGCCTAGGAAAAAGTTATCCTAACTATGTTTTAGATGATAGAAAGGGTATCATGTATAGGATCATTAAGAAACATCAAAATATGGCCGAGTAGATAGTCATATTGTGTTCTCATATCAAAGAGAAACTTGTCAAGCTACAACATGCAACTCGAAATTGGTGTCCAACATTTGTAGGAGCTGTCCAGTTTGAGGTTAGTGATGGTAACAAACAGTAGGTAGTCGATTTGGATAGATGTACCTATAATTGTTTATGGTGGGAGCTAACTTGAATCCCATACATGCATGTCATCTCTTGTATGCATTTTATGAGGATGTTAGTTGAGGCTTATGTTTATGTATGGTATCAACGGGAAACATACATGAAGATGTACTTCAACTTTGTCCAACCCATCATTGGCCAACACATATAGCCTGAAATAGACCAGGATCCAATTTTGTCACCGCCAATTAAGAGACGCCGAGGGAAGCATCAAAAACAAAGAGTAACAGATGCTGATGAGCCCCATGGCTAGAAATTCTTGAGCAGGAGAAATTTCCCCATGACAAGTAGCCGATGTTAGGGTGTGGGCCATAATGCTTGTACTTGTTAAGGTGTAGGCTTAGCTACTAGTGAGGCAAGTGGCAGCGGCAAGGCCAAAGGCACTGATAGTGGCGGATGAGGCAGCTCACAAGACACATTTATGAGTTTTACCACTACTGTCGGGATGCAAGTGAGTACATTGTTATGCTTTCAAACATTACTATTTGTGTTTTTTATGATACATTATTACATTTGTTATACAGGAGTCCGCCATCTTAAGTCCACATCCATAATTGTGAGGCCCTTTTTTGTAAAACTCATTTTGTAGTAAACCATTGTGATATATATATTTTTTTCTTTAAAAACCGTCACACTAAAACGTTGTTACTTAAATTCTTTTGCAATAAAGCATACCTTTAAAACCAACTATTAAACCATGTATCCATAAAATCTTTGCAACGGAAGACTTTATCAATTAAAATACATTTCTGGCCCAAACTCAAGTTTTAACAATCCTTTACAAACTTCGTATAAAATATTCATTCCATAAAACAATAAAATAAACTGTGGAATTACCTAACAACCACCAAGTCTTCATCATGAGTAAGCTCTCTCAACGTGACTTCGCATTCTCCATTTCCTCTATAATATCCATACCTACAATCCAATGTTCATCTATAAGTCTAAGACTTAGCAAGTAATGCATGTAACCATGAACATAACATGATGTAACACTTGTTTCATCTTTTTTTTTTTTCTTTTCTTGTCTTTTTTTCTCTTTTTTTTTTTTCGTTTTTCTTTCACTTTTTGATTATGAGTAGGCTCAACAGTGAAGGCACACACCACTATTCTCCACTCATTTGGGAGGTCTCCACCCTTTTGGGAGACAGACTCCACCCTTTTGGGAGTCTTCTATTACTTATTGTGCAATTTAATGCACAACGACCTAGCGAACCTTAGGCTAGTCAACCATGGGTTGTGTTAGAAGCAAACTAACGGGTTAATGTTCCAGTAGCTCACCCTTTTGGGGTAGCCTGTCCTCAGTTACCATTTATGTACATTTTATCCTCATTATAATGCAATAGGGACATTTCCACATATTATGGAACTATCAAACCATAGCAACAATAAATCCTACACATGCTCAACAATTAAAGAAAGGCAGTAACAGAAATTCACCAATAGAAGAGCATCAACAAATATAAGATATATAATCAAGCCTCATTATCATACATTCAAGGAACACCTCGGTACACCCACAGAGTATATTCTAATCCACATTATACCCTAATAACCTGCAAAAATATTCTAGGTCTCTTTTTCATCTCCCCCTTAGTTAACATACTAAAACTCTACAGGAAAACAACATCAAATGTAAATCAACAGATTTTATATTCAATCATGTCCTTTAAAGCCATATGTGAAATAAGCAATAAAACCCAATTCAGCAGTTCATTATCCTCAACAACATCTATTAAAAACATAACCGAAATAGTGGACAAAAGCCCAATCAACAAACTGTAAGTCCTCTATAATGTCCATCAAGCAGTAACCATATTGAAAATATAAACTCAATCGACAGAACTTGAGTCCCAACAATGTTTACCATGAAGAATGTAAGTTCCATCAATAGAACCAACTCCTAACAGTGTCTATCAAAATAGAACTAAACCCAATCACCTAAGCATATACATCCACTTACATCCATTAAGCAATAACCTAAAGTGCAAACAGAACATTACATCCATAGAGCAATGGCCCACAACAAAGACTATTGGCGAAAACAAAAATAAATAATGGAACCTAAATCAGCAAAACATATTTCTCAAAAATGTCTCTTGGTAGAAACCAGACCAAAGAATAGACCCAATTTAGCACAAAAATATTTTCTCAAAAAACGTCTCTCGGCATCAACCAAACCAAAGAACACAATCAATTTTAGCAGAAAAATATTCTCTCACAATACCTATCGGGCAACAACAAGCATTATAATATCAGAAATCCATTAATAAAACAGAAAGCGTCACCATGTAAAAAACTTGGGTCCTTGGGTGTATTCAACAAAGCAACAATGAAAATAGAAACTATTCCTAACACCTTGCATTGTAAGGCCGAGGCCAAAACACATATCATATACTTACCTTAAGCTCCTTAGCAAAGGAGAAATCAGGCCGAACCCACCTCCGTCGCTTTGAATAGCAAGCCAACATAACACTCGCGAACCAACCGTGTGGCTCACCTCTCCTCCAAGAGCTCGGTCTCCATGCAGGAGCTCTCTCTCTCTCAAAGCTCCTTCCGACCGAAAAATCCAATGCCTAAAACCACACTCCCTTGCTCTTAGGGCACTGTGGGAATCACAGCTCGTGGCTTCCATTCGCTCCCACGAGCTTCGACTGTCTCACCAACCCCATTGTTCAACGGTTAAGTGACAATGTTCTTGCTCATCTCTATCCTCCACCGGCATCCTCCGTGGGAAGTCGCCTCTTCCTTCTCCCAAGTCCCCCTGTATTTTTCTCTTCCTATTCTTTTGTTTCCCTAGCTTTTGTCGAAACCCCTCTCCTTATAATTTTTTCCCTTTAATCCTTATTCTAACTCATTGTGCCCGTAACCAAAATAACCTGCATTTTCCCTTCATCTCATTTCTCTTCTTTTTCTCCCGAATCAATCTCAACCCTTCTTCTATTTTACATTGTTATAATCCCGTTAATTTCCCCTTTTATTCCAGCACATCATGCATAACCCACATATTCCATAAATCCATTTCTAATATCCACCAAATAAATTCCAATTCCCTCCCTTTAATTTCCAACTCCTCTTCAAATTTAATTGTTATACTCTCACTTATTTCTCATCTTTCCCTTATAATTAATACTTCTCTAGCCAATAACAACCCGCCATAAGGTCCCATAATGTCCTATTTAATTCCCACAATAATAAAATAATATACCCTACTATTAGATCGATCTAATAATTATTAAATACTATGAATGACATCGTTAATCGTTTTAAAATTTGTCCAAGATAGAATTTCAGTCGTTACAATAACTATGTGGCTACCTAGTTGTGTGGTAATTCCCATAACTTTATATGTTTTGGCATGTTCACTGTATAAACATTCAAGGATTGCACATGGACGTTCAAGGGAGTCTCTTGGATGCCCATACAGCAAACAAGCTAGAGCATATGAAGTTACTGGATCACCACACTTCCAATTAGCCAACTCGAATTTATTGTGATAGTGACTTAAGACAAATGATTGGGCATTATATTTAATGATTAAGGATTGTATTTAATAAATTAGTGAATAAACAATTAACATGCTCAATATCTTGTTGATACAATCTTTTCATATGACGTCTTTTTGCGAGTCTTTTAATAAATGCAATGAATGGATGTAAGTTTTGGAGAGTTCTATATGGATGCTGATGAATGTAATTACTCGATGTATTGTATTGGGAACATATATAAATAAATGTTATTATGTCAAAATTTTTAAATAAAGTGACATGAAATCGTAAGTCATGAGTTATGGATTTATTTTAAAATTACATCATTTGAGTGAAAAATAGAAAGCTATATCAATTTATTGTTAACATATAACCTAGAAGGAGAGAGAAGAAAGTTTAAACGATGACGTTCCCTCATCATACAAGGCATTGAGAGACATCCATCATAAGCTTAGGGATGTCTATTATGGGTTAAGGGAGGTTCATCATAAGTTGAGAGACGTCTATCGTAATCTGAGGGATGTCCATCGTAAACTGAGGGATGTCCGTAGTAGGTTGGGGATTGTTGGACATCCCTTAATACTAAATGACATCATTTCTTAATAATCATATCCTACAGCCACTAGCAGCATTAGACATACCTCAATACTAAACTACGACATTTCCCAATTGTCCAAGGCTTTTAGGGACGTCCTTCGTAAGTTTAGTGACGTTGGTTGAGGGATGTCTGTCGTAAGTTGAGGAACTTCTGTTGTTGGTTGAGGGACATCCGTTGTGGGTTGGGCACTATTGAACATCCCTTAATACTAAACAATGTCATTTCTCAGTAATCATATCCTACGACCAACAGTGGCCTATGACGTCCCTCAATACTAAACGATAACATTCCTTAATCGTCTAAGGTATTGAGAAATGTCCATCTTAATCTAAGGGCATTTGTTGTGGGTTGAGGGAGATCTGTTGTATGTTGAGGGATGTTTGTCGTAAGCTGAAAGACACCTGTTGTGGGTTGAGGGACGTCCGTTGTGGGTTGGGCATTGTTGGACGTCCCTTAATACTAAATGATGTCATTTCTTAATAATCATATCCTACAGCCAATAAAAACCTTGGACGTGTCTCAATAGTAAACAACGATGTTCCTTAATCATCCAAGGCATTGAGGGATGTCTATCGTAAGCTAAGGGATGTTTGTTTGTGGGTTGAAGGTCTTATGTCGTAAGTTGAGGGACTTTCGTCGTAAGTTGAAAGACATTTGTTACAGGTTGAGGGAGGTCCGTTGTGGGTTGGACATTGTTGGACGTCCCTCAATACTAAATGATATCAGTTCTCAATAATCATATCCTATTGCCAACAGCAGCCTTGGACGCCCATCATTCCATCTTGAACATCCATTCTTAGTGACAGACGTCCCCCATCTTGAAGGATGTCTTTTAGTCATTGACATTTAACTTCTTCGATATAAGCAAAAAGGACGTCCGTTGTAAAAGCAAGCAGTTTGGCCTAACCAATATTTGACTGACCTTTCAACTTCCTCAAAGTGACCTTTCAAGTTCTAAAATCTCTCCTCAAATTTCTAGAATAATGAAATGACATCAAAGGCTAGAAAAGTCACCATGAAGTGTAAAATGGCTCCCTCTGAAGCTCAAGGTCAATCATAAGGGGATCTAACCCATCCTTGTCTATCGGTAAAGAATAGCTTTCGCTACTGTTTAGGACGGTGGCATCCAAGAAAAGGTATGACAATGATGTCAGACACTATTCTATCATTATCTCTAGGAGGTAGAATTCAAAGCGTTTGCAGATTTTGGAATAGAAGAGAGGTTCGAGCACATTGAACTAGCTGTGTTGTGCAAGCTGGGGGGATATTATTATGAATAAGTTGTAAAGATTTAATACAAATCGAGAGCTAGGTGATGACACGACTCAAATGGGACCCGAGATAAAATGGGGAACAACCCGGCCCAAAGGACCAAATCGTCCGACCCTTTTTCTCTTAAATTTTATTAATTAACAACATAAGACTTAAAATGTTACTTAAAAGCCAGGGCCCAATGAATAAGGGCTTAACAGGTCCAACAAGTATATCAGATAGCAAGTAATATAATTCAAAAAGAAATAAATATGCGAAAACTAAAAATAGGATTACAATCATTTAATAAAATGTACCTCACAAAATATCTCATGGGTGAATACTAATATAAAAATAAAACTTCGCTGGATATAAACTTGACTTGGCAACTGGAATTCTAACTGATAAAATACTGAAATGTATCAATGAGGTGAGTTAACAAAACTCAATAAGGATTATGTTTTTAAAGAAACATTTAAATAAAATGATATTTAAGCATGCATGAATTTAAAACTCATGTTTTATAAATTCCTTTCAGAAAAAGATGTACAAAAGAGCATATGTGTGAAATCACTCACAATATGTGGTATGTAATTAAAATAAGCCTTTGTTGTACAAATTAAAAATTATAGTGAAAATAGAGTCACTCACGGACTCTGGCCACACCATGCCATAAGCATATAATAGAATAAAGGTCATGCTTGGCGATCGCAAAAGCTAAATAATACCCTGATCAAGTTTAGGGATTCACAACCCAAGGACACTGCACATATAGCTGTCCTATTACCTATTTGCACTTTAGGGATTTGAACCCAAGAACATTTTGAAAATCTCCTATTACCCATTTCTATAAAAAAACAAACACATTCTACAAGGTAGAATGTGTGAAAATAAAATAAACCCCAAATTGGGTCGATTAAACTTGATTCGCATGACCAAGTTGATCAAAAAATATTTATAGGCATGCTTAATTGAAATATGAATAGTGAAAATAAAATATCATATAAAAATCCAATGGTCGTAAAAATGGATGTGTCGTTTTATTATGAGACTCGTATCAAATTAATTATTTTATAAAAAAATATTCAAATGCAGTGCATAAATAATCCCTACCTCGAAGTGGGTTATTCCGACCCAAGCCCAATTACTCAAAATGTCTAATTTATGGAGTCCACAACTTAATTTAATATTCGGGTACCTAAAATGAAGTTGGAAAATTCTGCAAGATAGTTTTAAAATCCTAATATTATTTAAAATTAATTGGGTTAGAGAAAAACACCAAAACATGCCAAAATAGGTCCAAAAAGCAGACCTGGACCGTGGCCCAATAATGCATTGGTCCTTTGGCTACATGGCCCAAGGCCCAGGCCAGCTCATAAGCCAGACCATGTCCCAATGAGTCTAGACCTGCAAGCCCGTTCTGTGACCCGCAGAGGGAGGAACCGCATCAACTCTCTTGACGCGATGAATCAGCGTGAACGCTTCCGATCCTTGCAACGAACAAACCAACTCAACAAGACTTCCTGTCTTGGCCAGTTGTCCACCGATCAACTACAATGGTTTGGTTTAATGTGCATCGTGGCTCAGTGTTAGCTGAGCCGCTACCCGATGTTTTACATTGACGGAAGTTCGCACAATAGAACTGGAAAATTTTCCAAATTATCCAATCAATAACTTGTTAGAATCCAATAATCTAACTCAAAATAACAAAATCGACAAGTAAAATCCATATCTAAATCTTCAGGTCAACACCATTAAGCAGAAACTAAAATCAAATGGAAAAATTTGATTTTTATACCTTCAACTTCATAGCTTCCGACTACGTAAATTTCTCTCAATCGACTGAGAACTTCAACCCCTTTCCCTTAATGTGAACAATTTTCCCGAAATCGTCAATGACTCGATTATAGAACTCAGCAATTTTGTCCAAAAATTGATGAATGTTGTATTGATCTGGAGAATGAATTCACTATGAGAGAAGAGTGAAGTGGAGAGTGGGAGGCGGATGTTTTAACACTGGGGAAAGGTGAAGATTCTGGAGGAAATCTCTGATTCTCCCGAAATCCATGCCAAGTTCTTCCATTCAGGGAAAGCGTTGCAGGATATGTTTTCCCCAAATTAACATTTTTTGGGCCTTTTGGGCCAAATATTACAAGTGACAACCAACTCTTGGAGATGAGGATGTATCTCTTTAAATGCAGATTAGGCTAACTCTGAATGAGTTAAATGAGCTACTTGGATGCTCCACAGAGGAACCGTTCTAGAAATATTTTTACAAATCCAAGGACCACAATTTCATTGAACAATGAGAAGATCTGGCATTGTTGTAGCAGTTTAATAGCAATCTTGACGTTGGTTCTTTCTATAGCACCAAATCCAAGGACCTAAACACCAAAGCTAAAGTTATCTATCACATGATAACCCACACCTTTCTGTCGTGTGATGAACATAGAGACTATGTTATCTACATAGATCTCTATGTGATGAAGAAGCTCTATAATGGGAAGAGATTTAACATTGGATATGTGGTCATTAATCTGATGAAAGAAATCCTGAAGACCCCAAGGAAGAATCTCTCCTACAATTGGCTCGTTCAGAAGATTGTTGACTGCAGTTGGTTGGCACTCCCTCCTAACAAGCCAAGAATCAATGAAAAGGCACTTGACGTCTTCAATTTAGTTTTCTGCCATGTATCAATATTACATTTAGTCGTCTGATAGTAGTACTAAAACTAATCATTGCAGCCTATGAATTTGATGGAGGAGTTCATGAGATTGGTGCGTGTAAATATCCATAGGAACTTGGAGACATGTGATATTTTTGTTGGTACTAGGGTAAGAAATTATATCATTTTAAAGTTATTCACAATTTTGATTATATGCTTAAAACGTCTTACTTCATGTTGTTTTTTTTTCAGAAGAAAGATATTTTCACAATAATGACCCTCATCATTCCAAAGCAAAGGTCAACATCTGAATCAGTGAAGATAACTTCTTAAGAATGTGTAGTCAATGTTTAAGAAGTTGTTATGTAAAATAAACCTCTTGAATGCTTTCTTTTTATGTAATATGACACTTTAAACGAGGAGGAGGTACTTGATGTACAATTGAGGAACTCGCGTATTAGTCTTGGTTGGATCCTTGTAAGTCACTTTTAATCCTTCATGCAATATTTGTTTCCCTTGTCAAACTACTTATAATATATGGTTTTAATTTCAAACACACCCAAAATAAAAATGTTTTATGTCATCTTTTTTACTGCACACTTTATTACGATTACCAAGTGATATTACTAGAGATAATTGCAATTGTCATGACTCCTATTGATAAAAAAAAATGATATATTTTCTCACATAGTGTTATATTCATTGTGCTTTTCAATTACATACTAATTTTCCCTTACAATTTTAGTTCACATGACATATTTCAACTCTCAGACCCTATAGGTGTGTCAATGATTAGCAGCTCTCAACAAAGCGGATTCCATCATCACGAAGAGTCTTTGGAGTCCACTTTGAAGCACTCATCTCATGTACATATCAACCGTAAGTCCCTCAACCCACAAGGGACGTCCCTCAGCTTAGAAAGGATGTCCCTCAATGCCTTAGAGGATGAGGGACGTCCCTTAACTTATGACGAACTTCCCTCAACCTACAACGGATGTCCTTCAATGCCTTGGATGATGAGGAAACATCATCGTTTAGTATTGAGGGACATTCCTCAACTTATAATGGATGTCTCTCAACTTACAACAAACGTCTCTTAGCTTACAACATACGTCCCTTAACTTACAATTTCTCTCCTCTCTCCTTTTAGGTAAGTGTTAACGTTGAATTGATATAATTTTATATTTCTTCATTCAAATGATGTAATTTTAAAGGCAATTCACAACTCATATATTTTAGTTTCATGTCACTTTATTTCAAAAATTTTGACATAATAGCATCTACTTATAGATGTTCCCAATACACAATACATCCATCCATTACATTCATCAGTATCCATATAGAACTATCACAAACTTACATCCATCCATTGTGTTCTTTAATGGACTCGCAAAAAGACATCATATCAAAAGATGGTATCAACAAGATATTAAATAAGTTAATTGTTTATTCACTGATTTATTAAATACAATCTCCAATCATTAAATATAAAGCTTAACCATTTATCTTAAATCACAATCAAGAGAAACCCGAGATGACTATTTGGAGGTGTCATGATCTAGTGATTTCATATATTGTTGCTTGTTTTATGTATGAACGTTCATCCATCAAACAAGCATGAACATATAAAGTTATAGGAATCACAACACAACCAATTAACTAGCTCGGGTTTATTTTGCTGATGATACTAAAAAGATATCAGAACAAGCAATTACAATTAATTTACAAACTCTTATGAAAGTACAAGTCTTTGGCCAACAACGGCCTTGGACGCCCATCATCCCATCCTGAATGTCCATTCCCAGCGATGGATGTCCACCCTCTCTAAAGAAGCTGAAATAATGTATTTATCGTTCACATATATACTTACAATGCTTTTGTTATCGCTATTCTAAAACCTAATATCTACTTGCTTTCCATGATTTTAGAAAAACTAGAGAAGCCTAGAGATGGGTTGGGGTTGTTGCTGCAAGTTTTTAGGGGAAACAATAGGTTCCAATAGATGCTTAAAGACTTGTGAGCTTACATAAGAAAACAAGACTAAAGAATAAGTTTTCATCAGAAATGTGAGAAACTAATAATTATTTTAACCAAATACATACCAACCACATTCTATATAAATCAAAGATCAAATCAGTGTAAATAACAGCTGCCATAGACTTTACAATGTCAGCAAGAACCTTTTCATCGACCCACCATGTGCAACTATATCACCTTCTTTACGAGTAGCATTTGTAAACTCTCTAACCTATATGGAACTAGATACACCCAAATACACCTTAAACCCGTATGCATCAAAAATCCCAAACCAATTCCCTTGAGACCAATATTGCTATTGAAAAAAGAACAACTTTCATATGACAAACGAAACTCGAATTAAATAATAAATAAATATTGCAAACCCTATTTATCACCACCACCCACCAAAAGAAAATGTATGAAAGAACATTCCAGTTGAGGAGGCCTACTCTCCCCTCAATCATCATCTTCTAAGTTGTATAATGAACGAAGTTCATTGTCGAGAGATTTCAAGATCGAATGCACCTCTATAATAACTTTGTGATTGAACGCACATTGGTCATTGGCCTAGACTACCGAAATAAGCTTCACCTTCATTTTTTATACTTTTTGCTTTTAGATGGTGTTTAGGGATTGAGGGTTGATGTTTGCTCTCGCAAAGGACGTCCTTTCCACTTATATAGATGGAGTTGAAGGTTGATCAACATCATTGTTTATTATTGAGGGACATCCATGACATTGAGGGACGTTCGTTATAAGTTAAGGGACATCTCTTAATACTAAACGACGTCTCTCAACATCAATGGACGTCTTCTAGCATCTACAGATGTTCTTCATTTCTAAACGATGTCATCTTTCAATAATTTCATCCTAAATGTCAATTTCCAGCGACGTACGTTCTCCATATCTGAAGGACATCCAACTCTTTCATTCAACAACCAACAACCTTCATTTGTGACTCTACTCCCATTTAAAAAACTGTGTGCCTTGTATCCCCACTTTAACATAACTTCCGCTAGCACCTTAAGAGGATGCTCATCCTCTATCCTAGGCATTCATCCTCATTGAAGGTCATCCTTCCCCTCATTCAACGGGCAAAAACCTTCTTCAGCTAGTGCCCCTCCTCCCATCCTAGACATCCATTCTTATTGCAGGATGTCTATCTCTTCATCCAGTGGCCAACATGACGTTCCTTGGACGTCCCTCGGCCTTATGATTTCCCCAAGGCTGATCCTTGGAAGCCGCTCCTCATAGATCAGCCTTGGACGTCTCTCGTTGTTGAAGGTCATTCAAGGTGGAGCATTGGACATCCATTAGATGTTTCTTGGACATTTTTAAATGGAAATGTGACTACGACATTTGCCTTAACATTTTTGATTGAAAACGTGATACCGAAGTTTGCCTTTGTCATTTCTCATAGTTTGATATTTTAGTTGTTCGCAAAATTATTTTAATGTTTGGCGTGTCGCTGATCCAAAAGTTTAGCGGTTGTTTTGTTAATTTCTCTATACAATAATAGTATAATAAACTCCCAAACAATATTTATAATAAGTAAATAAATAAATAAAATAAAATAAATATATATTATAATGATATAAGTTGTAAAATGTTGTTATTTTGTTTGGGGTTATAGCTCATTAGACATGGCTTGTTTAGCTCATGGCTCGTGAGTTTTCTTGAGTTCACTTTTAAATATTTTGACTTGTTAGGTTTGACTCATTTAACTCATTAGGCTTGATGAACCGAAATTTTTCTAGATCGACCAACTAATTAAAACCTTTAGCTTTGGGGGCATACACCCTAGTTGTACCTAAAAAGTTTAACATTCTATCTTCATGGCCTTGAGTTTGAATATATTTTGACAAATTTTTGTCAATAACTCATTTTACATATACAAGGTGCTTTGTTTAAATTTTTCATGATAATATACTTGTTACACCATATGTTTGAACTTGAACTATTCATAAATTGTTTAATAAAGAATACAATTGGATCGATTTTTCTCAATAATTCATTCCACATATATAAGATGTGAACTTGAACTATCTTTGATTTTTTCATGATAATTTACATGTTACAGCTTATGTTTGAACTTGAACTATTAATAAATTGTTTAATAAAGCATACAATTGAATATATTTTTCTCAATAATTCATTCCACATATATAAGATGGATTGACTGATAATTTTTTATGATAATTTACATGTTATAACATATGTTTGAGCTAGAATATTCATAAGATGTTTAATAAAACATGTGATTGATTCTATATATTAATATTATGACGTATATTTAAATGAGACAATAACCTTGATTTAATTATAGGTGAATGTGTAAATTGGAGATCTATGTATCGATAGACATAAAATCTCTTTACATATGCTAAGTAATACAAGAGTGCTACAATTCCTACTAGAGAAACTCGAAAAGCTGTGAGCATGTGTAATAATTTATACATTGATAGTTGATAAAAGGTTGGCATTTAAAAGTGTATGTTATCATGTTACATGATACTAATTAATCATGCGAAACAAATTAATAGTTATGCATTAAATCCTCATGAAAATACATAGGATGACATCATATTTGTGAATTGTTTATGATTCTCAAGCATGCTAATAAAGTTATTGATAAGTGATGCATGTTGCATTGTGCATCGACTTGCTATTTTGGCTCATCTTTTATGTTGGTTTTCTTTAAGAGGTTTAATAAGCTCACTCTCTTTGTTTAAATATTTTCAAATACAAGAATTGACTCCAAAGTCAAGATAAAAACGACGAAGCAAGAGACACAGTCTATATAGGTTGTTAGATCTCAATTTTTAGTGGTTGGTAGAGCGACCTGCATATGTAAAGGAAATTGTTTAAGTCCTAGTCTACTTTAATTTCATGTTTTGTTGCTAATATTAAAACTTACCTTATATTAAGTTTATGACTAGTTTTGATTTTGCAACAAATTAAATATTAATAATGAAATGATGACGTGACAAATTTATATTTAATTCTAGAAGATGTCATATTCAATATTTGGATTTATATTGTTTTTCTACTTTGAGAGTCCTTCACATTCGTGCCTTGTTCTCTGGGACAGACTGTGACATTCCCTATCATCTCTCTTTTCATCTCTCATGGATTGGCTTCTCCCTAAAATCCTAGCTCAAACCAGAAAACATAACAGCACACATATGAAAAACTTGAGCACTAGATAATGGAACCCCCGTCAAGATCAACCAAAAAAAATAGGGAGAAGACACCACAAAATCGAGCTGCACGAAAACTCCCATTGCAGATCTGAGAAACTGGGGCTGAGAGAGCAATAAAAAATAGAGTACACTGCACACAAAAATGAACTTCAAAACACCATGGGATAAGGAAAAAAACTGAATTAGAGAATAAACGAGAAAATCTCCAAAACAAACCAAATTTAGTCGGCCAGCGAAAAGCAGAAATAAAGGTAAGGCCAAAAGTAAAGAGGAAATCTACTACTCTTGCTTCCAGCCACCATAGTTCTTTCATGGGAAAAATAGTAGTGTTTTGAGGTGAGCAACTAAACTCAATAGAAATCTTATTAATATACTTAATCTATGAGAAAAATAAGTTTCATCATTTAAAAACATGAGCAGAAAGATGAGCACATGGATTATATTATTAAAAACGTATTTTATCATTTTAAAAATAAGCGCCACGAGCCATTAATAGGAAAATTTTGAATATTGTAGTTATAAAGAAAATAGTGCAACCATTGTCTTCCGTAGAAAATAATCTCAATAAAATAAGGCCAACTCATGAATCTATGTACCACAATGCTTGAAAGGGTACAAAAAGAAGAAGCGACTATCTAGAGACCAGTTCTTACATAAATCAATAACCCTAGACAAATTTATGGATTTTCACCTATGGACATGATGTCGTAAAGTGTCCCAATAATATATCGCGTAACGTACAAGCAGTTTCTCGTGCTATCAAAAGTGTTCAACAAACAAATTACCCATTTCACGAGCCAAATATAGCTGGAGATTCAGTCCAAAACATAAAATGAAAGGTTAAGAGTAATTCAGACCCTACCGTGTAGAGTAATGAAGAAATGACACATTTAACTATATTTCTTTTTTTAACAAATTAGAGCCTAACATATCAGTCGTGAGGAATTCACCTCCTGCCGTTTATTTTGCTCCTAAGTCATCCATGTGATTTTCTTCCCAAATAAAGTCCTCAACCCTCCCTCTTTTAAAAAATATTCCTTTGGTGTATTAAGTCGTTAT
Source organism: Begonia loranthoides (assembly GCA_022433065.1). Classification (NCBI taxonomy): domain Eukaryota; kingdom Viridiplantae; phylum Streptophyta; class Magnoliopsida; order Cucurbitales; family Begoniaceae; genus Begonia; species Begonia loranthoides. Next base: position 33,907,390 of record CM039483.1, read on the forward strand.
GAATCTGGAACAAGAATAGAAAACCAAATATGAAGACAAAAATTAAATTGTATTTTTCAACTACTAGTCCGCGAGATGCTAGAACAATTCCACAGTCCAACAAAGAAATTCCCACAAATTCATTAAAAGAATCGTGAATCCAACATACCCATAATTCTTTGAATGACTAGACGTATTGAGAGGAATAAACGTAAGAATACCTTTCTCCATGACAAGCTTCTCCACACGGCTGTTCTTCCTCTACTTACCGTTACTTAACAAAATTTTGTGCTTAACAATCAAGTAAAATCCCTCATTTCGCAGACAAAAAAGCTGCTAGTGTGAGAAAACAAACAAATGGGAATTGAAATTCCATCCACTACTGTTCTCCTATGTTGAAAATATGCTTTAGTTCCTATGAATAGAAATCCACGTGTCGGGTCCACGTGTAGTTTATTTGTTTTTTAATAAATCTTTGATCTATTTGAATCAGTTTAAAATAGGATCTATTGTTAGTTTGTTATTTTTATCTTTTTAAATAGTTGTTAGATGTAATCTTTCAATTATGAGTTTATGAGTTAATCTCATCGTTTTGCAGCATCAGATTCTTTTTATTCCTTCAAAAATAGTTTTGTTTTATTTGTTAAAACAACAACAATTGGTAACAGAGCCTTTCTTCTTTAGGGATCTGTGAGTTCGAGCTATCAAGAAAACTGAAGCAAATTTCTCCTTTATGGCTCCACCGATGTTCGATGGAGATAACTACCAAATCTGGGCAGTTCGAATGGAGACGTATTTAGAAGCTTTGGATCTTTGGGAAGCAGTAGAAGAGGACTATGATATTCCTATTCTTCCAAACAATCCCACCGTGGTACAAATCAAATCGCAGAAGGAGAAGAAGACAAAGAAATCAAAGGCAAAGCTTGTTTATTTGTTGCAGTTTCATCAACCATTTTCACTCAGATTATGTCTCTAAAGTCAGGAAAGGAGATATGGGATTATCTCAAGACTGAGTACGAAGGAGATGAAAGGATTCGAGGAATGAAGGTATTGAATTTGGTTCGTGACTTTGAGCTGCAAAAGATGAAAGAGACAGAAACCATAAAAGAGTATTTTGACAGGCTACTCAGCATAGCAAATCAAGTTAGAATATTAGGTTCTTCTCTGATAGATTCAAGAATTGTTCAAAAAATTCTCGTAACAGTGCCGGACAGATTTGAGGCTTCAATTACAACCTTAGAAAATACTAAGGATTTGTCGAAAATTTCTCTTGCTGAGCTCTTAAGTGTCTTGCAAGCACAGGAGCAGAGACGATTAATGAGGCAATAAGGTGTTGTTAAAGGAGCTTTATTTGTCAAAAATCAAGATGCGAGAAAGAATAAGAACAAAAAAATACAAGCAGTAAGTGGCGAGAATAATGCAACAAGCAGCAAAAGTAATTCAGGAAACAAAAGGTTGGAGCAAAGAAAAATTATCCTTCATGCCAACATTGTAACAAAAAAGGTCACCCTCACTTTAAATGTTGGAGGAGACCAGATGCAAAATGTAGCAAATGCAACCTCATGGGACATGAAGCTATCATATGCAAAAACGAAAAACAACAGCAAGGTGAAGAAGCACAAATTGCTGATCAAGAGGAGGAGGATCAACTTTTTGTGGCTTCATGTTTTGCAGGCAGTGAAGCCAATGAGAGCTGGTTGATTGATAGTGGATGCACCAATCACATGACTAATGACAAGGAGTTTTTTAGAGACTTACAACAAACGAATATCACCAAAGTCAGGATTGGAAATGGTGATTATATCTCTGTAAAAGGAAAGGGAATAGTTGCAATAGCAAGTTTTGCAGGTACAAAATTTATTTATGTTCTTTTTGTACCTGAAATTTAACAAAATCTGCTGAGTGTTGGTCAATTGATTGAGAAAGGTTTTAGAGTTATTTTTGAAGAACAATATTGTACAATTAGAGATGCATCCAATCAAGATATTTTTAAAGTTAGAATGAAAGGAAAAAGTTTTGCTCTAAATCCATTAGAGGAGGAGCAAGCAGCCTTTTCAATTAAAGAGAATATTATTGAGATTTGGCACAAAAGGCTTGGGCATTATCATTATGAAGGGTTGCTAAAAATGAAGTCCAAGATGATGACAAAAGATCTTCCAGAATTTGAAGATCAAATTCCAAGTTGCAAAGCGTGTCAATTTGGCAAGTTCAGTAGAAAACCTTTTTTGAAAGCAAATGGCAAAGCTTCAAGGAAGCTGCAGTTTTTTCACATAGGTCGGGACCCCAAGGGTGAACGCACCAACTGGATTATGCACGAGTATCATGCAACTGAAAAGGATCTTGATGATTCTGCTCCTGGCCAGGGTACGTATGTGCTGTGTCGTTGTTCGACAAGACTGATGAAAAACCTCCTGCTTTCGAGTATGACGAAGTGGAACAAACTGGCTTATCTCCTACCACAACTAAGTCATCTCCTGATGAATCATCAGACTTAGTTTAAGAATCTGCAGTGTCTGGTTTAAGTCTGAATCAATCGGAAGGTATTAATAGGTGGTTAACCGATGAATCAAACAGTGGGATTCTTAATGGTAATAATCCATCTAAGAGTTTCTGCAACAGTCACATTTTCTTTGATATGGAGGATCATGGAGTTGAAGAGATATATCCATGTCTTGGGGAAAATGCAAATATTGTTCATCCTTGCTGGGAACCTTTTGCTAGCGACTTTCGCAACAATGATGATAATTTACATTTTCAAGACGGTACTAGTGAACATGATATATTGTTTTCAGATTTTTTGTTGGATGAGATCTGCGACATCTATGACAACAACGCATGTAGTGATGAAGTGGCTCAAATTCAGCCTAACCCAGAGATGGGGACTTCTCAGAGGTTTGATGAAGACCTTGAAAACAAAGAAGTAAACACTCCTATGAATCAAAAGGAGAAGCTGTGTAAAGAAGATGTGCACTTTGTGGAAGACAAAAAATTGGATTGGAAGGCTTCACTAATGGTAAATCAAGTTTCACAGCAATTGCAACATCAAAATAAGGCTGATATTGAAACACCAGATCAAAATGATGATGGTTGGCAAAATGAAGTTTTTGATGATGCTCCTATTAGAGGTACTCGATCTCTCTCTGACATTTATCACAGATGCAACATAGCAGTTTGTGAACTGGAAAGCCATGAAGAAGCCAAGAAATATCAAAATTGGATGACTGCAATGAAGGAGAAGCTGCCCATAATAGAGAAAAACAAGACTTGGTGTCTTGTGGAGAGACCTCAAGGCAGGAAAGTAATTCGAGTCAAATGGGTGTTTAGAACTAAAATCAATGTTGATGGTTCAGTTCATAAACACAAGGCAAGATTAGTGGTGAAGGGCTATGCTCAGTTATTTAGAGTTGACTACTCAAATACATTTGCACCGGTTGCCCGACTTAAGTTTCTAAAGAAGAAGATTGGAGTTTGCAGTCTCTAAAGCAAGGAGGAGTGTTGAAAATATGCTTTAGTTCCTATGAATAAAAATCCACGTGTCAGGTCCACGTGTCGTTTATTTGTTTTTAATAAATCTTTGATTTATTTGAATTAGTTTAAAATAGGATCTATTGTTAGTTTGTTATTTTTATCTTTTTAAATAGTTGTTAGATGTAATATTTCAGTTATGAGTTTATGAGTTAATCTCATCATTTCGCAGCATCAGATTCTTTCTATTCCTTCAAAAATAGTTTTGTTTTATTTGTTAAAACAACAACATCCTACATCTAAATAACATGTTACTCTAGGAAAAGAGAGAGGGAATTATGGGTAGCCCGTGAAAAGTGCAAAGAGGGAAACCAATCTTGGTATTCCATCTGGGGTCCCAACTCATTCTTAGATGATTTTGCGTTTTCCATGTAAGCTCTAACAGAGAAGAAAGCCACAAGAGCTCGTGCCTTTGGGTCTTATCGGTTGCCCATAAATTTGATGGATAAGAAGGTGAAATGGTAGAGCGGGTTTGTGATGGATTTGGAGAGAATCGAACTGACCTCTTATTATATCATTATATATGTTATCTGGTTAGTGCACATTTAATCAACCATGATGAGCTTGCGGAGCTTGCATAGACACAGAGAGAGTTTAGGACTTTTTGGAAAATAAAAAGTTACATATGTGCATTGCACATTTAACACTTAATAGAAAAATGGGAAAATGATAAATTAACCATCGTAGTTTACGGTCAATAGCAAGTCAACCACTATCCTTTATTTTCTAACAAATTAACCACTGACGTATGAGAAAATGACAAAGCCAACATCGCTGTCACGTTCGCCGTTAAGAAGCTGACAGGGCGCCGCGGCGATTCGTAGACAAAACGCCGCGGCGCCGTGGTTTTTCAAAAAAAGAAGGCAAAATTTATCCTGCACACCACGGTGTCCCAAGACACCGCGGTGTCTTGAGACGCCGCCGTCTCTTGAGACACGTGGTGTCTTGAGACACCACCGTCTCTTGAGACACGCGGTGTCTTGAGACACCGTTGCGGCGGTCACTAAAAACTGAGAACCGCTGCGGATTTTGAAGTAGCCATGCATGAAAAACAGAGAGTTTCATGGCTACTTCAAAGTCTCTGTGTATATGTTTTTTGAATCCAATATTTTTATTAGATTTTTGACCTCTTCAACTTCAAAAGACCATAACTTTGGCTACAGGTGTTGGAATTGGCTGCAGAAGGTATCAAATCGAAGCTCTCTCAAAGATGTATCACTTGTCATGGGCTTATCGCATGAGCCCCTTTCTCGGCCCCAAAATCACGCGTTTAAGCCCTCAATTTTTTGATCAAACATTTTTCCAGTAACAAGCCGCGGGATGCCGCCGCGGCATTCTGATGGACGCCGCTGCGAGATCCTAGGAAATAGCAATGTCTCAGCGGTGTATGAGACACCGCAGCATCCAGGCCAAATTTAGCCTTCTTTCCACAGACCGCTGCGGCTCCAGATCAGCTTGTTAACGGCAAACGTGACATCGATGTTTGCTTTGTCATTTTCCCATACGTCAGTGATTAATTTGTTAGAAAATAAAGGATAGTGGTTGACTTGTCATTGATCACAAACCACGATGGTTAATTTGTCATTTTCCCTAGAAAAATTAAGGGAAAATGACAAACCAACTATCGTATTTTGCAATCAATCACAAATCAATCACTAAATTTTTTTTCCTAACAAATTAACCACTGAAATATGAGAAAAGGTCACCGCTAACATCGATGTCATGTTTGCCGTTAAACGCTTTAATTTCGATCCGCAACAGATCGTCTACTAATCTGCCGAGGATCAATATTTGTAAAAATAACCTTATAATATTGATGGCTTGCCACGGATCATACACGACCCCCCGCGGGTTGATAATAATCTGGGGCGGATTAATACTGATCCGCCTCGGGTTGACAATAATCTATGGTGGATTAATATTGATTCGCAGCGGATCATCGTGTCTTGTCCGCCTTGTATAAATTCACAATTCACTACTCATGATTTTCTCAGAGATTTTGACAGCGATTAGCGAACCCAAGAGATTTTTGAGAGCTCAAGTGAATCGTGTTTTAGCGAAGTTGAAGCATTTGTTGAACACCAAATAGTGTCTCGAAGTGTTGAGGAATCTGTTATCAACTGTCAAGTTAAAGTGGGGATGACATTCATATTTTTGTCCAATGAGGTACGTGCAATTGGAGACGAAGCTACTATGGTGTTGCATTACATCTCAGCAATGCTTGACAAGGAGAAGATCCTGTCAGTATACAAATCCAGTAGTGACGAAGACATAGACATGGCCGAGAGTAGGCTTAGACGCCCACCACAAGCAGAATGCACATTCGCTAGTATGGGTCTTGGCATGAAGTATAGTTCACTGAATAAAATTAGAGAAAAAATTGTCGATCATGCGTAGAAGAATGGGTACGGGATAAAATTCACCCATAGTGAAACTCATTAGTTAAGGGCTGCCTACTAGGAAGGATGCACGTGGCAGATGCACGCCTAAAAAATCAAGGTGAAATGATATTTCAAATAAAGTGCTACAACGATGTTCACACTTGGTCGAGAAAGATGGAAAGCTGCCATGCCTTTGCCAAATGGGTGGCAATGCATTAGTTGGATAGATTTAAAAGGCAGGCCAACTGAGACATTTATTCCATAATTGAGACAGTAAGGAAGAACTTTAATGTCAACATCACACCCAGCCTTGCTACAAGGGCAAGAAATACGACCAAAAAAATTAATGAATGAGATGACAATAAGCAATACTAGCTCATATGGTCCTATGTAGAGGAGATTAGGAGGTCTAATCTTGGAAGCTCGGTGCATGTTGACCAAGAGATGAGTGCATTTAAAAGGATGTACATGTATTTGGCTGCATGCAAGATGGGCATGCTGAACTGTGGTAGAGCAGTTATTTGTTTGGATGGTTGCCACTTGAAGAGAGCGACTCTGGGCCACTTGCTCACTGCTATCACCATTGACGAGAACGATGAAATGTATTTGATTGCTGTAGTAGTGGTTGAAGTAAAAAAACAGGGCTTCTTGGAGCTGGTTTTTGGAATTGTTGCTCGAGGATCTAAACACTCAGACTGGCAATGGGTGGACAATTTTTTTGACTGACAAAAGGTGCGGTTGATTGCTTTTTCCTTTTATGTTTATGTTATGCATTGTGTACCAATGTTTGACTCATATTATAAATCTTTTTAGGGGCTAGTGCCACCTGTCAGAGAGGTGGCAGAACAAGTGGACCATTGGTTTTGCATCCGACACCTGTATGACAATTTCCAAAACAATTTAAAGGCATATTGTTTAAGGATGCAACGTGACTGTATCTAGGCTACAACATAGAGGTACTTTGAGAGAGAGATGATGAATTATTTTTGCTTGACCCAACAACCCACAACTATCTACAAGGAATAGATGCGAGATGCTAGGCCAAACATGCCTTCTGCTCACGTGCGAAGATGCTAGGCCATACATGACGATGTACTCTCACTTTGTTCGCCCCATCAATGGACAAATCATGTGGCCTCCTGTGATGTATCTTGATCCAATTATCCCACTGCCATTTAAGAGGCATCCCAAAAGGCCGTGAAAACGAAGAATATGGGATGTGGAGAAGGCCCCAAGTCAGACAGTGCTACCTAAAAGACATCTAAACATGACGTGTGGCCAGTGTGGGGGTGTGGGGGTGTGGGGCACAATTCCCTCACGTGCGAAGGTGGATCCCTAGAGTCTAGTGCATGTGGTGGCAGAGGCAACAGAGGCAGAGGCAGAGGAAGGTTAGAGGGCACATTTATGGGTTTCAGAGTCTCTGAGACAGCCCCCCGAGACAGTTCTTGACTTAGTCCCTGAAATAGTCCCTGTGAGAGTCGCCGAGACAGTTCCCGACATAGTTTTAGAGACGCAGGTGAGCCCATTATCACGTTTATGTTTTCAAGTGTTATTTAAACTATGCTAATTTCATTTGCAATGTGTTCTACAGGAGTATGATGTGCAAGGTCCACAAACATAAATATACACAAATGTGGACCTTTACGGTCCTTGATTAGAGAAGACAATGCTCAACCAAATTGACTATTACGTATGTGGCAAAACCAGAATACATCATCTACCATAGTTCATTTGAGGTAGCCTATTGTAGAACCTCTAATAAACTATTGTACATGATATATGTCTGGTTTCAACGCATAGTTAATAGTCACTTTGAGTGAGCGTTGTCTTCTCTAACCAAGGAAGGTTAACGACAAATGAAGAAATTCATTTAGTTTGCGGTTATAATGCACATTATGGTTGTAATTGAATTGATATATTGGTTTGATAAATTTGGTTGTTGATGATAAATGAAAATGTCAAATTACCAACTTTTCCCTAGGCAAAAATTTGACTCTGTAATTCAGCTGTCTAACGTGTCGTGGCAGATTGATGACTCGCAGTGGTGGATAGTTACAAGTCTGTGGCTGTAATACCCCAATTTTTGTAACCGAATTAATTAGGGATGAGTGAGATTTATTTGATAAGAAAATTGATTGGGGGAAATATTTGAAAAATAATATAAGTATGGAAAACTTAGGAAAAATATGCACTTGTGAGTTTCGGATGCGTTTTGTCGTCCCAAATTGAGTTACGGACGGTGCGGACGAGGTAGCGGAAGACACGTCTCGTCCGAATTATCGGGGAAATTCCAAAAACCCATTTTATATTCTTTCTCTTTCTTCCGATTTCGTGTTCTACACGAAGAAATCTCTCCCTAGCCCCTGCAAGTCGTCCAGCTCCCTTCCAGTAGATGTGGAAGTCTTTCCACGTGGGATACCACCATTGGACCTCTTCCTCTTGATATGGGTGAAGTGCCCTGGGCATTGCAGAAGCTTATCCTCTATTGCAACTCCATATCTCTCTCCCCTTCGTCCGTCTACAAGAGGTAAGTTTTGGGTGTTCTCTGCTGCTCTAGAAATAAACAATTGTGGGAGTGTTGTGTTGTTTTGTGATTAGGAGGTAGTTTGGTGATTGAGTGCGGAGGACTGGGTTTAGTTGGACGATTGGTGTGCTGCTCCAAGGGTTCTGTGAAGACTGTCCACCGTGAAGGTAAGTGATGGTTATGGATTTTATGGTTGATCCTTAATTGTTAAGTTAGGTTGATTATGAGTATTGGAATTTATTCTAGTGTTGCACCTTGAAGGAACTTTTGAAGGATTGAACAAAAGTAGGGATACAAACATTTAGGTGCTGCGTTGATTGATTTTGGCTACTGTTCCATTCTGCTAAGCTACTGGAAAATAAGAAGTAAGAATTAGAATATGTGGTTGGCCAAAAGAGGCCCTACATTACGGGTTTTGTTGTTAAATTGTTAAATGGATGAATTATTGAGAGCTTGGATTTTAAGTGCTTGAATACGTTGCCTAAGTGATATGCTATCTGGTTTGAGATCATGAATTACTTGAGAATGAGCCTATCATGTTTCTTATCACCAAGTCATGATAAGTTACTAGAAATTTGGAATTGTTATCTTATTGTTTTTACTATCGATGATCAGATTGTGCCTTTAAGAAATAAAAATGCATTGTGAACTTGGTTGGTAGCAAGCATGAAAATCTGTAGTTGAGAATCCGTTAGAAAAATGGATAGTTGTCGTTGTTTACTTTTCATGGTTTAGTTGCTATCAATTACTTAAGGAGTGTAGTTTTCTGATTCTGTGAACTGTTATTGGAGTTTAGTTCTCATTGGATTATATTTTAGCTTTGTAAATTATTTAAGGAGTGTAGTTTTCATGTGTTAAGACTTGATGTTAGCTCTTTGAACCATTAATGGGAGTTAACTCTATTCTGTGTATAGAGGATGGTTCTGTTCTTGCATGCTTCCGTTCTTGACTTCTTCCTTTAAATGATTCGTTATAAGCCAAGAGATCATTCATTGAAATCTGTTCTAGTATAGTGATTGTCATGCTTATTGGGGGTTAATGTTAGTTCCAATTAAACTAACACCTAAACTGAAAACTAAGAGATTGGGTAGTACAACATGCTCACTGTTATTCTGCCTTCCTAAGTTTTACTCAAATATTCAGTATGCTCTACTCCATACATGTGATGTTTTAGTTTAGTAATTAATCCTTCTAGTCCTACTGCTTCATGAAAGGTTCAGCCTTGTGTGTTATACTTGTTCCATATAATATATTGTGAATTCCTCTTGATGTATGTATGGTTTGTGCACTCTATTTGACATACATGCATCATTCCTAGGAATTATGAAACTGTTTACATATTGTATGTCATACTTAATATATGTAAATAGGCGTGTGGGGGTTCGGGTGATCCGTGACACTTCCATACGGTAGTATACTCTCACATAGGGAGCGGTGAGATGAGAGTTAGCTACGTGGAAGCTTGGTTCACCTTTACCCGTTCTGAAACCCCCAACGTCTTTAACAAAAGTGAGGATACCAGCATGTGGAACACCCTTGATGGATATATCTCCCCATCGGAGTGAAATGTTTCAGCCACATGACCCTGGGAGTATTCCACCCTGACTTCCAGAAGAGATACGGCTCTCTTCTGTAATGCATTTTGTGGTCACGCATCATTCGCATTGCATTCAAATTCTAATTCTTGTTGGGAATTAGGCTCATGGTTTTCCTCGTAATGTAGGTATATGTGCGAGAATAGATTGTAGCCGTTGATGGAGTATTTGGACAATGAATCTTGTGGCTGGCTGGGCTAAAGAGTTTAAAAGGAAGTTGTTTGAAAAAGGGTTGTAAATTTCTTAATATTCTTTAACGTATTGTTTTTAATTCCGCTACCTTTCATAAAATGATTTTATTACTTCTGCTGAATTTGATAAGGGTTTTAAATAAGAGTTTTAATGCTCGGGTTTTATAAAGAAAATTTTTACTCTTATTTTATAAAAGAAAAAGTTTTAAATTTCACACGATTTTAAAGTAAATAAAAACCGGGTCGTTACAGTTGGTATCAGAGCGTCCTGGGTTTTTTAAACTGATTCTGTATTCTGCCTGCCAGCACAAGCTTCGACATGGAAAGACTCCATTGATTTTAAGTATTATAGTTAGTTCTTTTCTTTATCTAATTGTTTGAGTATTTGATGGTGGGACAACAATCCCATCACTTGGAGAATTATGGAAACGGTAATTGGGATACTTGTAATGGATGTAGCAACTGTGGTTATTTGGATAAAGTAGAATGATAGGTATGATAAACGATAGACGATAATGGAACTGCTTGGGTTTTGAGTGCTGGAATTAGCTTTGGGGGAGTAAAGAAACAGGGGAGACTCTGCCCAAATTTTTATAAATTGGAAAGGGATAAGTGGAAAATAAGTTTTGCATGAATTAGACAAGTCAGCTAGGTCGTCTACATTGCAAGGAATTAGATAAGGGGTTGGATTTATTACGAGAGGGAAAAACATTGAGGGTTAGTGACTAAGCTGAATCATGAGAACGATAATTAGTCAAATGCTTATCCACTTGGTCAAGATTATTAAAAGTTGTAGAAAGAGTATTTTGGACCTTCAGCAATGGATACTTGAATATTTGATAATCGTGACCACTACCCACTTGGTTAAGAATCTACTCTGAATTAGAATAAGAAGCCATTTTAGGTTGAACTGAGGAACTAATTGAGTGTTGTCTCCTGGATAGGTTAGATTTTGTCATGGACTGGAGATTTGAGAATATAATTTGTTGGTACAACTGACTTGGATTAAAGTTGAGAACAAATTTTTAGATTGTTATGACACTTGCTGCTTAACTTTTTGGGTTATGGTCTAAGGCATAACATCTTGGGAATTGGCTGAATTAGAGAAAATTTAAAATAAATAGTAAGGTCTATGTTGGATTTGGTTCAAGTCCTCTATCTTGAGTGAGACCTAGTCGGAATAAATAAAGATGTGACTACAATGATAGAATTTGAGAAAATCTCTCGCGCAATACGGACAAGTAAATTAAGAGAATTTACTCAACTTCGGCTGTAGAGAAATTTTTATAGTGCATGAAAGTAAATTAAAGTGTTGTCATGGCTTACCTCGGATCGTGTGAACCGTACAAGGACTTAAGATAAGAGTTATAAGGGTGTAAGATATGGAGGAATGTTGCGACATAGAAAATGGTCGTGGAGTCCGTATGTGTAATGAGTTAATTACTAACTCTAAGTTGGATTTCAACTTACTCCTCGTAAATTGATGAATTTTGGAAACTGTTAAATCTGAAGATTTTGATCTATGAATTTAAGGAATTCTCTTAAGTTGAACTATATGATAAAGAATCTGTCTAAGAGATTTAGGTACTATGGCTTTAACGACTTAGGCTGCCATAGTTAAAGGAGAAGTTTATGATCTAACAAGCTTGGAGGAATAGGTCCGAATTATAATAAGCGGGTTTGGACACACTAAGTCAAAAGAACAAAAGTAAGTAGAGATCTTATTCTTCACGGCAATAATGGTTGGAACGCACTAGGACTGGGCGGTGTATGGTGATTGTTCTCATCTTTTGTTGGGTATTATTAATATTGGAAAAGTGAAGAACGAGTTAGTTGAGGGTAAAATGTTTGAAGAATTGAATTTAAGTTTGGCTCTACCAATGGGTGGAGATTTAGTAACTATATTGGTCGAATAAGAATCAAGTGATGAAATGAATAGTAAACTATAGAGAGTGAGGGAATGTCAGCTTCAATTTAATGGTACAGTAATGAAGGAAATCAATTCGTAGATGCCATACATAATCAAAGCGATGTTTTAAGTCAAATGAAAATGGTCACAATTGTCATGTTGTGACTTATGAAACCAAAGATGGTTGCCCAAGGTTATATTTCATTAGAAATGATACATATAAATGTGAAATTTTGTGAGTAAGAACGAGATTTTGGAGGATTAAGATCTTCAAAATGCATTAAAATTATTCACACTATGGTGGGTTTACATAAATTATTCGATGAAAAGAATTAAATTTGGACGAAGACTTTTCTTTTACAACAAATGAAGTTGGCGATTTAATAACTCATATGTGAAATAGGAATTTCTGCTAAGTTCTTGTGCCCTATAGAACTAAAAGCAATGTAATCTTTTGAGCGTTTCATGTAAAAGTAGGATACGAAAAGTTACGCTGAGTTGTATATCGAAAGAATAATTGCACTAAGCAAATTTCAAGGACGAAATTTCTATAAGGTGGGAGGATTGTAATACCCCAATTTTCGTAATCGAATTAATTAGAGATGATTGAGATTTATTTGATAAGAAAATTGATTGGGGGAAATATTTGGAAAATAATCTAAGTATGGAAAACTTAGGAAAAATGTGCACTGTTGAGTTTCGGATGCCTGCGGACGAAGAGGGTTTGCGTCCGCATTGAATCTGTACAATTCTGGACTATAGTGGACGAACATGGACGAAGAAGACCATCGTCCGATTTGACTCTGGACAATTTTTGGACAATTCGGACGACTGCGGATGCTACGTGCGGACGAGATTTCTCGTCCAAAAGACACCTACGGACGTTACGGACAAAGGCTAGGGACGCGTTTTCTCATCCCAAATTGAGTTGTGGACGGTGCGGACGAGGTCGCAGACGACACATCTAATCCGAATTATGGGGGAAATCCGAGAAACCCATGTTATATTCTTTCTCTTTCTTCCGATTTCGTGTTTTACAGAAGAAATCTCTCCCTAGCCCCCTGCAAATCGTCCTGCTCCCTTCCAGTAGATGTGGAAGTCTTTCCACGTGGGATACAACCATTGGACCTCTTCCTCTTGATATGGGTGAAGTGCCCTGGGCATTGCAGAAGTTATCCTCTATTGCAGCTCCTTCTCTCTCTCCCCTTCGTCCGTCTATAAGAGGTAAGTTCTGGGGGTTCTTCGCTGTGCTCTGGAAGTAGACAATTGTGGGAGTGTTGTGTTGTTTTGTGATTAGGAGGTATTTTGGTGATTGAGTGCGGAGGACTGGGTTTAGTTGGACGATTGGTGTGCTGCTCCAAGGGTTCTGTGAAGACTGTCCCCCGTGAAGGTAAGTGATGGTTATGGATTTTATGGTTGATCCTTAATTGTTAAGTTAGGTTGATTATGAGTATTGGAATTTATTTTAGCTGTTGTGTTGATTGATTTTGGATACTGTTCCATTCTGCTAAGGTGCTGGTAAACAAGAGGTAAGAATTAGAATATGTGGTTGGCCAAAGGAGACCCTACATTACGGGTTTTGTTGTTAAATTGTTAAATGGACGAATTATTGAGAGCTTGGATTTTAAGTGCTTGAATACGTTGCCTATGTGATATGCTATCTGGTTTAAGATCATGAATTACTTGAGGATGAGCCTAGCATGTTTCTTATCACCAAGTCATGATAAGTTACTAGAAATTTGGAACTGTTATCTTATTGTTTTTACTATCGATGATCAGATTGTGCCTTTAAGAAATAAAAATGCATTGTGAACTTGGTTGGTAGCAAGCATGAAAATCTTTAGTTGAGAATCCGTTGGAAAAATGGATAGTCGACGTTGTCTACTTTTCATGGTTTAGTTGCTATCAATTACTTAAGGAGTGTAGTTTTCTAATTCTGTGAACTGTTATTGGAGTTTAGTTCTCATTGGATTATATTTTAGCTTTGTAAATTATTTAAGGAGTGTAGTTTTCATGTGTTAAGACTTGATGTTAGCTCTGTGAACCATTAATGGGAGTTTAACTCTGTGTCAAATGGAGTTTTAGCTTGAATTCTGTGTATAGAGGATGGTTCTGTTCTTGCATGCTTCCATTCTTGAATTCTTCCTTTAAATGATTCGTTATAAGCCAACAGATCATTCGTTGAAATCTATTCTAGTATAGTGATTGTCATGCTTATTGGGGGTTAATGTTAGTTCCAATTAAACTAACACCTAAACTGAAAACTAAGAGATTGGGTAATACAACATGTTCACTGTTATTCTGCCTTCCTAAGTTTTACTCAAATATTCAGTATGCTCTACTCTATACATGTGATGTTTTAGTTTAGTAATTAATCCTTCTAGTCCTATTGCTTTATGAAGGGTTCAGCTTTGTTTGTTATACTTGTTCCATATAATATATTGTGAATTCCTCTTGATGTATGTATGGTTTGTGCACTCTATTTGACATACATGCATCATTCCTAGGAATTATGAAACTGTTTACGTATTGTATGTCATACTTAATATATGTAAATAGGCGTGTGGGGGTTCGGGTGATCCGTGACACTTCCATACGGTAGTATACTCTCACATAGGGAGCGGTGAGATGAGAGTTAGCTACGCGGAAGCTGGGTTCACCTTTACCCCGTTTTGAAACCCCCAACGTCTTTAACAAAAGTGAGGATACCAGCATGTGGAACGCCCTCGATGGATATATCTCCCCATCGGAGTGAAATGTTTCAGCCACACGACCTGGGAGTATTCATCCCTGAATTCTAGAAGAGATACGGCTATCTTCTATAATGCATTTTGTGGTCACGCATCATTCGCATTGCATTCAAATTCTAATTCTTATTAGGCGTTAGGCTCAAGGTTTTCCCCGTAATGTAGGTATATGTGCGAGAATAGATTGTAGCCGTTGATGGAGTATTTACACGATGAATCTTGTGGTTGGCTTGGCTAAAGAGTTTAAAAGGAAGTTGTTTGAAAAAGGGTTGTAAATTTCTTAATATTCTTTCACGTATTGTTTTTAATTCCGTTACTTTTCATAAAATGATTTTATTACTTCTGCTGAATTTGATAAGGTTTTTAAATAAAGAGTTTTAACGCTCGGGTTTTATAAAGAAAAGTTTTACTCTGATTTTATAAAAGAAATAGCTTTAAATTTCACGCGATTTTAAAGTAAATAAAAATCGGATCGTTATAGTGGCGACCTGTCAAACAATCCGCAGATGATCGTGTGTAACCGTTGCTGTTTGTCAACTATCTGTGGTAGACCATCAGTATTCTTATACCTTGTATCTTTCGGTGTTATGCACATGTTGCTTAAATTGTGCAATGAACATGTTACTTGTTTGTTTATGATGAATGGAATCATTTGAGTCAATTTCTCTTTAAAAAGTTGAAAATTTTACAAGAGTTTCTTAAGCGAACCTTGGGTATTAAGGAACCCTAGACCCAACAACAAACGCGGAATTTGGCAACGGATCGTCATACAAATCAAGAAACTATAGAAAGGAACTTGACCCTGGCCAAACCTGTCGACTAGAACCAAAGTTATCAGAAGAGCAGCTTGACCCTAACCAAACCGGTTGGTTGAACCAAAGCTATCAAAGCCTGATCTTTCAAGATGGATGCTTGAAGAGACCAAGTTCTTCATAAAGAAGAAAAAGAGAGGAAACCTCACAAAACACACAAGTTTATTAAAAATTCAATATCCCTTTAATGAGGCCTTACACTTGTTTAAATAGGCAAAGCTTAGGTTAAGCACAAAACAATGTAAAAAGACTAAAAATAACACAAAAATTAGGGTTTAAAGTCATATAGGTAGTGGGGGTGCACAGTAGGCACGCTAGCGCGTGCGCGTTGGACTGGGCTTTGTGCTTTGTGCGGGATGGGTGTGTCCGAGTGCTGTTGGGTGTGCGCAGGTGGGCGAGCAACCGGGCGGTGTCGAATTGAGTGCTGGCAGCTGACAGGGTGGGGTGACTGCGTGGGATTCACAGGATATGCACGGTAATGGGGCGCACACCCGGTGACGATGGGCGCACTGTCGGGTACTGATGGGGCGAACTTCTGGGCATCGGGAGGAATGGACCGCGTGCTACGTGTGGGTGCTGGACTGCGCGTGCTGCAGATGGGCCTCCGGGCCTTCTTGAAAAATAGTCTTTTGTTGCATCCTTTGACTTGTGCTTCCTCGTTTTTCTCTCCTCCAATGCTTAGCAAACTCTTCAAGGCCTTGGGATAATGGATTTTGGGCTCCATTTCTTGGACTTCCTCACAAAAAAAATTGTGGTTTTTCCTTCCTCTTCTTGGTTCTTGTCTTTGTCTTTGGGCCTTCAAAGCCTCCTAATGGATTTTTTTGCCTTTGTAGCTTTCCTGGATCACACATTTCCTCCCTTCTTTGAGAAGATTTGTCCTCGAATTGCCTACATCATACAAAAACAAGTTAGTAATATTTAAAGCAACACTTATCTTACCATTTATGCTTAGTAGACCAATTTCATAATTGTTATTGATGTGCTCCAATGCTCGGAAGGAACCATCTCCTCTTAATTGCATCAAGCACACTCGATGAATGATAAACCCTTCTGTTGGTCAAATAAGATTAGCAAACGGTGAGTGACATGCAAAGTAATGTACATTTAAAATAAACTCAACATTTGTTTCAATAATTCGGTTATACTCCACACCATCATCAAAACATTCAACAACAATCTTCCCAGTAGAATACTTGAGCACACCATCCATTATGATCATAAGAACAATAGAAACGTTAAATAATCCATAAATCATAAATACCTAGGCATGTTTAAGTTTAAACACAATTTTCCACTTATCAACCCTAAGAACCATACATGCTCCATAAAACTCTTCCAAGATCTTAAAGATATCGATTAACAATTTATAAGGATGATACTAAAGAACAAAACATACATTCTTATCAACTAGACATCCTTTAAATCCTTAAACATCGGCACATACATCCTCTTTATATTTAATCCAAAATCTTCCAAAACTTAAGTCATTTTCAAGCAAATTTTTAATAATTTCAGATCTTAATAACTTAGATTAAAGATTAGTAGCAAGTACATTCCTTTTGACAATGTGTTGGAAATCACAATGTCCTTTCGTTTACAATGCATGTCCTTAGAATTCTCCTTGTTGTAAATCATCCACGGATTTGTATGTATTTTATTTCCTCCTGATTTTATGTCTTTATACCCCTGCAAATTAGAAGAAAAATCCACTAGAAGAGAAGCAGTTAGTTCATGGGAAGATAAACAAATATTTTTGGACAAAAATAAGAAAATCTCATTATTTTCCTCACACTTTTGAATTACTCCAAATTTTCTCTCTTCCTTTTCTCCCTTAGTTTTTATTTCCTCTACCACTATTTTTTTCTCCTTCTCTCTCTCGATTTTTCTCCCTCCCTCGTTGCCTTGTTTGCTCACTTCTCTTTTGGCTTTTCTTTCTTTGGCTCTTTTGTCTCCTATTCCTTTGCCTTTTTCCTTCTTTAATTGTCCAACTCTCTCAGTTTGTTTGAATCCTCCAAATTCAAAGTTTTCTTTTGCTTTGGTAAAATCCTGAAAATCTTTGGCAACTTTCTCTTGATCTTTACTAGCTTCCCACGACTTCAATGGAGTTAACACCACAACCTTTCCATTTTGAACTACTCATTCTTGAACCCATTGTGATTGACTTTCCTATCAAATTGCTAAGGCCTTCCTAATAGAACATGTGTACCTTGCATAGGCACCACATCTCATAAAACCTCATCCTCGTATTTCCCAATAGACAAAGTGATCTTCACTTGTTTTGAAACTTAACTTCTCCACAGTCACTTAGCCATTGTAACTTATATGGCTTCGGGTGCTTATTAATATCTAACTTTTTAACCAATAATGTGCTATCCATGTTGGTGCAACTTCCACTTTAAATGATCAAACTACAAACTTTATTCTTAATAAGACAATGGGTGTGAAAAATATGTTCTCATTATACCTCATCGCTATCCTCTTTGATTTGCATATTTAGAATTTTCCTTATGACCAACAAGTCTCCCTTGACCGGTTCTTCAACTTCCACATCGCTACCATCTTCAAGAGGTGGCATTTTGTCTTCACTTTCTATATCTCCATTTTCCATTACAACCATGACTCTTTTGTTTGGATAGTTTGATGCGATGTGCCCAAATCCTTGGAATCTAAAACATTTGATGTCTTGAGTTCTAGTTAAAGTTGTAACCTCAGCCTTTCCTCTTTGTTGAATGGTGTCTGAAGTCTCAGCTTTTCCTTTTGATTCCTCTTTGATTTTTGGCCTCTCATTTTTTTAATTAGGTTTCCATGTGTTGTTGGAGGTCAACCCTATCTTAGCACTTTTCTTTGTTTTCACTTGATGTTCAATCCGGATGGCCTTGTGAAGTAACTCTTCCATATCAACATAGTGTTGCAAGTCAAGGACTTCTGCTATCTCTCTATTTAGTCCTCCAACAAACCTTGCCATTGTTGCTTTCACATCTTCTTGAACGCTGGCCCTTATCATGGCTACTTCCATCTCCTTGTAGTAGTCCTCCACACTCATAAAACCTTGACTTAAATTCTATAATTTTTGGCATAAGCCTCGATAGTAGTATGAAGGGACATACCTCTTTCTCATTATGGTCTTCAAATTCTCCCAAGTCTGAATTGGTGGCTCTCCATACCTCCTTTGATTTTTAACCGTTTGATCCCACCAAACGCTTGCGTAATCAATGAATTCCATTGTGACCAATTTAAGTTTCTTCTCCTCCGTGTAGCTTTGGCATTCCAAAATCATGTCCACTTTCTGTTCCCATTCCATATATGCCTCTGCTTCACTTTTTCCTTGGAAAGGTGGGATGTTTACCTTAATGTTGCTTAAATTTCCATCCTCACGATCCATTCGGAAATCTCTTCTCCGTTGGTTATGGCCTTCTTCCTCCTCAAACTCATATCTTTCGTAATTTCTTCTTTCTCGGCCATGGGGTGGAGTTAGCGTTTCCAAATGGTCCATCCTTATGGCTAAATCGCGGAATCAGTCTTGCATGGCCCTCATAAATAATTGTAAGTCAACTTGTGCATGTTCCCCACTTCCACTTATGTTGTTAAATCATTAAGTATAAAAAATGGTAGATGAGAAGAAGAAATTAGAATAATTGAGACAAAAAAAAAAATTGCAAAAAGAATAAAGAAATAAAATTACAAAAAGAACTTAATTGAAGTGTGGCATAGAAGTGCGATAATGTAAATGCAAAAATTAAATTGCGGTAAAGTAAATTGTTGTAAAGTAAACTGCGGTAAAATAAATTGTGGTAAAGTAAATGACAATAAACTAAATTACCATAAATAAAGGTCCTTTCTCTCTCGCTCGTGTGTTTCACTCGAATAATGGTCACTCCAATTCGTGTTTGCTCTCGAATGACTTTTCTAATAAGAGGCTCACGCTCTTGCTTTCACCACTCAATTCTGGCTTTAAGATCTTTACGGAACAACTCAATTAAAGAATGAAGAGGGTTCAATCAAGCATAAATCAAGAAAAATAAAAACTTTTTCAAATTTTAAATTCAATTTTCCTCCCAATTTGATTAAAACCAAGTTAATCAAACTACTTATTGTGATTAAGTAGATTAAGAAGCAAATACCTTGAATTTGGGTAAAATATTGATGAACTTTCCCAAAAAGGAAACTTTTTCACTAACTTTCTGAAAGCTGACAGAAATAGACTAGAGATTGGATATGTGTACTCTTTGAGATGTGTCCATTAAGGTATTTAAATTTTAAAGACTTATCCTTTTTTTTTTTTAATTTTGACTTTTGAAGCAAAAAGAAAAGCCACTTCTTTTTTTGAAAGGTGATCGAAAGGATCAAGATATTCGAAAGAACAGAAAAGAACTTTTTTTTTCCTTTTGATAGACAATTGAAAAGAATAAAAAAAGATAGATGAAGAAATAGATAACAAGAAAATAAAGATAGCTACTTGAATTCCTTTGAGCCACTGCTCTCATACCAACTGATGCAAACCTAGGGTATTAAGGAACCCTAGACCCAACAAAAAAGATGGAATTTGACAACAGAGTGTCGTATGAATCAAGAAAGTGTAGAAACAAACTTGATCTTAGCCAAACCTGTCGACTAGAACCAGAGTTATCAGAAGAGCAGTTTGACCCTAACCAAACCAGTTGGTTGAACCAAAGCTATCAAAGCCGATCTTTCAAGATGGATGCTTGAAGAGGCCAAGTTCTTCGTAAAGAAGAAAAAGAGAGGAAACCTCACAAAACACATAAGTTTATTCAAAATTCAATATCCCTCTAATGAGACCTTACACTTGTTTAAATAGGCAAAGCTGAGGTTAATCCTAAAACAATGTAAAAAGACTAAAATAACACAAAAATTAGGGTTTAAAGTCAGATAGGCAGCGGGCGCGCGCAAGGCCTGGCTGGTGTGTGCGCGGGTGGGTGCGCTGCCAAGTGGTGTTAGATCGGGTGCGAGTGGCTAAAGGGGCACTGTGACGGGGTGCGATGACTCGAGATTCGCGGGATACGCGCGCTACTTGGCTGTGGGTGGAATGGGACGCACGGAGGTGCTGGGCTATGCACTGGAATGCACGTTGCGCGAGCTGTAGATGGGCCTTCAGGCCTTCTTGAAAAATAGCCTTCTCTTGCATTCTTTGACTTGTGCTTCCTCTTTTATCTCTCCTCCAATGCTTAGCAAGCTCTTCAAGTCCTTAGGATAATGGATTTTGGGCTCCTTTCTTGGACTTCTCCCACAAAAATTGTGGTTTTTCCTTCCCCTTCTTTGTTCTTGTCTTTGTCTTTGGACCTCTATTGCCTCCTAATAGATCTTGTCCTTTGTAGCTTTCCCGGATCACATAAGTTTCGCTTGTTTTTAGTCTATCCTCCCTACGACATTGTCAAAAACAGATATTTTTCCCAACAGATATTATCCAAACAGAAAAAAAAAAAAAACATAAACATGTAAAGAGTCAATGAATTCTTTATTATGTACAACAAAGTAAGTATCCTTACACATCTCAACATACAACTCCGGGTCCATGTATATGTTGGATGCTTTGGCGTATAACGGACCTTCCACGGCTACATCATCGTGATGGTGGAACTGGTCCTTCTTATTACAATTTCAGATGATCCCCAACCCCTTACTCATACACCAAAAGATGTCGTGTAGGCTGAAATACAAAGGAAACAATCAAAACATAAGCGGAAAGCAATATGAATCTACATAAGCAAAAAGATATACAGCTCTTTGTCATATGGTACTTCGACGATCGAGATTGCTTCAGGTAGCAATTGCTGGTACAAGAAGTGAGTATGCAGGGCAACGGACGATATAAAACATGGCTGCTTTGGGTGTGACTGAAATGTAAACCACATATTAGAACTGTAGCAACATGAACAAAAAACCGAAAAAGTGAGATGTTTACTTACATGAATCCACCCTATTGTCAGTACCAATTTTTGATGTTGAACCTCAAAGTATTCTTCTTTGTTCACCGCATAGCACTGCATATAAAAAAAGCAAAGCAATGATGAATACTAAGATAAAAGCTTCTCACTGTGTTTGATGTCCCTACTTGTTGCGGGAAGATGATCTCAGTTGTAATGACTCAGTTTTTCATAACCCTTATTAAAATTCACTAAAATTCAAAACTTTTTATCAAGACCTTTCTAAGATAATATCAGAGTGCAAAACCGAACCTTCAAAACCCTTTTCATTAAAACATAGCGGAAGCAATTGTAAAATCTTTTATGAAAACGTAACGGGTTTATTAAAACATAGCGGAAGCATAAATTATTTGGGGAATATGAAAACTACCCAATTAAATACTGCGTTTGAGAAATGTAAACTAAACAATTAAATACATTTTTATTACAACATGCTCTCTTTGGTTCTCTTCATCTTGGCCAACCACAAGTTCCTGCGCGAGTAAATCCTTCAACCCTTCATTTTGATTTGTCTATTGTTTTTGCCTCGACTCCTAAGTCTTTGCATCAATTTCACGTACAAGTACCTATACCTACACCACAAGTAAACTGTAAGCCCAAAGGCTTAGTAAGGAAAAGAGTTTATGCAATATGACATGCCTCTCTTTAGTCCTTTTTGGAATGAGGGCCACCCAAACCAATCCTTTTATTATGTCGTTCGTTCGTTATTTCCTTTACATTAGTTCATTCGTTTGTTACTCGTACATTGAGCAGGAGATTGGAGGATTTCCTTTGTGATGGTATAGTGATTGGATCTAACCTTTTACTTGCAATTAGAACTCCCATACCCGAGAAGGGAGGGGCTTCGGCTAGTTGCAGAACTCCCGTACTCGACAAGGGAGGGGCTTCGGCTAGTTGCAAACTAGATACGCTACCCATCCACACCCCAACTCCCCATTTCCTTCATTTTCTTAGAATTTTTCCTCACATAATGCATGTGTGAGTACCACCCCCAGGGCGGCACTCCCTATTTGTTTTCTATTAGCATGATGCATGATAAAACATTCTCTAACTAGCATGATGCATGATGCCGTATAATGTAACATTAACAATAATGGAAGTGCCCATATAAAAGAAAGTAATTGAATAGCAGGAATTGAAAGCGCGTAGAAATAAAAGTCAACAATCATTGGATAACGCATATAATGGAAGGTAAGCAATAATTGAAGATGACAAGGATTAAAGCAGAGCACATAACAAGACAACTATAATAATGATAAGGGCATGCATGATGCATATGGATCACAACAATAAACGAAATGAAATCGAATCATGCTATTAATAATCATGCTAGTTACCTTAGTTAATTTCTTAGTCAATTTACATGCTTCTGACAGATTACCTTTATTATTCTAATTAGTCATCTTAGTTAATTTACATGCTCAGGCTCAGAAGGTAAGATAAAAACATGTATTCGTAGAGTAGAGTAAAGCGAAATAAAAACTATCACTACAGAAAGTAAGATAAACATATATTCACATAGCCAATGAAACTTTTAATCTGTTCAGGCTTAGTTCATTCTTCTTTCATCTTCTCTATTACTCTCTAATAAAGAAAAACATCAATTGTAGAAGTTACAGTAAATAAAATTGCAGTAAAAGGTAATATACAGATTATCAACAAAGTTTTAACAACTAGTATTTAACAAAGTTATTTGACAACTAGTATGCTTAAGGAAGAAGATTAACATGCTCAATTACGCTAGTTAACATGTTCAAGTAATAATTACAATTTGATGAACATGCTCAAAGAAAGATTACGATTATAATTCTAGTTGGTTAACCTAGTTAGTGACATGCTCAACCAACATGCTTTTGTTTTAGTCAATTAAGTATACTTAGTTATTGTTAATTAGTTAGTTATTGTAAATTAGCTAATTAGACATATTAAACATGCTCAACTAGTTAATCGATTGTTGTCCTAGTTAATTAACAGGCTCAAAGAAGTGATTAACACTTGTTAATTAAGCAACTTGTTAAACATGCCCGGATTAATTATTAATTAAACAACTAGTTAAACATGCTTAGATTAGTTATTTGACGACTAGTTAATTAAACATGCTCAAGTCTAATTAATTACTCTAGTTAAGTTAATTAACATGTTCAAGTATTAATCACAATTTGGATTCTAATGGATTAACAATTAAACATGCTGAAGGCCTAATTAAGTTAAAGTAGTAGTTAATTTAACATGCTAGTATAGTTGCTTAAATATATGGTTTAGTTAACACATAGATATCAAACAATGGTAATGGTAGAATAATATGTGCGAACAATATATACATTGAATGAATGAAATGACAGTTTAATTAACACAGAGAATTTAAGACAACAAGTAAGTAACAAAGAACATAATGGTTAAGGGAACTCTTAGTTTGTTCGTGCTCCTCATCATTCACACACTCATCACATTCGAACATTAAGCATTCATCACAGAAATTAAGCATTTGCAACACAGAAATTAAGCAT
This sequence comes from Begonia loranthoides, assembly GCA_022433065.1. Taxonomy (NCBI): domain Eukaryota; kingdom Viridiplantae; phylum Streptophyta; class Magnoliopsida; order Cucurbitales; family Begoniaceae; genus Begonia; species Begonia loranthoides. The sequence continues at coordinate 33,931,502 of CM039483.1, forward strand.
TTGCAGTAAAGAGAACAACAACAACAAGGAAATATCTACGGAGTATCAACAAAGTAAAGCATTTAATTACAGAACCAACAAGGAAATATCACAGAGTTAACAATAATCTATAGAGTACTAACAAATCTACCACTCATGCACTCTACTTGTCGGTAGGGCCTCCTCTGGCCAAGACACACCCATTTTCTTACCTCGAAGCAATAACGCATATTAGCACTTATTCTTCTTCTCTTCCGATACCTTCATGATTAAAAACATTTATCATTGACAACTTCTCATCGAATTCTATACTTCTTACAGTTCCCAAATAATGTCGTACCAAAATGCTATAATCCACGTTCGTTGAATAACAATTTCCATTAATAAAACTTAACAACCAACCAACCAATAGTGGAGCATTCACCAAACCTAACTAGACAAAGGACAATCCATGTATATCCACCAAGCCCAACAGATTATTTCTAACATTATTCTTCCACTAACAAAACAGGAACCACTCAACACAAGTACCCATAGGCAATTAGTAAGAAATTGACACAGCAGCAGTCTACCAAAAGCATCCCAACACTAACAGGTTATTCCATCAAAGAAACCTATTCAGAAATCCATAACTAAACAACTCAAACCAACTAAAGCAACTTCAAAACACTACTCAACATCAACGTTAGACTTAACACCCGAAACAGAACCAATTGATGAAAACATCCTAGAGGGAAAACTAACTAGCAAGCAGGGAAGCTCTCGGCCACAGCCCTCCACCCTCGGCCAGCAGTCCAACTCCAGAGAGCTCCACCTCCATCCAAGTCACCGCAATTCATCAACAACAAAACCAACAAGTAGCAACCACAACAAAACCAATAAGTAGTAACCAACAGAACTGGCATTCGATCAATAGAACACCAAACCCAAAGGAACAGAGAGAATTAACTTGAAGGAACACAGAGATCCACGAGCTCTCTGTCCAAGCCATCTCCTTCTCTAGACTTCAACTCTTCACCTCACTCCCCTTTCTTTCCTCTATGCCTCCATTTCTCACTCGGCCTCACTTCTCCAAAGAGTTCTTCCCTCACCTTTGCCTCCAGGATGCAGCACCGAAGAGAGAATTACTCTCTGCTAAAAATATACGGTAGAGAGTATAAACTCTCTCGCACACCCAACATTCACTCCATCAACTTTACAGAGTGTTCCCCACACTGCACTGTAGAGTGCGACTTCAGGCTGGAAGGATGTACGGGGTTGTCTGCTCAACAGACAACAGTTCTACCCGGACCTGACAAACCAGATTCAGGCACACCTGGGTAGGAGTACCCGGTCAGAGCTCGACCCGAGGCTGGAACCCACAGCCAAACCGTTGGCCCATCACCCTCACCGTTCGCTGTTCCTTCGTCCTCGCCAAGCATCACCGGAAATCGACAGAGCGTCGCCGCTCATCACAACCCGACACATAATCCGGTGACCCGAGCTTCATACCTAGCCATTCCGTGAAGCTCGACGCTTCAATCGTTGCCAGCTGTCGCTCGCCGTTCGTCCGACGCTTTCGCTCTCCCTCGCATCGTCGCTCTCTCTCTTTCTCTCCAGTCTCCTTCATCTATCTCCCTTTCTCGGTCTTCATCACTCTCTCCATCTCCCGTCCGCTGTTCTGCATCTCAGGAATGGCCAAGGGCCAATTCCCTTTTGTTCCATTCGAGCGGTTCGTGCATTCCATTATACCCTTTTAATCTTTTTTAAATCCAAATCAATTTAATTTAATTAATCCTCTCACATAGTTAATTCCAAGTAATAGAATTTATCCCATAAATTTCCCATAAATATTATTCCCTTCCTCACACGTTAGATTGGTTCATCCTTGAACCGGTTCACTCTTTCATTTTCAATTAATTCCCCACACATTTAATTTATTACATTAAAATTTATTTCAATTCCAATTTATCCAATAAATTCCTTAGTTTATAATCATACGCATATGTCATTGGTAATACCTCGATAATTATCCAATAAATCCAAATATCCCCAATTACTTTCCAATTATTCTTATTAAATTTTGATATAAAAAGTTGGGGTATTACATCAGTGATAGTGTACTCATCCTGGACCAACTTTACTGAAAAGAATTGCGCAAGTCTCCAGGTTCTTGCGAGTATTTCCAAAAACATACTTCTTGAAAAGATCCATCAGTTGACTTAGCTGCAAAAAAATTGACAAGAGCCCGTCAGACTAATAAGGTATGAATAAGTGCAGACACACGACAAGTTCCCATCAGACTAATAAGGTATGAATAAGTGCAGACACTCGTATATAACCAAATCGAAGACATACTACGCGCACAGTTTTAAATGGTAGAGGCTGCGATCCACCTGACACACCTATCTCTTACACCTTGGCAAGCACAACAGGAGGAGCAGGTTGGCCTTTTAGGGCAATGGTACTGCAAATTTTAGACATGTTATTACATTGCACACAAATAAATTAAATACTGGAATTTGTGTAAAAAGTAAATAACTTACAAGCAGTTTGTGTCTTCTGTTGCTAAAGAGGACGATGAAGAGGCTATTGGAGAGGCTGCTCGAGGGGCTGCTCGAGGGGCTGCTCGAGAGGCTATAGGAGATGATGGTGGAGGGGCAGCTTGCTGCCCCATTCTCTACAATGCTACCAACATTTCACGCTGGAGCTCCTCTGCTCACTCCTCCATTTTTTGCATTTGGAGCAGCCCCATTTGCTGGAGCTTCTCTAGCTAGACAAGTTGGTCCTCCATCTGGCACATCTAGCCAGACATCTCCTCAGGCATTGAAGTAAAATGAGATGTCTGAGAAGGGGTCAAAGTCATTGGCTATGGAGCATCCTACTCCATGTGCTGGAGAGGTGATGTTGGAGGCTGTTACTTTGAGGGCCCGAGGGGGCGCTTGGCAGCTGAGACACTATACCTCGCTTCTTCCGGGTCTTTCATACCCATTTCCCTCCAACTTTCCTGACCCCCATTCGGTCCACTTTCAATCTGTTGTGGACGTCTGTGGCTTTCTCTTCAATTCTTGGCTCATCCTCCGAGATCGGTACCCCAAACTGCTCAACAATCCTGTGAATGAGCGAATTGAATGGCAGACTCTTGGCTTGGTTGTTCATTACCACGTGCATGTGACTCAAAATTCCATATCTGATGTCCACTTTTTTCCCAATGAACACATTCTCAAGCAAATAGAGATCCATGTAGCTAACATGGTCTTGATGTCCATCCCGAGGCAAAATGGTGTGTGTCATGATGATGTGGATCACTCGGGCTATGACATTCAACTCATTAGACTTTGGCTTCTTGTATGCGCCCATCTCGGTGAAACAATCTAAGCACTGCCAGCCCTTCTCTTTGCCTGATGAAAGGTGGCTCCCGAGACACGTGGTAATAGTGATCGCTTAGTCCCTCTATTGCACGTCCAAGTATCACATTAAAATTGTTGGGAGTCAGCCTCAGCTCCCATCCAAACATATAAGTCCATACCTCTAATTGCTTGGTGGGCATTTCCAAATTTGCATAAATAGCTTCACAATCCTCTCACAATAACTTCCACCGAATCGGCACAAACCGGTTAAGCCACCTCAAACAATTATTCAATTTCCAACTCAGCCAAGGACTCGAAGTCTACTATTCTAGAAACAATAATTGAACAGTTTTTAACATCAGCTTCATACCATTCCTTCACGTAGGCTGTCCTGAAGAGTGGGGAGTGGAAACTCGGTACAACGGGTTGGAAACATACCAGTACACCTCCTGCCGGTCATTGTTAAGGCTGCAGTTGAGGTTGAGGTTGTGCTTCAACCTCGGCTTCAGCTTCAATTCTTCCAACACGGCCCACCGCAGCTCCTCCATCTTCACCCGCCGCAGATGCTCAGCTTGCACCTCGGGGGTGCTGCTTTTGCCGTGGGTGCTCCATCTTGCACTACGATGGTTGCTCCTTTCACCGCAAGTGCTCCATCTTGCACCGCAAGTTCTCTATCTTGCACCGTAGCGGGTACAGTTCGGTGAAACTGACTGAAGAGGTCAGTTGCAAGCTGACGGCTTTCACAGACAGAGTTCGTCGTTTTTGCTTGTGGTTACGGGTGAGTCTACAACGGATCACCCTTTCGCTTGAGCATCATTTTCTTTACGCGAGAATCCATTGGTATTGATTACACAGTGTGGAACGAAGGTCTAAGAGTACGAATGTTCACCGAGGATATCGTGATTCTTGGTGAACTCGCCTGAGTGTACGATCGAGTCTTATATAGTAGGGCAAAGGAACATAGAACGAGATATGATGATCCGTGTTGGATCAGAATTAATCTGTCGCGGATTATTGTCAACGTGCAGTGAGTCGTATATGATTTGCAGTGGGCCATCAATATTATTTGGTTATTTTTAAAATATTGATCTGTGGCGGATTAGTGGACGATCCGCCGTAGATCAAAATTAAAGCGTTTAACGGCAAACATGACAGCAATGTTAGCTGAGACATTTTCCCATATTTCAGTGGTTAATTGGTTAGCGAAAAAAAGTTTAGTGGTTGAATTGTCATTGACTGCAAAGTACAATGGTTGGTTTTTCATATTCCCAAAAATTAACGAGAGAGAATGAATTGCTCACGGTAATACACTCTGGTCTAATTTATTTAAAAACATAATTCAATGTGTGTGTCGTATATTACCTCATACGATAGAGTTTAAGTTGTACTTTAGCTTAAAATAAAATATCATGTATGCTGAAATTAAACATGTAAAACCAACGCACATATATAGATAAAAACTAACAAACAGTAAAATAGGGTATGTTGGAGATTTCAATGTGAAATAGCACAAAATAAGAATTTAGAAAACAATTAAGTTTGTTTGGATATAATAAAAGAAACCTTTATCTCAATGACGATGAACCTTTTTATCATTGGGAACAGTATGCTCAAGAATAAATTCAAATTTGACAAAGTCCTCTGAACCGACAATAATACCAACATCAGAATCTCTTCTAAAACTCTAAGATAATGTTTGGCTTTTATACCAAGAATAGGAAACCATGCTGAAAAGAGACAAAAAATGTATGCAAAAATCAATATGTGGTCAACCAAGAACAAGAAGTAATCAACCAGAATGGGACCATAGTCGACAAGAACATGGAGCTGTGATCAATCAAAAAAAAATGACGGTCAACAATAAAATGAAATCGACTGAAAACTCAGTGCAATTGACTAGATAACAAACAACTGTCAGCATGGGATTGACTGGTGAGGTCACGTAGACATCATGCAATCAATCAAATGACATCAAGACTTCAACCTTCCTAACTACAAGGTTTGGTAGACCAATCGACCCTTAAAGGTGCGGTCGACCTCAAAATTGGCCAAGACAGATGCTTGATGTTCTTATGTGATTTCGGTCAACCAGACCATAGTAGCATTTGATGGGAGACCAATTTAAATGTTGATCCAGACGAGTTTTCAGTGTTGGTTCTTGTGAAAATTCAAATGTTTCCACTCATTTCTACCTCTAATTGGTATAAAACACTGCAAAACTAATAGCTCGACCAACATAAACAAAAAACAACAAAAGATCTTGAGTTTCCAAACTTGAATCGGATTGTGGCAAAAACAACATAAAACTAGATAGAAAAACTAATGGAAATGAAGTTGGTAGTTGACATACCCTTAAAGTCCTCTTACGAAACTTGTAGATTGGGACTCACGAATACAAATCTATGACCAAAATAAATTCTCTTTCATAGGTCTCTCACCCTCAGTTGTCAATTTTTATCATGCAAGCACGTATATTGATATAGCAAGTAATATTGTTTTTAAGAACCAAGTATCCTCCAACAGAGAATTAATTTTTTAATAAATAAAGTACCAAAATTTATCACCTTAAACTTATTCAATTAATCAAAAAATTATTTTTATCATCTAACTTACTAAACACCATAAAAATAAAAACTTTTTAAATTTAATCAATTAACGAAAAGCCTAGGATTTTAATTTTCCCTAAACTATTCATTTAATTATCCATTGCTCTTTTTAACATATTACTCATTCAATTGGATCAACTAACTATTCAAGATTATCTATAAAACTCTTTCCAAATTTTACCAAAATAGTTATTTAATTATTTTCAAAATAGTTATTTAACTTTTTTCCCTATATTCTCCTATGAGAAACTAATCAAACAACTTCATAAAGCATATTAATTTCATAACGGTTGGGCACGACCCATAGATAGATTTCTATTTTATGCATAAATAAAATTATTAAACGATTAATAAGATGACATGTGCTAGTTTTATCCAATTCCAAACCCTAATTTTTTTTTAAATCAATTAGAATTATAATATATTTCAGTCTGTGACCAATAAATCAAAATTAATTCAATTAGGATAAAATAAATAAAAAATAAGAATAACAAGATTAAAAAGAGAGAATTTCAATTTAAATCAATAGTTTCGGTTTCAACGAATCTTAGACAAAAACAGTTAGTTCATAATGGAGTTAAAAACACAAACTTTAACTAAAGCAAATTTCAAAACAAACATAGTTCAATATAATGATCTAAACCACAAATAAAAGAAATAAAGAAGAGAAAAAAAATGAGAAAAAAAATCTATTAGCATCCGATTGTGATCAAGAGGATCTATTCCTGAAATATATCAAATCCTTCATGTGGTTTTAGAGACGGCTTTTAGATTTATTCTCTGCATTCCTTCGTGCCTTAAATTCTGTTGAACACTTGTATTTATAAAGCCAAAGTTGATTCTCTAGAATCAACTTCGAATTGGAAATAAATTTTTCAAAATCGTCAAAACGCCGTGACATAATAGTAATAATGTTGAGGTTTAATTAAAAATGTCGCAGCATAATCAAGAACGACACCATTTTTTATGAATTTCAAGACAAGAAAACTGGGGTTTAATCTCCGGAATGCCGCGACATAACTGTGAATATCGTTGACTTTCTTAATTTCAAGATGGAAGCACCTGAGGTTTAGATTTCAGAATACCGCAACGTAATTGCAACGATGACTTCGTTCTAAATTTTTGAATCTAGAACACCATGGCATAATGTCTGAGACTGTTGTGACTTTTTTAGTAATTTGTGGACTTTTTAATCTTTTCTTTTTATTGGACTTTGATTTTCACTTTTTGTGTTTACAGTTAGGTTGAATTCATAGTTCCTTGTTTCCTCTTTTCTTTCTTTATCTAATTTTTTATCCTTATACATAAATAACAATAAAAATATATGTAAGTGACACATAATTTTGACTTTTTACATTAAGAGTTAACAAATTATCATGTCTATGATTATTTAATAATAGCTATAAAACCTATTATCAAATACCCCCAAACTTAGGGGTGTGCAAACCAGAATCAGACCAAAAGAACCGGACCGGAACCGGCTTAGGGGTGTGCAAACCAGAAACAGACCGGAATCGACTGTTTCAGGCCAGTTCGATGCGGTTTCGCATATAATAGAACCGATTTTTGGTTCTGCTCAAGCAGAACTAAATATATCGGTCCGGTTCTCGGTTCCACCTTCGCAGAACCAGAGAACCGGTACTGACTCAGATTAGAGATTGTGGGATTTAATTAGGGCACCCTGCAATCCTGACTCTCGCACCAGACTCTCTCCCGTCCCGAGCTCTCCCCTCTAGTCTCTAGAACCCCGACTTCCCGAGACCCGAGTCTCCCAATCCCCCACCTGAATGACAGTCCAGGCGTTCCTCTTGAGGTCTTTCATCTTCCAAGCGTCTTCCGAGTTTTGACTTCCTTCCGTCGACTGCAAGCTGGCCAGTTGCCAGCTCGGTTCGTAATTGCGTCTTCCGTCGACTTCATTTCTTCTGTCTTCTGTTTCTGTCTTCTGGCTATGGCTGTGGCTTGGTTATTGTTGATATTTATTTCTGTTAAACAGGTTTAGATTATCTAAACCGTCTTTGATCTCAGCGCCGGCGGAGTGCTGCAGTGATGCTGTCAATCTCCTCTCCTCTGCCTACTACTGAGTACTAGTGCTGAAGTGGAGCTAATATTTTGCAAGGGTAACATCCACTTATCCTTATGAATTTGGAAGCTGATTTAGATTATCTAAATCAGTGTTTGTTGTTGATAATGAAAAAATATATATATATATGAGTATTGTCTTCCCAAAAATTTTGATTATATTGATTGTAAGATATGATTCTTGCATCTGTTTTACTGTCATTGTAGTTGGGATGCATGTACTCTAGACAATCAATTTCAATCGAATATTAAATTTTGCTGATGTAATGAACATGACTCTGTTTTAGATATTCTTTTTTTCCAATAAAGAACTCCATGGGGACTTACTAATGCAAAAATATTTTGTCCTGCTATCAACTGTTGAATTGTAGAGCTATTATTTATTTCTTATGATAAACATCTCACTGCAAGGGTTGATTTGTTCAATTGTTGTTTGAGAATCTGAGTTTGGATTGTCTTCCTTGTTGTAGTGTTGTGGTTTGATTCTGTAATCTGTTTGAGTTTGAGATTATGATTTTGTGTAGTGTTCAATTGTTTGTTCTTGATTTTGAGATAATGTGATTGTTTGATTTTGTTAATTTGGCTAGTAAATAATTTGATTCTGAATTGAGTTTTTAAATTGTTGAAAATGTAGATAATGGAAAGCTTTATTGAAACTATAGAGAGTGCTTCTGTTAACCCTATTACGGGTCAAATGAAGAAGAAAAAATCAGATGTTTGGATTCATTTTACTATGGTAAAAAGCACTGATAAGAACAACCCTATAGCAAAATGTAATTATTGTTCTCAGACGTATGCATGTCATCTAACAAAAAATGGGATTTCAAGCTAGAAAAAGCATATTAGTTCTTGTAAAAAATTGTTGGCAAGTGTAGATGTGAAGCAAAAGACTTTAAGCTTCGAAAATGTAGATAATACGGGATCAACTTCCACACTTGCATCTTTTAGTAGTGCAACTGGCCGAGAACTACTGGCAAAAATGGTTGTTATTGATGAAGTGTCTTTCAAGTTTGTTGAATCAGAGGGTTTTAGAGTTTATTCTCATTATTTACAATCAAAATTTGTTGTACCATCTAAAACTACGATTGCGCGTGCTGTTGTTAGCATGTATGAGAAAGAAAAAACGAAGTTGAAAGAATATTTAAAAACACATCTCAACGCGTATGTTTGACTACGGATACATGGACTTCAATTCAAAATTTGAATTATATAGTTTTAACTGCGCATTTTGTTGATTTTGATTGGAATTTGCATAAGAAGATTATCAATTTTTGTTTGATAACAAATCATAAAGGTGAAACCATTGGTAAAGAAGTAGAGAGATGTTTATTTGAATGGGGAATTGAAAATGTTTTGACAATTACAATGGATAATGCTTCTTCCAATGATATGGTCATTTCTTATTTGATTAAAAGTATTCGAAATTAGAGTGGTTTAATTTTGAATGGGAAATACATGCATATGTGATGTTTTGCGCATATTTTGAATTTGATAGTATGTGATGGTTTAAAAGACCATCAGGAATCTATCACAAGAGTACGCCGAGCTGTGAAGTATGTTCGATCCTCTCTTGCAAGACTACAAAACTTTCAAAAATGTGTGCAAAATGTTAAAATTTGGTACAAAAGTAGTGTTTCTTTTGATGTGCCTACAAGATGGAATTCCACATATTTGATGTTGGAAAGCTCAAAAAAATTTGAAAAAGCTTTTGAGAAATTGAAGGAAACAGATGTTCATTATCTCGCTGATTTGGGTGGAGAAAGTCCTCCCACCATAGAAGATTGAGATAATATTCGAGAACTTGTCAAATTTTTGAAGATTTTTTATGATACGACTATAAATGTTTCAGCCTCCTTGCATGTTACTTCAAATATATATGTTAGTGAAGTATGCAACTTGAAAATGGTTATCCAAGAATATGCTGAATGTGATAATCCATTATTGAGGAGAATGACTATTGGAATGCAAGGCAAGTTTGATAAATATTGGGGAAGCTGCGATAGAATGAATGTCTTCATGTATGTTGTAGTTGTTTTAGATCCTAGATATAAAATAAAGTAATTGAAACATTGTCTTTTCATGGTAATGGGTAATGATAAGACAAATGATTTGTTAACCCAAGTACAACTAGTCCTTGAAAAATTATATCTCGAGTATAGAGGTGATTCGGGATTGTAAAATTCATAAGACAATTATAGTACTACAAGTGTACCAACAACATCTACAATCTTGAGACAAAAGAGCAGTTTGACTCACAACAAGCTACATGAGATGTTTTATAGTCACCCCGAAGAACAAGATGTTTCAACTACTTGGTCAGAACTTGATCAATATTTATATGAAGCATTGAAAAAATTTTCAGACAAACAAGACATTCTCGTATGGTGGAAATTGAATTCATTGAAATTTCCAATTCTAAGCAAATTGCAAGAGATATATTGATTATTCTCATTTCTACTGTTGCATCGAAATCAGGTTTTAGTAGTGGAGGACGGATACTTGATTCATTTCACAGTTCTTTGTCCACAAAGACTGTCGAGGTGCTTATTTGCACTCAAAGCTGGATTCGATCTTCGAAACATGAATCAATCAACTTTAATGATGGTCTGGATGAACCAGGTATCTTTTATAGTGATAGTGTTTTTCCTTTATATTTGTTTTATTAATTACTATGTTTTATAAATTTGTTTTGTATTTATATTTATCAGAGATTATACAAATTAATGACGCTGATGAAGTGAATTAGTCTAAATTTTATAGTGATGACTGATGACAACGTATAACAAGGTATTTATGTTTTTATTCATTTTGAACCATATTATCATCATTTCTTTTTGCTTGTGATGTTGTATCATTCCAATATTCAATTGATTAATGTTTTTGACATACAAGGACTTGGAAATAACTAACTCAGTTGAGTATTTATATTCTAATTCATTTTTATTTTTTATAATTATCGTTTGTCAACTAATTACTTCTAACTTGTATTGTATTCATTCTTTGGCAGTTTACAATTTGAAATTTGAAGATACTGGATATTGGACAATGAAATTGGACACAAGAATTTTTTTTTTTTTTGGTTCATTAATCTAAAGTTTTATAACTTTTATATTTCTGAATGTTTTTTTTTGTTTTGTAACTTTACATTTTAAGTTTTTATATTTTTTGTTATTTTATATATTTGTTAGTTTATTTATGGTTGTTTTTTTTATATTAGGTTAATTTTGTGTATATAGTGTAATTATTTAGGATTTTGTTTTTGCATTTTTTATTTTTATAAAATTTTATTATAATATTTATAAAAAAAAAATTATATTCGGTACCGAATCGAAACTGGTACCAAATTTTTGGTTCGATACTGGGTTCCCATGGGACCGGTATCGATTTTGGATTCCCAAAACTGGAAGTGACCAGTTCGGTGCAGTTCCACTTTGGAACCGGACCGTGAACACCCCTACCCAAACTTCATATTTTGCTAGTCCTCGTAGCAAAATTCGACATGAAAATAAAATGAAATGAACAATAAAGATAATAATAATGCCTCAAAGTCTCCAATACACCAAGCTATACAAAATAAATCGTAAACACTTCAATGTCTAAAAAATAAACTTTTGAATACATACAGACCTTACCTTTAAACTCTTGTGTATGTGAGAATAGTTTCTCACACGATTAATTGATTACTCGGATCAATTTATGCAACTTATGTACATATTTGTTATTACCTCCGGTAAATACACATCATTTTTATACAACAACCTTTTAGATCTCTCTCCATCACCATGACTCATGCACCTTATCCAAGATTCTCAGGTATTTTTATTATTATTGTTATAATTATCATTAATATTATCTTTGTGGCTGAGTTTCTCTCGTTGTCCTTCTTAATTGTATAGTTTCATCCATTGAATATTAGAAGACTCACTCAAAAGTAAAAGTGAAACGAGAAACCACAAAAGTTTAAGCTTGCAATGGAGTTCCTCCCGTTGTCCTCGGGTTATTTTATTTCCACCCATTGAGAATTCAAAAGACTCACTCAAAATTGTAAGTGAAGTAATGAATTGTATAAACATGTTAGACAAAACAAAAACATTGTTCTACTAAATATACTGAAGGGAAACATGCTGAAATGCTGACATGCTAGAATGTTGATATGATAAATATACTAACTAAGAAGAAGAAGAAATGAAGAGTAAAGCCTATAAACGACCCCCAAACTTACCTTGAACAGTGTCCCCACTATTCATAGAAAAAAATGTGCCCAAAATATCCCCTACAAAAAAATATACATTCAAACCCCAATATGACATATCTCGAGTACTCTTGTTGTCAGAGTCTAGAAGGGCTACATAGGGCATTTATAACGACCCAAATTTTCATACATTTAAAAATACGTTAAATTTAAAGAAAAACATATCAGAGTGCAATCTGGGTCGTTAGAAATACTTAATACATTTCGAAATTAAAAACATTTGCGGAAGCGTAAAAAAAAATTTAAAGGAAATAAATTAAACTATTAAATTACAAATTACAATTTATGAAATAGAAACTTAATTAAAAATTAGAAATTGAATTACATTACAATTTAATTATCTCTCACTTCTCCTAGCTCGGCCAATCACAAGCTCGCGCATGCAAATCCCTCATCAACTGTTTCGAGTCCACACGCTAACTTCTCCTACAGATACCTACACCACGAGTAAACTGTAAGCCTAAAAAGGCTTAGTAAGAAAAGAGTTAACAATATAACAAATGAAATTTAAATTAACTAAACACGCTTGAAATGGTTAAGCCATTATTAGTTATTTAAACATGATTTAAATAGTCGATTAACGTGATTTAGTTGATTAACACGCTAGATTAGTTCATTAGGCAGAGCAAAGTAATGGGCAACACATATCATTCACGTAACCGAGTATTGAAATATGGATTACAACATATCTACTGAACACTAAAAGGATATTACAAGAGCCAATGTCCAAGAAATTATCTACAGAGTACTCACAAAGACAATAACATCAATATATCAACCAAGAGAATATATATTGCAAGAATTCAGCAGTATGTAAATGGAATGCAGGAGCTAGCACAGAGAAGTCATCAACAAAATTTCAGCGATCAGCATACGATTTATAGAAATTAACAGCAGTAGAATTGACCAATACGGGAAAACTAACAACAGCTAGGTAATTCTACACTAATCACCAATCTATAATTCAACCAGAGAACAGCCAACATTAGAATCAAACAGAACAACCACAGAATCATTAAAAACAGCCAACAACAGAACAGCCAACAACAGAACGGCTAACAAAATTGAACAACAGTAACTCGATGCACGTACACATACTCGTGGGTAGGGCTTAGACGGTCAGACACACCCAATCCTTACCGAATGAAGAACACACAAGCAGGGACAACTCTCCGGCTCCAGCAGCTCCTGCTCCTGCTCCCGCTCACAGATGGGAGCATAAGCTTCAATGAGGATAGCTCCCCAACTTCGCCACTGCTTCATCACACTCTCACACAAACCTCACACTCGGCTACAATTTTCTCACGGTTGAATATAAAGGCAAATGACAAATGAAATGTTTAACAATCCATCCCACTTTATACAGACGACAAATTTGAAATGAAAAACTGCTTATCTCACGATTCCAGCCACTGGGGCTGATTTTTCTGATCGAGCTGCAAGTTGTTGTCTTTCACTAGGAACCAGTGGACCGCTTAGGTCCAATCACAAGCAAACCAAACCAGCTGCTCCAACGCAAACCGAAGCCTAGCCCTGCCAACTCCATTCATCGTGAATCGCCACTGCCACCGTCCGAGAAACGCCTTCGTCGTCTCGCATCACCAGCCATCGCCTCACTGTCGCCAATCGGTCGCCGGAAACACCACGCCGCGGGAGCTCCGATGAAGTTCTTATTCCGAGCCCTAAACACCCGTGACCGCGACGTCGCTACGCAGCCGCTCGCTCTCCTGCCGACCACCAGACATCGCGCGCCTGACCGTTACCGTCGTTCGTTTGCCGATGCTTATCTCCTCTGTCCCGATCACCCGATCACCGTCACGGTCCCTCTGCATATATATATATATATATATATATATATATATATATCTCTCTCATATATATATATATATATATATATATCTCTCTCTATTTTGTTCTTTCTTCAACAAACCCGCTTTTGATTTCTCATCAGCCAAGAACCGAACCGACAGTTTGATTCAATCCTCCAACTCCCATCAACAGATTTCATATATTTGAAATCACTCCCTTTATTTATAATTCATCATTTTACCTCTAATGTATCCTTATTTTATTTTATAATTCTTTAAATTTCCATTAATTATAAACCCTCAATTAATATTAAATATATTTATGTGACGAATATACATATTGTTTATTAATCGATTAAATTTAAATTCTCGATTTATTATGAATACTTATTAACCCTAATTATGAGTCCAACTTAAATTTTCCAATTCCTAACATCGCTTGATAATAATTGTCAATTACGCCCTTGGGAATACCCCGATAAAATAATTATCTACTTTAAAATATCAGGGTGTTATAGCATTGGTGGTGGAGGGATAGGGTCTGCCTAAACTCTCATGCGAGTTGCCACTCTTCTCATGGTCTTGTAGAAAGATTTAGGGGTGGAAGGGCATGGTATGCTTTGAAGTTTTGAAGTGACAGACGTTGCTTAGATACCTATGCTTGAAGTGATTGCATCTATGAAAATACTTCTGCATGAAAGGATTGCATCTATTCCTACATGGAAGGTGGTCTCACCAGTCGTGGTCGTGGTGCTCTGTCCTTGGATGCTAATCCATGTCTCAAGTGATCCTTCCAGCCTTTGATGGTGGGGATAGTGCTCTCGTTAAGCCCAATTTTCATATTGAGTAGCTCCTCATCGAGAGTCCAAACAAATAGAGAGCGTGATGAGAAGTATAATCCGGTGGATGGAGAGTGGATGGTATGTAGTATGGACTGGTGAATCACAGCTCAGATGGATACATGCGACTAGATAGCAAAGAGGAGGACTGGCTGAGCCTTAGTCAAATCATTGTCATAATTGACTGGCATAAGTCAAGCTCTGATGAAATAATGCCCCACCTGAGCATCCTTGTAAAGATCCTTTGATTTAGAGGTCATCGATATTTCTTTGGTGACCTTCCACTGTGTTCAGGGATGAAACAACATGACAATGATCTTGTCGAGGTTTAGCTTAGAGGTGAGATACATTGAATTCCTATCTGGTTGAATAGCCAATAGTCCAAAGTAGTTGTTCATGGAGGCCAGTGACAATGATACTCGTCTCCCTCTAACGAAGATGATGTACAAACGGTTGCTCTATTATGTAGCGTGGATGATTGGAGGTTAGAAGATGAAATGGAAAAGTGGTGGACGTCCTTCAACGGTGGGGGGACATCCGTTTTTTGAAGAATAGATGTTAAAGGGTTGCTAGCAGGCAATTTATTAAGAGGGGAACGTTCATGGATAGGAGTTGTGTCACTTGCAAAACACTCACTTACCAAATGGAACGTGTTGCAACCCAAAGGTGGGCTTAACATAACCGTCAGGTCAAATGACTCGATCCTCGGATAGGAATTGATCACCTAGCCCAAGACTTGATTCACAGCAGAAGAATTGAACACAATTAACGTCATAGCCCACACGAGGTGGGTCTAGGTCCACATAGTGATTACGAGAATAATAGTACATGAGAATAAATTAAATGAAAGTACTGTTCAACAATCCAAATTATCCAATAAGTCTTATACAAGCCCAAATAAAAGTATCTCCTTATTGAGAAACAAAATGAAACACTTAGACAATAAACTAGGAACAGGGGATACTCCACAACACTAGTACTCCTAATTGCACCTCTCTTTACCTGGAGGGGAGGGGGTTGTTGGGGTGAGTGACTAACTTAGTAGGTAAGTTGTACTAAAGTTGTTGTTGGTTCATTTGCCCTGTAGTATATGCTTTTTGTTTTGAATATTAGCTCACGGTCTATTGTTGTTCTCCATTTGTTGAAATCTTGAGAAATTGTGCACAATGGGCTGTGATTATTTAAGCTATGGTTTTAATGATGGATTTAAGAGGTGTTGTTGTTGTTTAGTTACTGCATAGGTTGAGGACTTGGAAACTTGAAGATTAGTAGTCTGGTTTACTGCTTTTTTATGGTTTGAGTAGGAACTGTTCTGGGTGTGCATAAAGACGAATGTTAGGCTTAATCCAATGTATATGTTGTTTTTTGAGAACTGATAGTTTCTGTTAATGCCATGTTTAGGTTACCAAGTAATGGAGTTAGAGGAATCTGTGTGGGCTTCGAATGAGTCTATTTACAATGATAAGTATGAGGATAAGTGTTAAGCTTAATCGCGTTATAGGATCTTTCCAATTATTCCTTGAGATTTATTGACAAGAGCTCCCATGTTTGACATGATGTAGACTCGGACGAGTTTGTGGACTTCGAGCAGATACTTGAGGTTTCTACTCTTTCGGATAAAAGGAGAGATCGCCGTTGAGAAAGAGGTTTTATACCTACATGTTTTGCATTTGCATACCATGGATTTTAAAACTAAATTTTGTGGATTACAACATATGCAAAAACTTACATGGACTGTTCGACAGCACGTCTGATTTTGTTACACTTATGTTCACGAATTTTACACGTTTATTTCTGTACATATAGTTTTCATGGTATGTGATATCTGATTTGGGAGCGATGAATCATGTTGATTCTTTGGACGGTCTCGATACCAAAGTATCACGAGGCTATCCCCGTTACGTCTCCTACTACATGGAGATGTTTGCTTGCATGCTGTGTGTAAAAGATGGGTATAGGGTGGTAATGACTGACTCTTGGGTTTCAACTCCCAGAACCTGATCAGGGTGTTCTATGATACAAGTTTGTCGGCACTAAGCATTAGCTCGTCGGCAAACCTAGGGTGACGAGCCGAGTCTACGGACCGCCATTGCTTTATTTTAGATTCATGAAGTGTTGCTCGCGATAGTGGCCACCCTTCCATGTGATTGAATGGAGGAGTCTAAGAGTGACCCTTTTTTTCACTAATGATGATTTTCAGTGTGAAATCGATGAGAGTATAGTATACTTGTTTATGTATACAACGATGTTTTCTACAATATCTCGTCAAAGCCTTCGAGGTCGATTTTTCCTTAAAAAAAGGATGTAAACAGTTTTTAAAATGTTTGATAAAAATGCATAACCCCTTAAATCATGATTTTGATAAAAAAAAAAAAAAAGGCAAGTTTTACACGTGCATCGTGGTGTTTATAATTTTCCTACTGAGTTAGCCACTCACCCTAACGACCCCTTCCCTCCCGGTAGGGACAGGAGTGCTTAAGGTGTGCGCATTCGACTCGCGGAGTCCAACTAATTATTTATTTCCGTCATTTGAAATTTTCCCCTGGTATGAATTGTTGCTTAGTTGTAATGTACTTTTGATAAAATTTGGGATGCATGGACATGGATGCAAGTTAAATTTGGGTTTAATTTACATTCCTACACTATAATTTATATTCAGTACTATTCACTCTTGCAATCACTATGTGGACCATGGTCCATTACAAGTGGGTTACGGCTAGAAATTTTGTATAAGTCTTCTGCAAATTTCAACAAGCCTTGGGTTGGGCCATTGGGTCCTCTTCGAGGATTGGGTCTTGGCCCGGCGTTTCTATCCGACTTGCCTCCGGGTCATGACAGTACTGCTCTAATTAATTCTAACTTTATTTATATAATTAAAATTTTAATTTTTTTGAAAACTAAAATAAAGTAAATAACTAAATAAAACAAATCAATAATGGAAATTCTTTAATTCAGAAAAGATCTAGAGGATTGATTTCATGAATATTTGTCATATTATTTATTAGATTATGTATTCCATACTTGAACAATTATTTATAAATTGTTAAACTATCATCTTTCGAGTGTCAAGCTAACCTTAATTCATAAAATCACAATTTCAATATCTTTATAAAAATAGTTCTTTTTAGTCATTAAATGAAGTTTCATGGTTTTTTTATTAATTTCGTAAAATTCTAACACTCTCTTGAGTAGTTAAATTTTTATGTTGTAATATTCAGATTGTATTTAAAATTACCTTTTCGAGCATCAAACCCTAAATATAAAATTACTCAATAAGTGACCAGTAAATTGAAAGCGTGAAAAATAAAATATCACAAATAAATAATCAATCAAACCAACAGAATATTCAATTAATCAAAATAACACTTCAAATAAATGATCTATCTCTCCTCTAGAAGAAGCGAGTTAGTTCAACATAATTGAAATAAAAACAATGAAAAACATGGTGAACATAAGAAAATCAAAGATAAGAAATAGGTAAAAGAGAAAATCTGTCTCTGGATGTAAACGTAATGGTGTAACTTGTGTGTTAGTCTCCTCGTCCGGTGTCAAAAAACCTCTTTGATCACTCTCCAAAACTTGTCTCAAGGCTGCCGAATCTCCCCTCTCTTTGTCAGGTTATTCTTTATTTATAGATCCTCCATTAGGGTTCCCAAAATCTCTGAAAGAATTTTCAAAACTTGTGAGATTTCGTAATTTCATAAAGTTAATCTTGTCTTGGGCTGTGGCTCCGCAGTTGCGCCTCGTGCTCTGATTTTGTGCTTGGGGGGCAACTTAGGCATCTTGAGCCATAGCTCAACCTTTGCTTGTGTGGCTGTGCTGCAGCACAACAATCCTAAGCCGCAGCATAGCAATCCTAAGCCGCAGCCCAGCAGCTACTAGTTGATAGCGATTTTTTCATTTTTTCTAGACTTAAGCTTCCAAATTTTGCTATTTTCCATATTTATTTCACATATTTAATTATTTATCTGCATTATAACTTAAAATATGTTAAAATTACCAAAAACTCAAGAATAAACATTAAACTTTGCTTAGAAATTACAATAACAACTCTAATTTTCATAGAGTTATCACACCCTCAAACTTAGCTTTTTGCAGTTCTTGAGCAAAAATAACATAAATATTAATGAAAATAAAAGTCCAACTGTGCCTTACAGTTATTAGAAACTGAATACCTGAAATGAAGAGTTAACTTACTAACATAGTTGTTTTGATAAAAAAGAATTTATTGCCTCAAAGAATCACAAAATTTATAGCTCTCAATAAATTACAGAATATTGAATGTATGTAGAACTTCAATTTTATAGGTATATTACTCATAATACTCTGTGTGTGTGAATAGCATTGGACAACTTAACATTTTCACTTAAAATAAATTTATGTACGTAATGTCACTAATTTGTTATTATTTAAAATATTGAATAGATATTGAAGAAATTATAATTTTTTTTCAATCAAAAGAGATTTGCAACAGAGTTCCTTCATATTTCCCCCCTTTTATTATACAGTTTCCACCCATTGAGTATTCGAAAGACTCACTCAAAATTAAAGAGGAGTGGGGAGTTGTTGAATCTCTCTTTTCTTTTTTATTTATTATTATTATTATTACTATTACTTTTTCATAGTTTTGCGCTAGAATTCTTCTTGAGTCTCTCATTTTATTGTATAGTTTCCACCCATTGAGTATCCAAATGGCTGATTCAAGATTGAAAGTGAAGCAGGGAGTCACAGAAACCTTGAGAGAGATTATTATTCATTATTCACTATATATATTTCCAAAAGGGGAATATCATAATTATACTCACATAAATTTATTGCTAATTTTCAAAATGTGTCACTACTTTAGACTATGTATTCTAAATGCAAATTCATGAATAAGATACTAATAATAAACAAGTTGAACCTACATACTTCTATCATTTCATCATCATTTTGAACTACAAATAATCTAACCCAAAGTATTATCATAGGCATATTTCATCTAAAAAAACAACTTCATGCTAGCAGTTAAAACTTTTTTTTAGAAGATAAATAACAAGTGATAATCTTATAAGATCAAATAGATATTTGTGAACTACAAGTGATGAACATATGAAAATAAAGTCAAACTTCCCCAAACTTAGCAGATACATTGTCCCTAATATGAATATGAAATCATAAAAAATACAAGAGAGAAAAAATATTGCCATGTCGAGGAGAGTTCTATAGACCTTCATCACCTGCAGATATTATGTGATGCCTTCCTTATTAGTTAGAATGATTGGGGTAAACCATTTTTTTTGTCAATATGTAATATCCGAAAAATTTCTATATTTTCAATGTAAAGATTTATCTATGCAATGCATTTTAGTAATTATAATGTGTTTAGAAATAGAGATATATGAATTAGATGTATTGAAATTATGATATGTGATATGAATTGAGAGTTTTGTGCTGTGGCTTAAGGAGAAGTGGAGATTCAAATGGCTAAGGGAGGTTTGAAGGAAAAAGTGGTCGACCAGCTTGGAATTGGTCGACCAGTTTTATACAAATTAGAAATAGGGGGCTCTCGAGTTGAAAAGTGGTCGACCGGTTTATAAGTGGTCGACCAAAATATTGACAAAATAGAAGACGAGGCTCTTAGGTTGAAAAGTGGTCAACTAGTATAAAAGTGGTCGACCAGTTTTGTGAAGAAAATTATTTTTGCAAAGAAAAATGGTAAACAGTTTAAGTGGTCGAGCAGAATGTGAAAGGTCATCGACTTAAGATGATTTGTCATGATTTTACTTGAGGATTGGAGTTGATGACTCAGCACTTCCTTGGTGATGAAGGGCCACCTCGTGCTAGGATGGCTAAAGGGGAAATTTACCTTAATATAAGAGGACGGAAACTTGAGAGAAAGGAGAAGTAAAACCATGAGAAGAGAGAAAGAAATTGAGAGAAAAGGAGAGGAAACCAGAGGAGAAAGAAGAAGAGATGAATGAAGAAGCTTGGAGAGGAAGAAGGCTAAAGTTGTCTTTCAAGGTATATTGAGTTTTTTTTTTTAAGTTTTATGGGATTAGTTGAAGTTATAGATGATTTAAGATAAGTTATGTTTAGCATTTACTATACTAATTTGGAATTGGTATGTTCAAGGTGTTAAAGATCAAATGGATAGTTAAAGACACTTGCAAGATATTATGCTAAGGAATTGAGGTAAGAGATATGGTTGTTTTTGGCCTATTGGCCTACATCACAAGAAATTAGGAAATTCTTTGTTATATTGTGTACTTTTAGGGATATTATTATGGTATGGTGTGATTACTTGTATGCTCACATGTGATTAGTTATAGGAAATATATGAGGTTAGTCTTGATGTGATTAAAGAATAAAATGTTGATTGTTAATGACATGATAAATGTAAGAAATGTAAAATGTTGTTGTGATATGAATTGTGCAGATGATAATGTACATTGTATTGATCATACAGATTTCATACATCATGGTTTTAATGAAAATGTACATAGATGTTTTATGCATATGTTTTGAAAATGAAATTAACATATTACGGAAATAAACGTAGATAGACGTGATGAGGTATGGGTTCTTGAGATGGCTGCCCCGTGTGGGTCATCAATAGGTGCCACTCTACCTTGTATGGTGACTTTTTATCGTATAAAAACTTTCTTTCCTCTAAAACATTTGCATGAGGGAAAACCCAGAGTAACAAACAGCGGAAGTCTTAACCATACAAAACTCAGAGTAACGAAATGCAGAAGCCATTTACATTTAAATATCACGAACTAGCAGTTTTAAAAAAACTATTTAAACAAGCATCGCTATAACATTTACTTAAAATAGTTTAAAGCCAATAACACTTGAAAGCAGTTCGAAAACTCTTCAACACTTAATTATGTTTATTCTATTTCCGCGAGCCATAACCCCAAGGTCCATCCACCAATAGCACAAATGCCCAACCTGGTAATACTCCATCAGCTGCGTTCTTTGTAAGCCTTATCCGATCATTGGCTCCTTACTTACATCACAAGACCTAACTATGAGCCCAAAACTCAGTAAGCGGTATAAACATAAAACATGAAACACACATTTAACTTATAAAGTTTGTATAAAGTTTTTTGTTTTGCTTATTTTTTACTTATTTGTCTTTTACTGTAATTTCTTCTGTTTCTGCGTTGGGCGTAACCAACCAGACCACAAAACAGTTATTTACTTATCTTTAGTTTCTGTGCCAGGTGTAACAGACTGGACCACAAAAATAACTATTTATGTTTATTCTGTTTAATTCTGTAACTGTTCCATTTTCATTTAGTTCCAGTTACCCATACAAGTGTTAGAGATGTCAACTTGACAAAGTAGAGCGGTTTATGCACAAGGTGGCCATCACGTGGCACACACCTAGGCGACCAACTCAAGAACCCATATCTCTAACCACCTATTTACGTTTATTCGTTTTCATATACTTTAGGATTTCAAGTCTTAACGTTGTTGTGAGCATACAATTCTATCTAATGTGTTCATCAATCGTACCCTCAAAACGTGATCTATTCTTAACTAAGGAACTTAACTTAGGTCTAACAAACACACAATTCATAACAAGCAATCAAACAAACAAACCCTAATTCTTGTGATGTAGGTCCTTTAAGACAAAACACATACAATACCACTTACCTAGAGTCCTTAGCATTAGAGGGTTAGCATTTAAAGTCTCTTATCTTCAATACCTACTTGTCAATCAATAATAATTTACTTATCAATAATAATTCTCTAAAAACTATCATCTATCTATAGTTACAAATCCAACACTTCAAAGATTATTATAATCCCAAAACTATTACTTAGACTGGGCATAGATCTCACTGTAGTGTTAACCTTAACAAAATATAGTTTCCCTCCATATTCCAACAATCCAATTAAACACCTTATCCAGAATATTAATTACTGCCTATAGGTTTCCATAGCATATTAATTCCTTTCCTCAAAGTCTATCATGCATGATCATACAATATTTTCAATCTAACAGTGTATCCCAAATTCATCAGTGATCAACAAACAAAATCAACTCCATCATAGCAGAATAATAATAAAGATTATTAATCTAAACATCAAATTTTCATCATCAACAAATCCTATTATTTTTGCTGAGAGTAATCTAATCAATAACATGCTGATCTCAGAGTAGTCAAGACATATCCATCAAACTAGTGCATAAATCGAGCATAAACATCCATAATAGAACAACGCTTACCAACCGAAGAAGTGAAGTTTCGGAATTTCCTTTCACTTTTCCAAAACTCTTCTTTTGCCTTCCAGAAATTCAACCACAATTTGCTTCTCAAAATCACAGAATATCCTCACTGTTTCTCTTTCTCTTCAGACTCTCTCACGGTTTCCTCACAAAACCCCATAGCAACACTCCTCAGTTCCTCTCGGTTTGCCTCCAAAACTCCAGAACCATTCCCTTCACTAGCTCTCTGTCATTTTCCAAAACCTCCAGCTTCACTTATCCTTCTTCTATTTATAGGCAACTTCCAACGCCTCTTCATCATCCACTAAAGATGGAAGGCCAAAGAATGCAGCCCCTTCATCATCCAGATGCATCCAACAGGAATCCAGAAGCTTCCAGGCGATGGCATTTCCATTTTCAGTGACTTTCTGGATCATAGGTCGATCGATTTTTCTTCAAGCGATCGACCACCAACTTCATTCGTTAAGCCGATAAATCTTTCAATGTACCGGTCAATTGCATCGGTCGATCAAATCCTTTGGACGATCGACTTGTAATATTTCCCAAATATTTTTTCATACAAATGTTGGTCGCTTGATTCTTTCAGCGGGTGATCGACCGCCACTTTCATATTTTACAACTTAGTGAATTACAGGTTGACCTCAACTTCAATCTATCATCCGCCACATTATTTCTTCTTTTATATATATATATATATATATATATATATATATATATATATATATATTTATATCCTAACTATCCCTAAACTTCAATAACCTCCTTACTAATTTCTTCTAATATTACTTCCTTATCATCTACTAAATCTCCAGATTATTCTTGTATCTCATAAACAAGCCTTACTTTCAAAACTAATACTAAATCCAATATAACCATAAATATTAATAATCTTAATATATCCAACTCTTACCAATACCTTAAACAAAAGCTTTCATCCAGCAATTATAATTTCACTGACTATAAATCACTAATCTAGTTCTATTATCCTCCTATCCAACTTCAAATATCACTCAACAATTCTCTATTAACTTTAATCCTTCCCCTAAGCTAAATAATCTGAGGGTATTATGGTTCACTTTATCCAAACTTTTTTCACTTGACTAATATCTTAACTATTCGTTTCAGCTCCTAATACCCCAAAATCATCACTTAAGCCATGTGTTTAACTCTATGGAAATTTGGGATATTACAGCCTACATGGGTAAGTAAAACTAAAGGAAAATGGCATAAACTGAAAATAAATGTAAATAGGTGCGATGAGATATGAGTTCTTGAGATGATTCCCTGTGTGAGTTAATAGGTGCCACTCTACCTTGTACGCTGATACCTCTAACGTCTGGATGGGTAAGTAGAACTAAAGTTAAAGTTAAAGGTTAATGTAAAGGTAATGGTTAAGGAAAAATGAAAATGAAAACTGCATTTATTTTATAAAGTGCATTGCATAGGCATAACATATTTTTATCTCTTACTGAGTCTTAGGCTCATAATTTAAGTCTTGTGATGTAGGTAAGCACGAAGGTAAAGAAAGAAATGAGCAGTTGATGGAGGATTTTCGCGGCGAGATATTGTGTTGGTCTAGCTCAAGAGAAAAAGGAAAAATGTAATTTTATTTAAGTTAAGAAACATTTTGTACAACGTAAAGATTTTAAAGGTGAAATTTATTTATGGTGTTTCATTTCCTTCTATTTCAAATATTTTTACTACAAAAAGTTTTCCGTTACGCCATGTTTTATGAAATTATTCTCAAATGTTTTTTGTTCAAAAAGTCTTTCGCTACGCACTTTAATGAAAAGATTTGATTAAAGAGAAAATTTTTAAATTCTATGTGTTTTACAAAGAAAATGTGTTTTAATCTTAACGTTAGTAAAGTAAAACAGGTTGCTACACTATCATATTGATGTGAACCTTCAAAGCACGAGAAAACACACATATAACACCAAAATCTGCTATTATTATTTTGACTTTTTTATTTTTTATTTTTTTTAGAAACTAAATGTCTGTGTTGCCTCCCAGAAAGCGCTTAATTTATAGTCACAACTTGACTATCCTCATTTTGCGTATTTTATTTTTTGAGGTGGATTATCCTTCCATGCTCTTTTTTTCATGGCGACTCACTTTTTATTTTTGATTATTTGCGTGCTCATAGTGCTTCCACTCTTTGCTTTTAGTTTGACCACTCCATGACAAATACTTTATTCACTATGAATGTGTCTAACATATTGAGTTACAAAGCTTCACTTTTTGTCCTAGCATAACACCTTGAGTTGAGTGGCACTTTGTATCTCTTTCCTTTGTTTGATCCACATCATTCTTTGTGTATTTGCATAGCTCTATCAACGTTTTGGGATTCAACTTGCTTGGTTGCTCTTTATATATTTCTTTTGCCCAAATACAAGATTCCATATTATCTATAACCTCAACCATATTATAAGTTTTTATTTCAACTGCTGCTTTAAAATCGCGGTATATATTAACTTTAACTTTTTCATCATTTACCCTTAAAGTTAATTCACCGAGTTGTACATCAATTATTGTACATCTAGTAGCTAAGAATGGTCTTCCCAAAATTAATGGCATTTCATTATCTTCTTCCATATCCAAAACAACAAAATCAACAAGGAATATGAACTTGTCTACTTTGATTAAGCACGTCTTCTATGACACCGCGAGGGTATGTCAATAAAATATCTAGAGCCCGAGTTTCTTGAAGACAGATAAAGGCATCAAATTAATTGATGCTCCCAAATCGCACAAGGCTTTGTCGAATGATGGGTTCCTAATGGTGCACGGTATGGTAAAACTAATAGGGTCCCTTAGCTTCTAAAGAAGTTTCCTTTGCAAAATGACACTGCATTCTTCAGTTAAGTTGACAGTTTCGAATTCTTCAAGTTTTCTCTTCTTTGACATCACCTCCTTCATGAATTTGGAATAATTTGGCATTTGTTCAAGTGCTTCAGCAAAAAGGATGTTGATGTGAATCTTCTTAAAAATTTAAAGAAAATTTTGGAATTGATCATCAATTTTCTACTTTTGAAATCGTTGCGGGAATGGAAGTGTAGGTTGTAAATTTAGAGGGTTGTTTGGAAATCGAATCGATTTGGATTTAGCAACCTCCTTATTGGACTCATATTCTTTATCAGTCAAAATTTCTTCTTGTGATTCTTCTCTTCGCTTTGGCAATTGTTCTAACGACTTGGTTTTTCTTTACTTTAAAATGTGAAATTTTGAAAAAAAAAATTCTTTGGAAATCTCATAAAGTAAAACTTTTATTTTCTTTCAATCATTTCAAACAGTTGCATAGCGGAAGACTTTTCATTCATAAAACCATTTAAAGATAATTAATAAAACCCTTTTCTTAAAAAACTTTTTATAAAACTCTTTTACAATTTAAATACTTTACAAAACATTACAAACCATTTCTCTTTTATCCATTAGCCTAGCCAGCCACAAGATTCATGCTTGCAAATCATTCATCAGCTGCTTCTTAACCTGTTCTCATACGTACCTACATCACAAGACTTAACTAATGAGCTTAAGGCTCAGTAAGCGATATAAAATATAAAATTTTCATGCTATGCAGCTTTTAAAACCTATATGCCGTTTTTGTTTATATTTCTTTTTTTTTCTTTTTCTATTTTTGTTTCTATTTCCGTTTCCATTTCCGTTTCCATTTTCATTTTCCTTTACTATTGTCTTGACTTTACTTTATTAATTTGCCTTTGGTATTCAACTCAAGCCTCAAACATTGGGGGACTAAACCACCCAAAACCTCTATACATGGAGACCTCGTTCACTAAGCCTCTATTTATGAGTTTGAGTTTAACACCAAAGCCTTTATTATCTAACATTGCAATGCAACTCAAACATTGGGGGAACAATTCACCCAAAGCCTCTATACATGGGGACTGTGTCCACCAAGCCTCTATTTATGAGTTACATACCAAAGCCTCAACTGATTACCATTGGAACGAAACTCAACCATTGGGGAACCAATCCACCCAAAGCCTCTATATAAGGGGACCACGTTCACCAAGCCTCTATTTATGAGTTACGTACCAATGCCTCAACATATACTTTAGGTTCTTAATTTCTTTTATCTTTTCTTTACCATTTACCATTTATTATTCGTGTCCATTCTCTTTTCAAAACTATGCTTAAAACCATTCTTGTAACATTTTAAAAACCATGATACGTGTAATGCTCGTGAATGCATACAGTTCTATATCCTCAAAGCATGACCAGTATTGATCCTATAATCCTCAAGCATGATCCATATCAAATTCTTAACTTAAATCTATAAACACGTCATTAAAAAAACTTAATTCTAATAAACACAGCATCATGCAGCAATACATCCTCGATCAACAACAATAAATCCTCGAGCAATAACATAATCATAACTGAACCTAATCTAGTAAACACAGTCAACAAACAAACCTAACTCTCGTGATAAAGGTCTTTCGGCAAAGCACAAGCAGTATCACTTACCTTTCAGTCCGTAAAGCATTTCAACTATTTATTCTTCTTCCTTTAATACATTCACAATACCTTCACAAATCAAATATACAAACTCATCAATACCTATAGATTAACCAACCTCATGTTCTTCTTAACTTAGCATTTTTCCAATGTTATAATAGTGATTAAACCATCAAACAAAGTACTAATCTAAGCATTGACCTTTATCTTCGAAAGCAGTAAACAATAGAGACCCATTATCCAACAATAGAGCACCAATTTCATCACATTTATTTCACAGTTTCACTTTCTAACTTCAAATAGTAATTAACTCAACAACTCAACTGTGACAATATCCAGACTCACAGAGCTTATCAATCATTAACCAAAGTTGTAGAGTATTATTTCTCAACCATATCCATAATGATACTTTCAACAAAACATGACAGTGAAGGGTCACAACAACATAACACCATTTAATCACAATAATGGTGTTGTAATCTAAATACACCTAGAACTTCTCCCCACATCAACTTCCTTTAACATATCCATTACATAAGGACCGTAAAAGACAACAGGGAGGAAGTTTCAATAGTAGCAGCACTCAAGAGACAGAGCAACTACTCCCTCTTCTTCTTCTGTCTTCTGCTTCTTCCCTCGACCATCACTCTTTCTCTTCTCTTTCTCACCAAATTCCTCTCAGCTTTCCATTTCTCCCAAAGCCCTCTATCTCTTTCTCCTTCCTTTTCTCTATTTTCTCTCTTGAAGCTTCACCCAGAAGCCTTTCATATATCCCCATAATCTCACCTAACTCCCTTTGTAAATTTCCATCTGTAAAGGGAAGCAAGCGTAGAGGAATCATAAAGAATACAATTCTTGAGATCTGTATTTTTTGGAATTCATGTGGGATCAGTTGATCACTTGATCAATCAGTGTAATGTCAATTTTTCATGTTTCGCTTCTAGAATCTATTCCCAGTGGGATCGGTCGATTGGCACTTGACCACAAGCAACCAATCGCTCGAACACTGAAATCTATCCTTCGCAATTCCCAGTGGTACCGGTTGATCATGTGATCAACAGGACCAACATCATGTTGTCTTCACTTCATTTCTTCGCTTCTGCCATCTTCGCCACTGTGATTTTCACAGTAACTCAAAATGCAGAACAAAACCAAGGAAATTAACAGAAAAACAAACTCAATCAACACCAATACTCATTGAAAGTAATAGAAGTAAAGAACAATCACAGTGCTCGGCATTGGAGGCCAAGAAGCAAAAAATGCACTCACGCATTACTTACCTCTCACAGTCGCTGGAGAAGACGCTGCCACCGTCAGAATTACTCCAAGAAGTTTCGCCTTTTGCCAATGCTCTCACCTGAAAGAAAACTTAGCAGCTGGAAGTCATCCCTTGTTTTCGGCGCTACAGGAATCGCAGCATCACGAGTTCCATTCATACAATGCATGGCTGCGCCCCCACCGAAGTTGTCTCGTAATTTACCGAACCTTGCCTCTTCTTTGCAAAGACGATTCCGGTCATGGGAGTCGAGTTTCTTCTTCATCCGAGTCCCTCCCCTTTTCTCCTTCTATTTGAACTCATTTTCTTTAAAATCGGCCGTGGGCCTCACTCTCCATTTTCCCCCTCTTTATTTTCGATTCTTTCTTTTTATTTTAAATCCATTCATTTCTTCTATTTAATTAATTCCCTTAACATATACCTTATTTATTTTAATTTACTTTCACTTAATCTTTTAAACATATACTTAATTATATGTACAACACACCATTTAATTTATTCCCAAACATTAACATTATCTTATTGGGCTTAACATAACCCAAATTTGGGGTGTTACAATCCATAATAAAATCACTCTATAATCTCCAACATAATTCACGATTATTCTCATCCTTAGTCTAAGCTCAATGTGACCCCAAAATTCCCGGTATTACAATTGTAGTTCTTTTTCGCTTCAAAGGCTTAATGCATCTTGGATTTTTCTCAGTGTTACTAAGAAAATGCTCCCTTATTTTGATTGTTTAAAACTTTGGCTAATTGTCCAATTTGAGTCTCCAATGACTTGATAGAAGCATTCATGTTATCCAAATGAGTCTCATAACTGTCAAGTCGCTCTTCATTCTTTGTGAATCACGCTCTAGTTTCTATCACAAAGATGCTCAATAGATCTTCAAGGGAGGGTTTCCTTTTATTTTCTTGATTCTCAAAGTTGAGAAAAGAATTATGAGGATTAAAGGTATTCCTATTATTTTCATAGCTGAAGTTCTCATGATTTCTCAGTTCTGGATGGTATTGATTAGGCAGACTATTATTTCTAAAATTGTTGTAGCCTCTATTATTCACTTATTGAACTTTTCCCCTATTATCTTCAGCTGCCATGTATGATCCACTGAGATTTGATAAATTATAATGACTTGCCACCCATTAATCTTCCTTTTGCTGTTAGATTTACAACATGATGTGTTAATAATGATGACATTTGCATGGTGAGCTGTAATGGGGTCAATCTCCAAGCATCTTGCTTACTTTTCTCATGTTGGATCTTTCGTTGGGCCATTGGCATGTGTTTGAGACCATGTCTTCAAGGAAAGCGTATTCACCTTCAATAGTTATGCCCATGAGTGATCCTCCATTTGTGACTTCGATAATTGCTCTAGTTTGTCCATTCATTCCATTATAGAATATTTGAATTTACAGGCAATCCAAAAAACCGTATTGTGGGCACCTTCGAAGTAAATCTTTAAATCTTTCCCAACATTTATACAAGGTTTTGAAATTAAGATGTTTAAACTACCAAATGTCATTATTAATTTGGGCAGTTTTTGCAAGTGGGTAATACTTATCTATGAATTTTTCTATCATTTTTCCCACATTGTGACACTACCTGGTTGCAGACTTTGCAACCAAACCCAAGCTTTGTCTCTTGGGGAAAAATGAATAGTCTTAATTTAATAGCATCACTAGAGACCATTAATTTTAACTATATTACTTATTTCATTAAACATAAGTAAATGAATATTGAGATCTTCAATTGAAGATCCCCCAAATTGATTTTGTTGAACCATATCAATCAAAGCAGGTTTTAATTCAAAATTATTTACATGAATAGCCGGACAATCAATATCAGAAAAGTTATTAGTTACCACCGGTTTAAAGTAGTCTCTGATCGCTCACCTAAGAACTTCTTGATTTCTCTCTTGTCCCACCATGTTTTCACAATCTTTAATTTTCGGTCTCCTGATTTCGTGCATTGTGTTTTCAATTTCTCAATCAAATGGAACTAATTGGAGTTTTTTGCCATGACACATAAACTACAAAACACAAATAAAATAAAAGTGACTATAAAACAAGAAAATCCAAATTAAAATCAGAATGAATTTTTCAACAATATTAGCAAACATTATAAACTAAAATATTCCTTAGCAATGGTGCCAAAAGCTTGTACGAAGATTTTTGTGATAAAAGACTGCAAGTGTGTAGTTTAAAGTTTTATAGTATAATGATAAATAGGATTGTCGAATCCGCAGGAAATATATAATTTATTAATTTTATTTAATAATTCTCTAATTATTTCTAACTTTATCTAGATAATTAAAATTTTAAATTTTTTGAAAACTAAAATAAAGTATATAACTAAATAAAATAAATCACTAATGGAAAGTCTTTAATTCAGAAAATTTAGAGCATTGATTTCACAAATATTTGTCATATTATTTATGAGATTCAATATTCTATAATTGAACAATTATTTATAAATCAAAAACCCTAATCTGTTTAACTCTCTTCTTTCGAGTGTCGAGCTAACCTTAATTTCTAAAATCACAATTTCAATATTTCTATAAAAATAGTTCTTTTAGTCATTCAATGAAGTTTCATGGTTTTTTTAATTGATTTCGTAAAACCCTAACAATTTATTGAGTCGTTTAACCTTTACGTTGCAATATTTAGATTGTATTTAGTATTAGCTCTCTTGAGTGTCAAACCCCAAATATAAAATCATTCAATAAGTGGCTTGCAAATTGAAAGCATGAAGAACATAATATCACAAATAAATAATCAATCCAACCAACAAAATATTCAATCAGTCAAAATAACACTTCAAATAAATGATCCATCTCTCCTTTAGAAGGAGAGAGTTAGTTCAACATAATTGACAAAAAAAACAATGAAAAACATGGTGAACATAAGAAAATCAAAGATAAGAAATCGGTAGAAGAGAAAATCTTTCTCTAGATGTCACCATAATGATGTAACCCATGTGTTGGTCTCCTCGTCCAATGTCAAAAATCCTCTTTGATCACTCCCCAAAAATCATCTCGAGGCTGCCGAATCTCCCCTTCCCCTCTCTCATCAGGTTATTCTGTATTTATAGAGCCTCCATTAGGGTTTATGAAATCTGTAAAATAATCTTTCAAAATGTGCGGGATTTTGTAATTTTGGAAAATGAATCTGGTCTCCAGCCGCTGCTCTACATTTCTTAGCTGCGGCTCAGGCTCTGATTCTGTGCTTGTGCCACAACTCATGCATCGTGAGCCGCAGCTCAACCTTTTCTTGAGTGTCTGGGCGGCAGCTCAGCAACTGCTACTTGACACCAATTTTTTCCTTTTTTTTCTCAACTTACACTTACAAATTTTGCTATTTTCCATCTTTATTTCACCTATTTGACTATTTATTTGCATTATAACTTAAAATATGTTAAAATTACCAAAAGCTATGTTTAGAATTAGGATAATAACTATAATTTTCATACAGTTATCATGGTGATAACCAAATCTACCGATTTGACCATTTGACCGAAAATTCACACGTGACCACTACATGAAAAAATGGGTAAACTCTAAACACCTTGACCAAATTTTAAGCAAAAAAATTTACACGTGAAATTTATTATTATAAAAATAACGGTCTTTACAGAACGGACTTCCATGAACAGAGATCAGATGTCCATAACGAAAATGACTGGAAAGGGGCATCCAAAGATTAAAGGAGTCAGTGCTTGGCACACACTACTTAATGAGGAAGCAGGTAGTCGCAACAACAAGAAACACATCTGCGAATACGAGGAATCACGTGCATGAAAAACACAATTGAATGAGGAAAGGTCGGGAGTTCGATGATGGGAGCGAACGATGGGTTGGCCAATTGATAAGGAATATATTCCCAACGGAATAGAACATGTTCGCAAATAGGAGGGGAAGTCACCTGCAAAGCACAAGGAATAGAGATCCGCTATATAATTATTACACGAGAAGCATAAAGGATGAAGTGAGCAACAATTGATAGGCTTCGACAATCCAAAGTTCTTGATCACTACGACTTCACTTAGACAGAATTCGGTAGACTAAGAGATTTAACTTTCACACGAGAATGGAGGGATGGATGAAAATATGCAAGTTGGTTTGGAAAGTTGCCTTGATACAACTTCCAACTCCTAAGGCTACCATTTATCAAAGGAGCACTCCAACTTGATAATTGTGCAATATTGTTGGGAATTCAACTCCAAGAAAAGAGATGAGAAGGACACGATAAGATAAAGAAGACTGAGCAACTCTCACCAACAACTCAAACTCCTAAACACAATCAAATCGAATGGTAAACAATCTGAGAGAAAGTGGTTTCTTGCAACTCACAAAGAGAGGTAGCAAATGCTGACTATTTTTTCATCCAAAACTTTTTACATTGTCTTTAAGTGAGGTATAAATACCACCTCTAATTAGGGTTAAGTTCTAATGACAAAATACAAACATACCCATCAAACAACAGCATAAACTATCCTTCTTGGTTAGAAATGACTCCAACCGAGAGCACTTCTTTTAACTTAAATTAAAACACTTGCAACAATTCAAATTAAATAAACCAAAATAAAATGAATAAAAACCTTAAAAAAACTAAATTCTAGAACAATACAAAAGAGCTTACAAAAATCTTCAAGTTCTTGCTCAATCTTCCACTTGTGCTTTATTTTGAATAACTCACTCAGACACATAGATGGTTGATGGATGGAAAAGACATTGAGAGTATGTTTATCCCCATGAACACCAACAAAATGAGCTCTAAAAATATTGTTAGAGAATCTCCATGCTCGATTGTGATTAGAGGAAATCTGCGACTCATCATCCTCCTTGGGTTGAAAAGGATTTGACCTCAAATCCAGATTTTCTCCTCCATGGCCTCCATTAAATAATTGGCCATCAACGACAAGAATACTGAATTCATCTTTGAAAAAAAATTTCTCGTCCCAATAACTAGAGCCTTGATGATAAAAAATCTTTTTGTTCTAGTCATAACCAAGTAGCCTAGCAAACAATTTGGATAAAGGTGAATACCTTCAGAAGATGCAACGACACCGTAATAGAATTTCCTAGCTTGTATTTGATCATAAGAGGATACTCTTAAAACAATTTTACTCCTTTGGTTATGAACAGCAATGAGAGCACTAGATGATGAAGTGCTAGGTCCCGACTTAAACATGCTCGCTTCATAAGTTGATCACCTAAATCAAATGGAAGAAAATTACTTACACCATGCAATTTCATTTTTTCTTCATCTTGCCATGATCTTCTTCGCAACGACTGCATAGTGGTGGTGGTGGTCACAACGACTGCATAGTGGCGGTGGGATCATCAAAACAACAACCCCGATCTATGAACTTTCCCCTTGTAAACAGGAATAAAATTTTCCGTATCATCCCCTTTTTAATAAACTGCTTACCACAAGAATCAGCAACAATGTTAAGTGAAAAAACATGTCAATGTGCGGGAAAACCTTCTCAAAACGATCATGATTGATTTGCAATTAAAAACGCTTGAAACCCTTCTTTTGATGATACCAAAAATGTTCAAACTCATCCAACACCAATTGTGATTCACCCTGATGGTCTTGTAGAAAACCCATTCTATCGGTAGGAGTGAACCTTTTAGGAAACCATTCTGAAACATGCTAGTGAGCTCCTATGAATTTTTCCAATACTTTGAATGACCCTTGTGCTCCAAGCTCTCTTCAAAGCCTCGTCAAGATTAATGGCTCTTTCATTGCCATCACATGATGCTCAAGGTTTAGATCATTCTTTCTTCTTTAAGGATTGTTTTTAGCTTTGAATCTAGTATGAATAGGGGACCTTAATGAGGATAGACAATTTCAACATCCAACTCTTCTTCTTCATTATCGGGTGCCAAGGAATCATCTTCTCCCATTAAGTGTGCATCTTTGGAGTATCCTTCTTCTAAATGACCTTCTTCCTCGTTCTAAGATTCCAACAAAAATAATGGCCCTTCATGAGGAAATATAATCTCCTCCATGACTTCATGCCCTGCCTTCATGCATTCTTCAACTACTTTGTCAAGATCATGAGCATGCAAAACCGTAGAATCTGTAAACTTTGGCTTTCCAATGCGAATGATCTCAAGCTATTGAGAAAGATTTGCAGTGAGGCTAGTATGCCACTGAATTGGGCTCATCAACTTTGGGTGGGAGTGGCTCCAATTCAGTTATTCCTTTGCATTGGTTAAGGCCTAACAATACTCAATTCTCTAGGAGGAAGCTAGTTAATGTTAGTCTTGGGTGTTCTCTTGATTGACTCAACCCTCTTACCATTAGTAGGTGACTACAAATGGAAAATAGACTTGAAAAATTTTGGAACATACCTCCTTCTCATGTTACTCTTCACCAGCCCCAAGGTGTTGATGGCTTCTTCACCACATTCTCTTCTCTCAAGATTAAGGTTTCTCCACAACAATGAAGCTTATCCTGCCAGTATTGAAGAAGCAAGTTTCACTTTGATCTTATCTGAAAGATAGAGGCTCTGAAATATTTCTTCAATCACTTCTTTCCATTCTATATAATCATCTTCTGAGTTAGAATCGATAAAAGAAGGAATAGAAGTCTGTATGCCTTCTTCATCCTCAATGTAAGCCAAAGCGTTATGACATCTTCTTGTCTTCATGATTATGAGAGAAAACTTTGTTAATAGTGCGGAAAGGTTTAGACTTAACTCTGAAAAAAGGAGAGTTTGCAGGGTCAAAGATGGATCTGGAATGTGAAACATTATTAGATCGAGCTCTGATATTAAATGTATGCAAACGGTTGCTCTGATGTGTAGCGTAGATGACCTTGGAGGTTAGCAAATGAACTGGTGAAGTGGCAAACGTCCTTCAATGGTGGAGGATGTCTTTTAATAGTGGGGGGCATCCGTTGTTTGAAGAATCGATGTCTAAGGGTCGTTGGTGGACAAATTATTAAAAGGGGAACATTTGCAGATAAAAGTTATGTCACGTGCAAAACACATGCTTACTAAATGGAACGGACATCCGTGAACAGATATCAGATGTCCGTAGAGGGAAAGAATGGAAAGGAGCATCCATGGATAAAAGGAATTACATGCTCAACACACACGACTTAATGAGGAAGCAGATATCCGTGAACAGTGAAGTGAATATCCGCAGCGGCAAGGAATGCATCTGATAGAAGGAATCATGTGCACGACACACACAAATTAATGAGAAAGGATTAGTCGTTTGATGGTGGGAGCGGACGAAGGGTTGGCATTTCGATTAGAAATATATCCGCAACGGAATAGAATGTGTTTGGTAATAGGAGGGGAAGTCACGTGTGCAGCACACGCCAATTAAATTTGGTAGCGGATGTCTGTGCACAAGGAACGAATATCTGCTCCTTGATTATTATGAGGGAATCGTAAGGGATGAAGTAAACAACAATTGCAAGGCATCAGAAGTCCGACGATCTTGATTGCTTTGGCTTTACTTGGATAGAATTCTGCCGACTAAGAGATTGAACTTTCACACAAAGATGGAGGGATGGATGAAAATACGCAAGTTGGTCTAGAAAGTTACCTTGATACAACTTCCTACTCCTAAGGCTGCCTTTTATCAAAAGAGCATTTTAACTTGATAATTTGTGAGTTTGTGAAACCTTGCTAGGAATTCAACTCCAAGAAAAGAGATGAGAATGATGCAATAAGACAAAGAAGAATGAGCAACTCTCACCGACGACTCAAACTCCCAAACACAATCAAATCAGATTGCCAACAATTCAAGAGAAAGTAGTTTATTGCAACTCACAAGACTAGTAGCAAATGGTAACTGTTTTTCAATTCATCCAAAACTACTTACATCTTCTCTAAGTAAAACATAAATACCACCACTAATTAAGGTTAAGTCCTAATGACAAAATACATAAAAATTCCCATTAAAGAACAACATACACTATCCTTCTCAACTAGAACAAAATCCAACTGAAAACACTTATTTTAACTTAAATTTAAGGGAAATTAACAAATCAACAACTGAATTTTGTGGTCATTGACAAGTCAACCACTAACATATTTTTGCTAACAACTTAACCACTGAACTATGAAAAATAGCCGTCTCAAACATCACTGTCATGTTTGCCATTAATCATTTAAATTTTGTTCTATAGTAGAACGCTATACGTTCCTTTGTGGAACGCAGTACTAAATATATAGGTTTTCGTACTGACGTTCCATGATGGAACGTTACACTTTCCATCGCGGAACGTTAGTACTAATTAAAATTTATCATGGACTGTCGTTTTCCCATGCAGAATGTCTTACTTTTTGCCGTGAAATGACAACTTTCTGCTACGAAATGTCACGCATCGTTCGGCCTTTTGCTGCCCTAGTATATATAATTAACATTTCGTGCTCCGGTGAGCTCAGTGATTTCCTCAGCAAACACCGAAACCTTTGTACTCTCAGAGCGATTTTCTTACTGTTTCATTCATTCCAATGGATTCTAAGACAACGACATTGACTCTCAAACGTGCTCCGTCGCAGTCTTAGCCTCAAACTCAGGTAGAAACGAACTCGAGTCATGAACGCAGATGAATTGCTAATGATTTCATGCAAGCTCAGTTTCAGTGCAATATACTAGCTGCTATTGAAGTTGAAGCACCCGCCGCAGTTGAAGTTGAAGCATAAGTTGAGGTTGAAGAAGAACCTCAAACTCAACCTCAACCTCAGCCTCGACAATGACTAGCATCTCAATTGGTCAATTTCCAACCTATTACAGACAGGTTCCACTCCCCGCTCTTTAGGACTACCGTAGCAAACGATTGATATAAAGGCGATATTAAACATTGTTCAATTATTGTATCTAGAAGAGTAGACTTTGAGTCATTGGTTGAATTGGAGATTGATTGAAGGGCTGACTTAGCTGGGTTGTGCAGATTGGGTGGAAGTTTCTATGAATGGATTGTCAAATTATTTTATGCCAATTTGGAACTATCCACCCAACCATTAGAGGTCTGGACTTACATGTTTGGATGGGAGTTGAGGCTAACTCCTAATGATATTAACCTATCCTTGGATGTTTCATGGAGGACCCAAGGGAGGAATATTACCATGTGTCTCGGCAGCTTGATTTCATCAGACAAGGAGAAGGTCTAGCAGTGCTTAAATTGTTGCATCATGATCTCGAGATAGCAGCGTTCAAGAAGACAAAGTCCAATGAATGGAATGCCAAAGCCTGAGTGATCCACACCATCATGACGCACACCATTTTGCCTCGGGATGGAAATCAATAACATGTTAGCTACATGGATCTCTATATGTGTGAAGAAGGTGTTTAGTGAAAAGAAAGCAAACATCGACTATGTGATTTTAAGTCACATGCATGAGGTCCTCAACAACACGACCAAGAGTCAGAGGATTGTTGAGCATCACGAGGTACCAATCTCAGATGAGGAGCCAAAAATCGAAGAGAATGTCGCCGACGTCTACAACAAATTGAAAGTGGGTCATATGGGGATCTACAAAGTCATAGGGGAATGGGTATGCAAGACTCCATCCAAGGCAAAGTAGTATATTTCAAGGCAATGATATATCTAATCAAGTTTAAGGTCCACATTTGTGTTTGTTTGTCTTTGTAGACCTTGCGCATCATCCTCCTGCATCTCGGGAACTATGTCGGGAACTATCTCAGGGACTATGTTGGGAACCGTGAAACCCATAAATGTGTCATATTGGATTCCTCTCCCACCTCTGCTGCCTCAGCCTCTAGACATGCGGCTGCCACGTGCACTTAACTCTGGTCCTCCACCTTGACACATGTAGGAATTGTGCCCCATACCCCCACACTGGCCATATGTCATATTGAGATATCTCCTGGGTAGCACTGTCCAACTTGAGGCCTTGTCAACATCCCTTATTCTTTGTGTTCACAACCTTTTGGGATGTCTCTTAAATAGCGGTGGCATAATTGGATCAAGATCAGTCACAGGCTACATGATTTGTCCACTGACCAGGTGGACAAAGTAGGAGTATATCCTCATGTATGTTTCTTGGTGGTAGCACTCATGCACAAATTCCTCGGGAAATCTCCTCATAAATTGCAAACACGAGATTGCATGGACACACATGATGCTAGCCAACTCCCACCGGTAATAGTTACAAGTACGCCTGTCCAAATTGATAGTATATTGTTCGTTACCGTTGCTCACCTCAAATTGGGTAGCACCTGAAAAAATAAGATTCCAATTTTGACCTGCAAGTTGTAGTCTAACAAGCCGATTCTTGATTTGAGGACACAAAAAGTCCATCGACTGCGCCATCTTGTAGTATTTCTTAACAATCCTACACATGATGCTCTTTCTTATAATCTCGAACATATTGAGAATCGGTTTGTCCCGGGTTAGTAAGATGCAGGCGATGATGTAATATTCATAAAAATTACTATGTTTTCAATTGAAAGGATTGTTTGTGCAATGTGTTTTGGTAAGTATAATGTGGTTAGAAATAGAGATATATGAGTTGGTGTTTGGAATTGGGATATATGATGTAAATGTAGGAGTTTTGTGTTATAGCTGAAGGGGGAGTGAAGATTCAAATGGTTATGGGATATTTGATAGTAAAAGTGGTCGGCCAGCTTGGAAATAGTTGCCCAAAAATATGAACAGAATAAAAACAAGGGCTCTCGGGTTGTAAAGTGGTCGACCAGTTTTGCAGCGGTCGACCAAAATATTAACAGATTGAAAAAACGTGCTATTGGATTATAAAGTAGTCGACCAGTTTTGTAGTGATCGACCAAAATTTTAACAGATTCGAAATCGGGCGGATTCGCAGCCGTTCGGCCAGAAAGAAGTGGTCGACCATTTTAGTGCAGAAGCTAATTTTGGGAAGAAAAGTGGTCAACCAATTTGGAATTGGTCGAAGAGAATGCGAACAGTCAACGACTTAAGGATGATTTTTCACGATATTACTTAAGAATTTTAAGTGATTATTCATCACTTTGATGCTGAGGAGGCACCACTTCATGCTTGGGTAGCTAGATGAAGAAATTAGGCTATATTTAAGAGGGAAAACTTGAGAAAAAGGGAGGAGAATCATGAAGAAGAATTTGAGAAAGAAGGAAGAAAATGAGCAGCACCATGAGGAAGTCCATTGCTTCTCAATTTCTTCAAGGAAATTCAATGATGCACCTCCAAGTGCAAGGATGCAAAATCACTCTAAGTGCTCAATCGGCTAGTCCCAAAACAAAGCCTTTAAGTTTAAACAGATAGAACTTCTAGTGCAGGTATCCAAATACGTTCAAATTTGCAGGTTACCAAGAATAGCTAAAGAACAAGCTCCAATTCAAAATTTGCAATAAAAAATGCTATAGACCAAAAATTATGCACGAAATAAGACTCTGCCCAAAAATAGTTTCCACAAAGATAGTTCTGGCAACTTCCAAAGAACAATGCATAAAGTTGTGAGTTTTAATCCAAATGTCATCAAATTTACATCAATTTCATCACATTCCAGAGGGAAATAAACCCTCAAAAATCCTAAATCAAATCCTAAATGAAACGAACAAAACAAAGCCAAATTTATGAGTGAGTGGTCCACGGAATCCCTATACCCAGAAACCGTGACTTCAGCGGACTCCTAGGAAAGAAGCCTTTCCAACTCATTTTTTTTTTACTCTTCTGGCTCTCCTCTCTAGGTGAGCAACTAGGACAAGTTGCTGGGAGAAATACAATATAAAATCCAACCTTCAAGAGTTAAAAAACTTGAGGAAGGAAGTCTTTAGATGACTAGCTATCGGTGGAGACCTAAGCGAGACTCCAGTT
Source organism: Begonia loranthoides (assembly GCA_022433065.1). Taxonomy (NCBI): domain Eukaryota; kingdom Viridiplantae; phylum Streptophyta; class Magnoliopsida; order Cucurbitales; family Begoniaceae; genus Begonia; species Begonia loranthoides. The sequence continues at coordinate 33,972,178 of CM039483.1, forward strand.
GGCGTTTTGGAGAGAGCTCCGAAACAAGCTAAAGCAGCTGCTGTTAATCCTTCAAAATTACCTGATTAGGGCTGTATTAGGGAGACTAAATTCCCCTCCAAAGAAACCCTAACGTAGATAACAAAAATGCCCTAAAAACCAAATTACAAAAGTAACCTCAAAATAATAAAACACACAAAAAAGGTCCTTGGCTAGTTTTTATCTCTCTGTTAAAGTTGCGTTTGACATAGCAAACAAGCTCCAAATTTACCACAAAAGCACATTCTAGAAAGCTTAGAATGTTGGATACAATTGTCATGAAGAACGTATTTTGATATAAAATCTTCCACAATGCCAGAAGTGCCCATGAATGTTCGGAGGTCAGATTCTAGGTAGAATTGGGAAGCTCCATTATACTTGATCTTCCACCTATGTTTCATCTCACATAAACCCATCATATTTTTTTATGCTTGATGAGTGTAGTTCATCCTCTTTCCTCTTGCAACACCTATAAAATAAACACTTGAAATGTTGTTAGAAAATCTCCATGTTTTAATGCGAGTGTATGGATCCCGTGGTGCATCATTCAAGGTAAGAAATGATTGTGTGTGTTTTCCCTTTTGAGCTCATCACAAGAGCTAGGGTTATATTGTTGTTTGGAAGATTGATGTTGATGATTGTATTGGATAGAGGTGAAGTTCTTGATCATTTGGTTGCTTGAGGATTTGATGGTTGTGCTAGATAGATATAGGTTATTGATTATGTTGTTGCTTAAGGATTTGTATGATGATACTGTGCTGCTAGATATGTTAATTGTTAAAATGATATATGCAAATTTGTATGCATTCATAAATGTTCATGCATTATAGTTTTTATGAAATATTATGAAAAGAGTTTCTCATGCATATGTTCTATAAAAGAAATATTGACATGGAAAAAAATACTTAAAGAAAATTGAAGGGTTTGAGTAGGCCCAAGTTCACCACTCACTCAAAAAACGTTAAGAAGGAAGGGAATGGATGAAGTTCACCGTTTTGGTCAAAGTTCACTATTGATCAAAGTTCATCACCCTTCCCTAAGTAAACAAAAGTTAAGAAAAGAAAATGTTCACCATAACGATTTCCTAAACTATAGAAGAGTTTGAGTTGACCCAAATTCACCACTCACTCCAAAAACATTAAGAAGGAAGGGAATGGCTGAAGTTCACCGTTATGACTGAAGTTTTCTATTGATCAAAGTTTATCACCCTTCCCTAAGTAAGCAAATGTTAAGAAAAAGAAAAGAACACTGAAATGGAAAAAATGTTTATGTAATGCATATCATGTTCATATTGGATATCATTTCTTGCTAAGCATTACGCTTATAGATTATATCTTGTGATGTAGATAAGCATGGTAACAAGGAAAGGAAGAACTAATGGAGGATTTACAAGTTGTGGATCTTGTGGCTGACTAGGCTAAAGGATAAAGGAAAAAGGGAATGTAAATGGTTTTTCAATTTATGACTTGATTTGTATAATGTAAAGGATTTAAAGAAAAGAATTTTATCTATGGTATTTCATTTTATTTCTATTAGTCTAAAATGTTTGTTTTTAATAAGAAAAGTTTTTCACTACGCAATTTGTAAAGGTAAGTGTTTCAAATCTCAATGTTTTAAAGTGCATGAAAAATGGGTCGCTACAATTGAAGGACTCGCTCAAGTTGTTTAGGCTTATGCCACACTTTGGGATAGAGTTGAAAGCATATTAGGCCTAGAATCTCACATCTATTCCTCGTAGACATGTGTGGGCTCACGGGTCAAGTAAAAATAGCTTCCTCATTTTTCTCTCAAAGTGCGGTGATGTTGTGGCCCTAGAAGCGCCTTACATTGCATCCTTGAACAACTTGATTTTAAATTGTTTTTGAAATTTGCATACAAGTGTTGGATGCAAAAATGATGCTTCAATGACCTTGCAAACTCTCTGATAGCTAGCACTAGCCCCTATAAAAATTAATAGTCTCAGTTGACAAAGCAGTAGAGCAGCAAGGATTTGGTAAACCAAAATTGCCACTGTAATATATATTTGCCTTTGCCATTTTTGCGGTTTGTTTCTAACTACAATGCACTCCAATTGCTTTGCTTCAATAATGATCGACCATTTCCTTCCAAATAATCGACCTCCATCACTTTACATTATTTCTTCATATAATTATTATAAAATTCAACTTATCATCATATACTTAAGGCATATAATCCACAATCTCTCCTTCATTTATAGAATTATACAATCTATATTAGTGAAACCAATTCTATTATCACCCTTTTTAACTCCAAATATTATCAAATACATCTCTAATTAACTCCAACAATCTTAATCTTTCTCCTACACTTAATACGAACATAATTCAGGGTATCATAATTCACTAAATCCAATTACATTTCTCTTAACCAATACCTTAATCATCTTATTAAATTCTTAATACCCCCGAAATCCTCAATAATTACCATTTATTCCTTATGCATAGTGTCACGAAAATATGGGATATTACATATGTACTCAAAATTAGTTTCTATTGAATTGCATATATTCCTTGCTTGTTATATTATTGATATATTGTTGAGAGCATTGCTTGAATTGACATGCATCATGATTAGAAACAATTAGGAATGTAATGACTGGATTGGTATTTACATGCATTGCATGGGAGATAAACAGATTAAATGAATGTAAATAAAAATTGGAGGTTGGGGAGGTAGTTTCAGATCTAATTGGGAGAACTGCGAGATGATGCATTTCATCCCTAGTTGGGATGGGTAGCCTGTTATACCCAAGGTTTGATTCCGAGGTTGTAACTATACTCCAATGTCCTAAATTATTACTATTAGACTATGAGTAAAGAACAGAAAGGGTGGATTCTTTTCTGACATAAAAGAGATAAGCATGCATCATATTTCATCTTACCTCTTACTGAGCATTAGGCTCACAGTTTACTTGTAGTGTAGGTGACGATTATAATCCTAGCAAAGTACTTGTAGAAGGAGCAATGCATGATGAGTGATTGGGTTACCATATGGGTTTGAGCTGAGGGTTATGGCTCATAGAAAATAACAAATGGGTGTTTTGAATAGTTTGATATTGGTTTTGAAATATGATAAATGTCTTGTTAAACTACGAACATTTTGGTTAATGTGGTAAATCTATGTTTTGAAATCATTATTAACTTCAGCATTGATTACTCTGATCATTTTCTCTTTACATGTTTTTCAATAAATTAAAGAAAAATTTTATATATGGCTAAGAAAATGATAAAATTAAAAATGGGGCGTTACATATGCATTCAACCCTCACACTCCTATGAATCTTGTGGCATTACCCAACAAAGAGCTTGACAATTTTGATGGAGCGAAGAAGGCCAACTTAATGAAAGCTTTACATGAAAAGGTACATAAAACCATAGAGAAAAAGGATGATACCTATGCAAGGGCAGCCAACCGTGAAAGAAAAAAGATTATATTCAAGGAAGGTGACTTAGTTTGGCTACATTTGCGCAAAGAAAGATTCCCACAACATAGAAAGTCCAAACTCATGCCTAGAGTCGATGGTCCATTCAAGGTCATGGAAAGGATCAATAACAATGCATACAAATTGGAACTTTTGGAGGAATATGGAGTGTCATCCACTTTTAATGTTCAAGACTTATCTCCTTATAATGAAGATATGGAGGAAATTATGGAGCCAAAGCTTGAACAAGATTTGAGGTCAAATCCTCAAAAACCTAAAGAGGATGATGGACTACATGCTCCAATCACAAGGGCTAGGGCCCAAAGACTCATCAACACTTACCTTTCTAATTATTTGGAAGGCAACTCAATAATGAGCCAAGTGGAGGAGCCATCAACCCGTGAAGATCAAGGAAAGCCCACACATGTTTTACTATGGAAAGTAGCCCTAGAGGTCGAGCTTGAGGATCAAGAAAGGTCAAGGTAAGAAAAGATATGGAAACCATCCCAAGTGGCCAAGCTTGAAGACAAAAGGAAAGTCAAAGATTGCCTTACTATGGAAACCCTCCAAGTGGCCGAGCTTGAAGAGAAAGTAGCTGCCAAAAGCCATCAAAACTTGGAGGAAAAGAAAAAAGAAATAATTTAAGTAATTTGCTTTAGTTAAGTTGCCAAAAACCTAGTTTGATAATCGACCAAGTCTGTGTGTGTATGGCCGCGTATTAGCTTTGTTTCTTATTTTATAGTTTGTAATTATCTATTTAAAGTCCCCTTGCATGGAGTGTGAAATTTCAATTTATATATACTAGGGCAACGAAAGTGATGGACTACAAGTTTCAATCACAAGGGCCATGGCCCAAAAGCTCATCAACACTTACCTTTCTAATTATTTGGAAGACAACTCAATAATAGGCCAAGTGGAGGAGCCACCAACTCGTGAAGACCAAGGGAAGCTCACACATGTTTTACTTTGGAAAGTAACCCAAGAGGTTGAGCGTGAGGATCAAGAAATGTCAAGGCAAGAAGAGATATGGAAACCATCCCAAGTGGTCAAGCTAGAAGATAAAAGGAAAGTCAAAGATTGCCTTGATATGTAAACTCTCCAACTGGCCGAGCTTGAAGAAAAAGTAGCTGCCACAAGCCATCAAAACTTGGAGGAAAAGAAACAAGAAATAATTTAAGTAATTAAGTTGTCTAAAACCTAGTTTGGTAATCGGCCAAGTCTGTGTGAGTATGGCCTAGTAGTAGCTTTGTTTCCTATTTAGTTATTTTCTATTTTATAGTTTGTAATTTGCTATTTAAAGCCCCCTTACATGAGTGTTTAAGACAATTGAATTTGAATACTAAAAGCTTTGCTTTGTTTCCAAAATTGGAGTGATTCCTCTTTCTTCTTTGGTATGTTCATCCAAAGCTCTTGTGGTGTGCTATCACATATTAAAGCTACTTTGTGAGTTGAGTAACCTTTCTTATTGGCATTCGTGTTCTTGTAAGTATTAAGCCTTGACTTGTTTCACATCTTGTATATTGGGCTTTGGACAATGGTTGACCCAATTGAGATATGAGTTTATTTTTGAATCCAACATTGTATTTGTTTTTGTAAAAAATTTATTAGGACGTGCTCTCAAAACTCTTGAAAAATTTTGTTTTTGTAACATGTCAATTTTTATATTATATGTACGTATTTTACTGGACATATTTTTACTTGAACATGCACATTTATTTTATTAATGAACTTGGTCATCTTAATCAAACTTAATTGATCCATGTAGATGTTCCAGTTTTGTTACGCCTATTTGACTATTGAAGTATGTTTTTGTTTGTGAAATAGAGTAATAGGACAGTTGACTTGTCATATCATTTGGTGCAAAACTCTAAATCTGATCAGGGTTGTTTGTGATTTTGCAATCGCTAGGTATCGTCTTTGATATTGTATATGTAAAATCCACAAATTTTTTGATTCATATTTTTCTAAATAAATTTTTTGCTTTAGCCTAAGTCTATTATTTTGTGTTGACTAGGTCCTTGCTACGTGTCGTGGGTCTTCGGTTACATGTGAACGGTTCAGTCAAAGGAGAACTAGTGTATTTCGTGTTCCGCTGCTACCCAAAGTTGTGAGATTGTGTTTGGTAAGTTCGTGTATCAAAGCCTTAGTTCTGAGTTTTGTCAAGTATTGCAAGATTAAGATTTAAAATTTTATTTAATATTTATAATATATTAATTTATATTATATATATAAATTAAAATAATAAAATCTTAATTCCTTTTCTTAAAAAGGAAGACTCTTCCTTTTCTTCCTAGGAATCTGCTATGCAAGGAAGATAGAGGTGATGATTTGGGTGGCATGCAGAGGGCTTCTAATGCCAAGATTATGTTTGTGGTGCCCTAATATCTGTATTTTGTGAAGGCGTTTCGCGGGTAAGTCATTTTCTTACCCTCGATTTTCAGTTTGAAATCTTCGTTTTATGTTGATATCGAATTCAAGATTGAAAACTCGAATCATTTTCTGTGTAATTGTTGTAGGTTTAGAGATTGTGCAAGAGTATAGGTCGATCAGGGTGAGAATTGATGAAAGGGAAGAGTTTTCATTGCTATTTTGCTCTGAAAACGTCATCCTCAGTCGACCACTTGATGAGTCCTGTCGACCCCGAGATTATATGTAGGTGTCAAGGACGTCCTTCCCCAACATTTGTAGAAGCCATGGCATCCGCGCTGGACAAAATGGCTTGTGACCGGTAGAGCGCTTGATGGTTTCAATCGATCGAAAAAGTGTCTAAGGGCTTACATTCTTGGTTGCCTGTGACTAGTCAATTGCGTTCGGAGTAACAGTCGACAGTTGAAGTATCATGACATGTTGTCTGCAGGAGCTAGGATTTCCATAGAAGCCTAGACGTTCGCGAGAGCGATGGGTGTCCGCTTTGGGTCCAGACGTCCGCGTTGTTTTCTGCTTTTGGTCTGACCATCGCATAGGTCAATTGCTGGGAGGGTCCAATTGACCGTAGTTGCTCTTTAAGGTCAGTTTTTGTCGCTATGTGGCATGTACTTCGATTAAATTCGTAACCATAGGTTTTTCCCTTCTGGTTCAGGTTCCTATGTAGACTCGATTAACCGCAATGTGAGTGGTTGCCTGCTACCGATCTCGGTTGACCGTGGCTGGGTCTCGTTGACTGTTGTTGAGTCTTGGATGGCTGCTAGCTGGTCTTATCAACCTCTGCGAGGTCTCAGTTGACCGTTGTCGTGTCTTGTTGACACTAGGTGGTCCCAGTTGACCTAGTCGTGCTTGTCGATCACAACTATGTCTTTGACTTCTACTTGCTTTCCTCTTAACACCAATTGAGTTTTGTCGACTGCTACTTGTCTCGGGTGACTGCATCCCTTCCCTATTGACACTGGGTGGTCCCAGTTGACCATCGACGTGTCTTGTCAACACTGGGTGGTCACGGTTGACCATCGTTGAGTCTTGTCGACTGCTGGGTTGTCCCAGTTGACCGTCATCATGTCTTGTCAACACTTGGTGGTCTCAATTAGTCGTAATTGTGTTTTGTTGACTCCATCTTTGTCTCCTAGATTGCTGAGTTATTCACGTCGGGCATGTTGTATGTCGTCGACTGTAGTCATACCTCGTCAACCGGTGGGTCTTTCAAATTAACTGTTGATGTGCCTGGTTTATCGTGGTTATGTCTTGGTCTACCGCATTGTATGTTTCCTAGAGTTTGGGTTAGCAAACTTTATTTGGCTTTCTCAGCCATGTCTTGTTTCTAGTCGATGTGGATTCTCGGTTCAATGTGTGGGTTCATGTCGTTCCTCCACTCGAGTTGAGAAGTTTTGTGCTAATTCTTCCAATCTGTTTTCGAATTTTGGTTTGGGACTCGTGTTTTGTCCCTAGTTTGGTTTAGGTTCTGACAGCGTCTCTGGTTTTGGTGCCAGTTTCCAACAGCGCATGTGGCTGGTTAGCTTTGCTTTTGTCATCATGGAGGTAGAGATTTTATACTTTATCGCATTGCATTGCAACATGGTTTTAAAAAAGTATTTTGTGGGTTGCCACATATGAAAACCCAAGGGGACTATTTGACAGCACATCAGTTTTTATACTATGTATATACGTAAGTTTTACATGTTTACTTTACGTGCATGGTTTTTCATGGTATGCTATGATTCTAATACAAGAGGGTAAATCCTCTTGATACTTTGGTCAGTCCTAGTGCCAAAGTATCACGAGATTATCCTGATACATATTCTACTGTGTGAAGATGTTTTGTTTGCCCGTTGTGTGAAAATGGGTAATAGGGCGGCATTGACACGTTCCTTGGGTTTCAAATTCTTGAACCTGATTAGGGTGTATATGTTTTGGGTTGTGTTGTCGTTGACTGGTTCGCCGGCAACCCTTGTGAAGGGCTAGATCTTCGGATCACAATCATAGTTCTTCCTCTGGGCTCATGAGGTGTTGCCATCTTCGGACTACAACATTTCTTTGTATTGGTATCAGAGAGATCCTTGTGTGATCTTCCTATTTCACAGATCCTTTTCTATGACTTGTGAAAAATGATGGAGACTTATTTTACTATAGTTGAATAGGTATCTAATGATATTTTGATGATTGCATCATCAGTGGCTCGTGGAGCCTGTTTTGATGGTAAAGATGTTTTGAAAATGATTTTAAATCCATGCATGAATACGACATTGTTTTGATCATGGTTTTGATGAGAAAAGATAAAACAAGTTTTATATGTACATTGCATTTACTATGAGTTCCCTATTGAGTTAGTCACTCACCCCTAATGACCCCTCCATCCTAGGTTCAGATCGTGGTGGTCTGGCATGGTGTCCGAGGTGCGGTTACCTTAGATTTGGGTTTGTTTTTGGTGTCACCTTGTTCTCCTCGGTAAGGATTTATGACGTGCCAGCGGAAGCTCTAGAACGCTCTGATACCAAATGACGTGGAATGGAATGCAATAGGTGGCAAGTGTGATAGTTTGCTTAGAAAAAAGGTTGATAAAGTTACAATATTTTTATTCCACTAAAGAATTTTCTCTTGTTTAACAAAAAGGGAACTATCACCTACAAGTAAGGAGATTTTATGTACAATCTTACGGTCGAAATACACTAATAAAAATTGGCTAGAAGATTGCACAAAAAGACAAAGCTCGAGTAATACTCACAACACTCAAACTTTTGGGTTTCACAATCAAAAGGATTCAAATCAATCCAAAAGAATGCAATATTAGCCACAACTGAGAAGAAGTTTTAATTAATCAAAAACTAAACTTCCACTAAGTCTTGATGGGGTATAAATATTCCAAAATAAAAGAAAAGCAAATAAACTAAGATAGAGTTCGGTTTATACAAATTCCTAACCGAATCCTATAATCTATCTAGAAATTTAAAATTACTTCAATTTAAAAAGATATTACAAAAATTAAAATAATTTAAAAATTAACTAAATAAAGATTTAATTAAATTAGAATTTCACTCAAATATTTGAATGAATTCAAATTCGTGGCATTATGGTTCAAATCCACGGTTTCCTTATTCTTGGTGGATTCCTCTTTAATTTGCCAAGTAAACTCATGTTTTGGTATCTCTTTATCCACTTTATTATGTGTGATTTCCAACTCATCTTTTATCTTTGAATTTAAAAAATAATAAACCAAATAATAATTTGAAGCCTCTTTGATTGAGATCTTGTAAGAACTCCTTGTGGCACATTAAATACCAAGCAATAAAGAATGGACTTCATTGGCAGAAACATAGCTCTCTGTATGGGGACCTTTTGACATAGTAAAAAAAACTCCAAATTGAACACAACACCCTATTCAGGAAAGCTTAAGATGTCAGCTACAATATTTTTGAAGAACAATTTTTTATATAAGATAGTTAAGGTTGTCCAATCTACCAAATAGTACTAAAAGGTCGGATCAGCTATTTTGCATTTCACCATAAGTCTCTTAATCTGGTGCTCGATTTTCCACTTATACTTTATTTTGAATAATACCATGATATATTTGGATGCTTGATGAGTGTAATTCATCATCTTTCCCTTTGTACATAAACAAAATAAGGACTAAAAATATTGTTAGAGAATCTTTGTGCTCGATTGGGAATAGAGGGAATCCGTGTTTCATCAATTTATCTTTCTCGTATTAGTTTTGTTAAATTTGTCGTGGTGCTGAATGACTTTATTTCTTGCTTTCTTCTTTGTTGGTATTATGTTATTTTTAATTCTTGTATATAACTCTGTGGACCCTGACTCATTTGTTTTGAGTTTTGGACTTAATTTTATGTTAAGACTTCTACTGACATCCTGGCCTTAGCTGGGCAATCGGATCCTCTCAGAGGATCGAGTCGCCTGCTTTGGCGTTTCTACTAGACCCGCCTCCGAGTCCTGACAATACATGTCTATGGCATAATGTGTTCGAAGTTCGTGAATGACTCTAATTTCACATGATTTTTTTGTATTATTTAGTAGTAACTTATTTTATATATGTACAACATATATTGGAGTGTTTTGACTTTTGCTCTATTGACTCTTTTATACTCAGATTTTTATACTATGGGTTTCACTTGATATCCTCATTCTTTTTCTTATCATATTTGTTGAATGTAAAATTCTATTCCTATTGAGTTTATTCAACTCACCCAATAACACCCTTTCAAGTCATAGTCAATTGTATTTTTAGCAACTGAGGCAGGAGTAAACTCAGTGACTTCATTCCTTTAGTAGTTTTATTTCTTTCAAATAGAGCTTTAATTGTTGAAATGAGACATTTGTTAGCACTTTATAATTTCAGTTGAACTTCCTTGCTATTTTCTTATTTTGCATAGTAAATTGAATTGATATTATCACTCTATCTTTGATATCACACTTAGATATCACTTTATCCATCTTTTTCATCAAGATTCTAATACTAAACAAAAGTTAAATACACGAAGAAGGCATGTCAATATAAATATGTTAACAATCTCAGAGAGAGAGAGAGAGAGAGAGAGAGAGAGAGAGAGAGAGAGAGAGAGCCTTTTCATCGACATTTTAATACTAAACAAAAGTTACATGCATGAACAAGACAAGTCGGTATAAATACGTTAACAATCTAAAAGAATGAGGTGTTTTGGCCATTTTCTTTGAAATACTATGGTACTAACGCTCGCACACAAACCTAAATGTAGAATGAGTCAAGACCCTTCATCTTGAGGGACCACATTATGATGGGGCAGTCGCTTGAAAATCATAGGTGCTCCATATTGTGGGTAAAGAAACATCTTGACCGTTGGTGCATGTTGGTAAGTGGGGCTCAATCTAAATGAAAATCGTTGGAGAATGATTGCAAGAGCTAGCTTTGCTTGCAAAATAGCCAAGTTTTGCCCCATACACGTGCGAACCCCAAGCCCGAATGGAATGAACCCGACCGGATGGTTAGCTGCACGTGTCACACCTTCCGAAAATCTTTTGGGGTCGAATATGTTGGATTTGTTTCCCCAAATTGCTTGATCATGATGAACAGCTATGATCGGAATCAAAAACTCAGTCCCGCTTGGAACTTTATACCCTCTTAGCTCAACGTCAATTTTGGCACGTCTGATCGTTGCAACTATCGGTGGATATAATCGGAGTGACTCAAACAATATCATGCCCAGCTGCACACCAAATCAAAGCACATAAATTAGAAAGCGAATTGACTAAAATACCCTTTCATTTCATTATTAATTTCTTCTTGAATTTAAGAAAAAACACGAAAAATATAGACGAGAAAGGAAGAGGTGGGACAGTGGTTTAAATTTTCTCGAGAAACAAGAGACAAAAACATAAATCTCGTCAAAAAAATGTCCTAGGTTAACTCACTCACCGTCTTAAGCTTTGTAACATTATCTTTAGTGGGTAAGTCACGTGGTCCACACACAGTCATCACTTCGTCACGTGCCAGATCCTGCCACCGTGGATGCATTGCCAAGAGAACAGTCGTCCACGTCAGCAAATTGGATGTCGTCTGTTTGCCAGCAAAGAAAAAGCTCTTGCACTCTTCAACAATGTCATTGACAGTGATGGTTGAGGATGAAACTGAAAGACTTGGACTTGAAGCTTGAATCATCAACCCTAACAAATCCTTGGAACCCCTTGGATCCAATTTCGAACTGGAATTTTCTCTCCGGCGATCGATCAACTTCATCAACAATTTCTTGATCTTCTTGTCCAACTTCCACAAATTCAAATTTGTTCTAGTGGGTAGAAACCTAAAACGAGAATCACATTAATTATTCAATAACCCTATGATACATTAATATATGTAGTATAGAATTTTACTCGTAAGTATGTTGTTAGTAATTACCAATAACCAGGTATAAGAACCATCTGCAATGCTTGAGAAGCAATCTCCATTTGGATAGCTTGGAGTTTGAAAATAGCTTTTCCATCTTCATAGCTACTTCCAAAAGCAGTCCTTGTAATGGCATCTTCAGTTAGGGTTTGAAACCACTCGGAAACTTCAATCTCCACCTCGCTGGAATCCGCCATTTCCGACCACTTATCCAGCATTTCAACGACACTTTTCTGCATTACCGGCAGCAGTAGCTGTAAAAGAAAAACCACAGACAAAAACGAACAAGAAATTTAAAACGAGAAACCAAATAATGTGATGGGTAGAAGAATTCAATTACTTTGAGATTGTCCATGTGGAAAGTGGGGTAGATGAGTTTTCTATGGTGGGCCCATTTTTCACCATTGAGGCTCAATAAACCATCGCCTTCGAGCTGTTTGATCAGTGGATGAGCTTCGTTTTTCTCGTAAAATTCAGATTTTGAGGTTAAGATTTCACGAATCAAGTCTGGATCAGAGACTGCAAGTCGGAAAGTGGGTCCGAACCATACCAGAAATGTGGAACCTGTGGGGATTTTTTTAAAATTTTCCGAGAATTTTTTTTAACAAAAACCGAGAAAGAAAGTGATTAGAAAATGGAGGAATGCTTTACACTAAAATTGGAACTGGCTTGTAGTGTAGAGTTGTACATGTCAAGTTAGTAAAAACAGGTATGAATGCAGAAAAAACAAACACGGAAACAATTAATTCAGAAAAACCATGGATTGGTCGGGAGAGAGAGAGAGAGAGAGAAGACAGAAGACAGAGAAAGACAGAGAGACAGGAAAAAAAACCAAGGGAGGAAGAAGACAACTGAAAATGTTGCCAGAAACAAACAGATAGCACTTCATAATCAAAATTCAAGCCTCGTGAAAATCATATATATATATATATATATATATATAAATATATTATGGTCCAATTTGTTTTACTAATGCAAGATAGGAGAGAGAGGTGAGAATGCATGGGAAAATGAGAAACAATATCAGAAAATGCTAAAAAAAAAGAGTGAAAACCTCAGGAAAAGCCTGAAAAAGCCTTAGAAAACAGTACCCAAACCACTAAAACTTAAAAAGTTTTGAACATCAACAAAAAAAAAAGGGTAGAAGAGATGACAGAAAGAACACTGAATTCCATGAAAAAAGATGAACAAAGAAAAAGTAAACAAAGTAAGCTAGTCAAGATGAAAAGAAAATACAACGAGGAGAAGATGTAGAGTGAGGATTCAATACCATAGACTTTTCTCCAGTGATGATAGAAAGGAAGAACGCGGGGAAGAATGTTGTGAGAGAAAGGCATAGGCTTAGCAGAGGCCTTCGTCATCATTCCGACGAGTTCTTTGACATTCCCGATGAAAAACCGGTAAGGGGGTCCTCTAATTTCTTGTTTGGAGAAATGGGATTCAATTCTTTTGGGTTTCCACCAAAGTAAAACCACCATTTTTAATGCTACTAAGAAGAAGAGTAAGGAAGAGAAGAAAGGAAACATAAGAAACTCCATTAACAGCACTCGTGTGGCTCTCTCTCTCTTCTTGATTATCTCAGCCAGTAGTGTTCCCTTTCTTTCGTTCTGCTCCTTATCAGCTCCCCTAATGTTGGTTGCTATATCCGTGCTCCTATTCTAACACAGATAGAGAGAGATATTTATTTGAATTTTAATGCAAAAAGAGGAAGAAACATAGAGAGAGAGAGAGAAAGAGAGAGAGGACCAAGGCAGGCCATCCGCCATTGGAATTCAAAGGGTCAACGAAGGAGAGTAAGTTTTGATTGTTTATTATTTAATATAATGTATCATGACTTGCAACAAATTATATGACCTTAATTATTCATGGGTAAATAACATTGCAAACCTTATAGTTTTGAATCAATAACAAGTCAAACTTTGGAGAATTTTTTTTAACAACTAAAATCCTAAACTACGAAAAATTATCGCCGGCAACCTCGCAGTCAAGTTTTCCGTCCAAATCCGTCCAAATCCGTCAAATCTAATTTCTCAGTTAACTTGAAACGTTTTCCTCTCAATGTCGATCTCGTTCTTCGGCGTCGATTCTTAAAATCGATGTTAGTTCTACCATAAAAATGAATTTCAAAGTCGAAGATTCAAAAATTTCGAACTTTTTTACTGTAAAACGACGAATTTCGAAGAAAAACTGTCCGTTTTAGGTTAAAAGACGATTTTTAACATATAACGGACGTCCGTCATACTCTGACGGACGTCCGTCCGTCTGTTATAGGTTAAAAATCGTATTTTGTCCATTTTATTTTTTATTATTAATAAACAAATATTAAATTACCGTTTTACCCTTAAAAAAGTTGTCATTATTATTTTTATAAGGATAAAAGAGTAATTTGACAGACAAGTGCCAGACAACTGTACCCCACTTGTCTGTCAAATTACTCTTTTGTCCGTATAAAAATAATATTGACAATTTTTTTAAGGGTAAAACGGTAATTTAATATTTGTTTATTAATAATAAAAAATTAAATGGACAAAATACGATTTTTAACCTATAACGGACGTCCGTCAGAGTATGACGGACGTCCGTTATATGTTAAAAATCGTCTTTTAACCTAAAACAGACAGTCTCCTTCAATATTCGTCGTTTTACAGTCAAAAAGTTCGAAATTTTTGAATCTTCGACTTTGAAATTCATTTATATGGTAGAACTAACATCGATTTTAAGAATCGACGCCAACGAACGAGATCGACATTGAGAGGAAAACGTTTCAAGTTAACTGAGGAATTAGATTTGACGGATTTGGACGGAAAACTTGACTGCGAGGTTGCTGGTGATAATTTCTCATAGTTCAGGGTTTTAGTTATTAAAAAAATTTCTCCAAGTTTTGACTTGTCATTGATCCAGAACTATAGGGTTTGCAGTGTTATTTACCCATTATTCATTAATTACAATTAGTAATAGCTAATCTTATTACTTGTCTTATAGCTCTTAAGCAAAATTGGTTTTACTACTCGATGGAGCCAGATTACGTAGGTTCACAAACATCTAAATTCTTACATGTATTTGCTTACATATAGAGCAATCTATTTTAAAAAGTATGTCATTAATATATTTAACTGATAAATAATTGAACGAAGATTCTAAGAGATCCCTTAACATTTTATTTAAATTAAGGAATGATTGGAGGAACAACAGAAGAGAATGACGTGTACAACACAAGAATACTTTTTTACACTAAAATTTCCTACTTTATAGAGATTTAATTTAACTATATTAAATAATTAAATATTATTTTCTCTCTTTTCAATTCTATTTTAGCTTAGTATGTTTGAATCATCCAACTAATGACAACAGCACAGCACAACAATGAGAAAAACATTCAAGAGCACATGACATTGTACTATAATTTGATATTGTCGTTTCGTTTGATTGCTCTAGATGAAAGTGAAATTATCCCGACCTAGGTAGTACTAAAAGAAAGAGTGGTAATTGAGGGCATTATCCATCGCAATCGTGCATTATTTAATTTACACTCTTTAGGATATTACCCCACCTATTGAGGGATGATCACAAGAAAGGTAATTTATTATTAGAAATATATGAGTATCCTTCTTGAGGTTCTGAATGAAATTAGGGAAGACAAAATAAAAGTATTCTTTGTACGCCCAAGAGATGATTTGTGGGAGAGAGAGAGAGAGAGAGGCAGAAAGTGGGTTGTCATTTGGAATGTTGCCCTTAAATGAGTGCACATGGAAACAAGGCTGTCTATTTTAGTGTTTGTAAATGGTATTTAGGTGGGGTAATATGCTTTGGTTGACCCAACAATGGGGTACCCACGTAAGGGCAACCATCCCTAATCTGGTCCTAATACACCCAAGACATGTTGGGGCCATGTGCCTCTCTCTCTCTCTCTCTCTCTCTCTCTCTCTCAAACTCAACCCTTTGAAATTTAAAGCCATGCCTAATCTCTTCTTTTTTCTTTGTTATTATCATATAAACTTATCATATTAACATTTATCTGATCTCTTGTTGTCTGCTAAATGTAGGACTTTGCAACAAATTTTAAATGATATGATGATGGTTCAACATATAGTGAGTTAATTTTATGCAAAATTTTTTTACCAATAAATGGTATAATAGATTAATGGAACAAATTGTCCTTTTACCACTAAACTAGAACGGTTACAATGCTATTACTGCATATACATCGACCTTTTGTCAAGACAGATCATAGTAATAACTTATAAAAAGATGTGTCACTAAAAAAACTTGTCTTTTAAGTGTGTTCTCCAAACTTGAAAAGTGTAGTTTGAAATGTGTGTAAAGAAGAGTGGGAATGAGCAAGGAGTCGTACAGAAGGAAATAAATGCAAACATTTGACATTTTTATTCCCTTTATAATTAATTTTAATATTTTTATGCCTAATTATCTAATTTGAATTTATTTCCTGATTTAGTTGATCAATTGAAGATTAAAAAATATTTTGTTAAGATCTAAAAGATATTTAGGATTTTTCACTATCCTAATCTTTGAGTATTTCATGCATTTGGCATAGTTAGAGATTTCAAATACAAAAGTATTCTTCATACAAATTGAAGTCAACAACTCAAGCTTTTCAAGATGTGGTAGACTGTAAAATTTGAAGTTGATTTGGTCTATCAAACAACATTTTGGAAATTCATTCAAATTTAATGAATCTCATATGATTCAAGTTCAACAATCTTTGTTTATGTTTGAAATTGATTTTCAATCTAGAAGATATGCCAACTATAAAATTCGTCAATTTTAAATAAATAAAATTTATGAGTAATTTTTTTGTATTTTTTGATGTCAACTTCTTTCGTATTGACTCAAATTTTTTTAACTCAATACTGTTTGAAAACGTGTAATTTTTGGTAAAGGGTTAAATCCAATAAAAATTGAAAGTGATCATGTTGCTAAAAATTCAAAATATTGTAAATTAAATTAAAATTATCATGAATGAAGTAATAAAAAACGTTTGGATTTCTGACCCGTCAAAATTTAAGAATTTATTTAATATATAACATGTATATACAATAAATTTTCAATTAAATAATTTTTTTAAAAAAAGAAGATTTATCTCCTTTGTTCTTAGAAGAGGAATTGAGAGAGGAGAGGGAGAGTCATGCAAAGACGGACGAGATATGATGTTCTGATGTGCCACTAGCGTTTCAATCTTCAAGTTTTAGAAAGGATCTTCAAGGGTAAGCTTGAATCTAAGCTCCATTTTTGTTTTTTTTTTTGTTAAATTTTTTTCCATTGGACGTCAGATTTGAACTTGGAAACTCTAAATCTTTGGTTGTTTTTTGTTATATTGGTTGATCAATAGTTTATGCTAGGTTCAGACCGATGGGGGTAAAATCAGTGAAAATGACTAATTTTTTGCGAGATCTATTACTCAGTTCGTCAACTTGATACATCTTTAGTCGATAATTGTATGGAGTCTATTGACTGTGGATGATGCTTCTTTAAACAACCATGACTTTTGGTCTGGTCGACCACGCTGCTAGTCTAGTCGACTACGATTGCAAGTCTAGACTGCCTTGGTTTCTGGTGTCGTCGACCACAACTGCTAGTCTTGTAATACCCGAAATTTTTACAAATAGTTTAATTAAGTAATAAGATAATTTAGAATTTAATAAATTTAATTATTGTTAATTGGAGAATTTTTTAGAAAGAAATTAAAATAGTAGAATTATTAAAATTGTTGAAATTAGGAAAGATTAAATAAATAATTTTATTTTTTAGGAAATAAAATAAAATAATGAATTATTAAGGAAATAAGAAAGTTAAAGTAAATCATTTTATTTTAAAGCTAATAAAATAAAATAAGGAATCATTAAGAAATTAAAGAAGATTAACTAAATAGGTAATAAAAATATAAAAGAAAATATGGGAGATTCGGAAAACTGAATATAAGTGAATTAGTGAAAAATATTGCAAAATAATACGGTTAAGGAAAAAGATTAGTTAACAATTTAATAGTTTAATTCTAGAAGAAAAATAAGTGTAGGAGATCGAATGCTTTAGCAGTCGTCGAATGAAGCTTAGGAACGAGTGAGTTCAATCAGGATGGAGAGAAGATGCTTTCGTGGGAGTGTTGGCTACTGTTTGGGCACAGAAGGATTATGGGCCTTTAGATCATGCTTAGTGGGCAGATTGTGAGTCGATGGATTAGGAAAGATTCTTTCAGAGAAAGGGAAGATGTCGTTCGGGAGCTTTAAGCGAGGTCGATACGACGTCGTTAGACTTATTAGGTTCGCGGTCCACGAAAGCATTAGCGTCTACCAATGGATTTTAGCGATAGATTAGTACACATGGCAGATGGTGTGCCGTCGAATTGCGATTCCCGTGAAAGCGTAGGCTTCTGCGGAAGTGTTCATGTCCACTAGCGATTTGGCGATCGCAAGCGTAGGCTTCCGCGGAAGTGTTCATGTCCACTGGCGATTTGGCGATCGCGAATATGAGTTAAGGGCTGACGTATCTGTTGGCCATTGGTCGTGCGACTTGTTACGGACACCCGCTGCGCCTATTTGCGGATCCGCTGTAACTCAGACAGGTTTGAAATAATGGAACTTTTCCAGATTTTTTGCAAGCCACGATTTAACCCTTAGATTGTTTGGGAAATGAAATTATTTTGACTCGATTTCGTGGGATCCTTTCCCTCGAAGTCCTCTAGTCAGAATTCTATAAATTTGAGAGTGTGGGTTGGACTTCCATCACCCGAGAACCTCCTCACCCGAGAGAGCTCTCTCTCAAGCTCTCAGGTGAGGCTTGTTCTTCCAGCTTTCGAGGTAAGTTTCACGGTTTAGTTTCTATAACAGCTTTAACAATAGTTAATGGTAGAATTATTCCTTTAGTAATTAACTCTTTGTTCTTAAAAGGAAGAAGTCAGTGTGAAGGAAGCTTAAGATTAGTCACAAGTTCACTTAAATTTCTAGGTAAGTGATGTTTCATGTGTTTGACCTTTGGCCTGCATCACAAAGATGATAGGGTTTGTTTTTATGACTGTTGGTATGTTAATATTAATGTAACATCGAGTAATTTTTTACCATAAAAATTTTTTCGATCTTTTAAAACACTTATGTGAGGGAATATCAGAGTAAAACAAAGCGGAAGTCTTAACCATATAAAATTATAAACCAGTAGTTTAAAAGCTATTTGAATAACCATTGCTAAAACGTTAACTTAAAACAATTTAAAGTCATTAAACATTTGAAAGTAGTTGAAAACTCTTAAAACACTTAATTAAGTTTATTCCATTTCCGTGAGCCATAACCCCCAAGTTCTACGTCGTCAACAGCACAAACAGCTCAACCCAGCAACACTCCATCAGCTGCATCCTCAGCAAGCTTTATCCAAGCATTGGCTCCTTACCTACATCATAGGACCTAACTATGAGCATAAGATCAGTCAGCTGGATAAAAATAAAAGTGCTCATGCAGTGCTATTTAAAACATATACAGTTTTCAATGTTCATTATTTCATTACCATATCTTTTATCATTTCCTTTACCGACGTTGGAGATGTCAACTGGACAAGGTAAAATTCACATCTCACAACATCACTTAACTTTATTCAGATGTGTTCCATTTTCATTTAGTTCCAGATACCCATCCAAGTGTTAGAGATGTCAACTTGACGAGGTAAAGCGGTTTATGCACAAGGCGGTTATCCCGTGGCACACACCTAGGCGACCAACTCAAGAACCCACATCTCTGTACACCTATTTACGTTTATTCATTTTCGTATACTTTAGGTTCGATTACGTTTATTCAATTTCGTATACATTAGGAAAACAATGATGCAAACATACAATTCTATCTAACATGTCTATCTATTGTATCCTTAAAACATGATCTATTCTTAACTAAGAAACTAAACTTAAGTCTAATAAACATACAATTCACACCAAAAAATCAACAATGCATCGAGTAAAACGCAAACATCAAACAAACCCTATGATGTGCCCCAAGGCCCTATCACACGGAGTCGAGCCAAGAAACTCATTGCTTTCCTAACTAGCTTCTATTTTGCAAGGAATACCAAGATGTGAGATTCTTTGAAAGATGTATCACAAGACGATAAAGAAGTTCCTTTTCATTTGATCGCTTTGGACGGTGCTCCACCAACCTAAGCCGAATTCCACATTTGCCATGAAGTGTGGTGACGTGAAGACTACAAATATTATTTAAGGTCTTGTTTTGATTTAGTAGAATTAGTATTCTGAACAACAATTTTATTTGGTTTGCTTTTATTTTGTTTTGTTGTGAGATTTTAGAGAGGTGTGAGGTTTGCATGAAAACCGCATCCTCATGCCGAATTTTCGTCATTAAGGGCATTTTGGTCTTTCGACCTATTTTGTAATCCTTAGGTTAAATTCCCTCCCTTGGAAGATTGGAGGTTAGTTTTGAATTGAAGATAATTTTTGTGTTTTGGAAAACACTTAGCCGCGGCCTCCCCCTCCCCTTAGCGCCGATTTCATCCATCACCCAAGCAAGGTTTCATGAAGCTTCTCAACCTTGCAATCCTTGGGATATTGTTTCTTCCAATCCTTATCTTCGAGGTAAGATTGTGGTGTGGAGACAAAAGAAGTTTCCAACCTTGGAGAGTGTTGGTTTTTGGCCAACCCCAAAGTTGCCCCTCTCACTAAGAGGTCCGCGGACTCCATTGTATTTTCTCTTGATTCTTGAAGTTCTTTTATGTTCTTTTCTTACTGCTTGGACAACCTATGTTCTGGTGATTAAATGCTTGTTATTTGTTGAAGAAGGCTTTTGGAGATTATTGATTGAAGAGGGATATTTTCGGATTATTGTTGAAGTGTTGAATCTGTAATGTTTGCTGGATTGTTGTTACCGCTGATTATAGTATCTGTTTGAGGCCCTTACGACATTCGTCTCTGTTTGATGTCTTCTAGTGATTTGTTCAAGATTAAGTCAGGGAGTTACCCTCCAAATTTGGACGCCATTTGGTGTATGTAGCTCAAGTTATTCTGTTTTGAATCTATGTTGGTAAATCTGTCCTGCTGGAAACTAATTTCTAGTTGTTATTGAATTTTTGACACAACTTTCCTGAATATATTAAGTTTATGTCCTCCAAAATACAGCTCTAGTTCATGTGTATATTTGGACCTTGATTCAATTCCTTGCTGCTGGTTCGAGTATTGTTAGTCTTCCGGGACAAATTTCTTTAAGGCTCTCCATTTGTTTCTTGGAGCCTATCACTCTAATTCCCGTGATGTAGGTCCTTTAGGACAAAACGTGTGTTTCCAACTCGTTATTGAATAAACACAATATAAAACCCAAGTATATATTACTAACCAACTTTATGGATAATATGCAGATTCTAAACCCTAAACCCAATAATATTCCTCATAGTCATCACTCGGCAGAAACTATTCCAAAGGCTTCCAAGAATGCCACACAGTCAAGAGCAATAATAATCATACTGAAATCCAATTCAAGTAACAACAAATGACCGAAAACATAGTGGCCAATTATAATCACTAATTTCTAATTTCTTATTCCAATTCACAATCAGAACTACTCCCAATCCAATATCTTAGTATAATAGGAAACCATATTGAAAAACCTTATTTTCCAACAATCTCTATTATTATGACTATCAAACAAACACAGTTTATTTTAGTATTAAAAGAATTGCAAGAAGGAGTACTATCACAATTCCTCAAAACAATAACAGTACTAGGTTCTCAATCATAGTAGTCATCAACAACAACACACATAAATCTATTATCTCACATTGCAAACTCCTTCATTGTTGAAATCTTCTCCCCGTAAAACAGCACAGCAGCCACCTTGTCTTCCTCACATCTCTCCACTTTCTCTAACCTTCCCAAGTTTCACACAGAAACTCACAGAAGTAGGATCTTACTCCTTTCAGCAATTCACATATTCTTCCCTCAGACCCTCACAGAAATCTCTCTCGGACACCTTCACACTCATAGTTTTGCTTCTCCCTTTCTCTCTTAAAATCACAGAACCTCAATGCTTCCTCACAAACTCTAGAACTTCATAGCAATACTCTTTAGTTTCTCTCGGCCATTAGCTAAACTTCTCGCTTCAATCCGTCTCCCTCCAATTTATAGATCACAATATCAACCTTTCAGTGTCCATATGAAGATGAAAGGATGATAAGAGGGACGCTTCGAGTATCCATGAAGCGCCAAGAGCTGAGCGCAGAACTTTCCAAGCGTCGATTATCATTTCAGGCAACTTTCCAGATCGTCGGTCGATCGATTCCTCTCCCACAATCGACCGCCAATTCAATCGATCCACCGCTAATTTTGTTTTCCAAATTCCCTGTCGATTATGCCAGTTGATCGATTCCTTTGGACGATCGACCGCCAATCACAAATTCATAGCGTCATCAATGTCGATCGATCGTCGTTTTCCAATCCATCAACCGCCCGATACTCCTTCTCCTAATATATATATTTTCCAAATCAATATATATATATATATCCTTAATAAAACCTAACCCATTTTCTAAATTATCCAAACCTCAACTTATTCTCACATACTTAAAGGTATATAATTCACAATTCCCCTTATGGTACATAACTCACAATCTCTTTTCAATTTATTCTTCACTAAATTCAATATACTCTAAAATGTTATAGATCTTATACTTTCAACCTTACTATATCCAAATATATTTTCTCTTACCAATTTCACTGATTGTCAATCACTAATCCAATTCATATCGTCCTATCTAACTCTAAATATCATCAAACAATTCTCTCATAACCTTAATCTTTTCTTCAAACTAAGTATGAACATAATTTGGGTATCATAGTTCACTTTATCTAAATATGTTTCACTTGACAATAAATCCTAAATCATCCTCCTAAGCTTAATATGAACATAATTTGGGGTATCATAATTCACTTTTTCCAAATATGTTTCTCTTGACCTACACTTCAATCATCCATTTCAGCTACAATATCCCCAGAATCATTACTTAAATCGTATGTTTAGCATTACGAAAATTCGGGATATTACAATGACCTCCTTGCTTGAAAATATGTGATGATGACTTACTGCTTCCATGATAAATATGGTTCCTTACTTGATTAATTGTGATGATGTTTGACTATTTCCTATGCTTATACGACTCATTGTTTGAGATATGTGAAGATGACTTGTTAACATGATTGTTTGTGACGATGCCATACTATTTCCATGCTAAGTAAGTTTCTTGTTTGAAATATGTGATGATGACATGTTAATATGATTCTTATTTAAAATAGGAAATGATAACTTGTTGTTCCTATGCATGATAATGATGTGGAGAATATGTTTGCTATTATGTTCATGCATGTTAGATAGTTAGTATGTGTCATGTACATTGCATGCATCATGTTTTTTAAGAAAAGGATGAAAATGATTTTTCATGCATATGCTTTATGAAAGACAAAACAGAACTTAAGAAACAAAAGAGAGAATACAAAGGATTGAGGAAATGCTGTCACAAACGTTCGTTCTATAGGGGATAAGTTCGTTAGCTCAGTTAGATCAAGGCTTGACCCAAGTTCACCAAGTGGTTGTGCATTGAGTGCATCACACTAACGGAAGTCCCGGTAAGGGAGACTGTCTCGCTGAAGTTAACGAGACTTAATGGTGTGTTTCCCATAGTCGTACCTACTCTTCCCTTGAGAATCTTGACAAAGGTTGCGAGATAGTTAAAAGATTAAAAAAAAGAAAGAACGAAAAAGCCATGTTTTTATGAAATTGCATTGCTTACTCCTGCTTTATGTTTTACTTCTCTTACTGAGTATTCGACTTATAGTTTAAACTTTGTGATGTATATATTGATGAATTCACTAAGGAACATATTGATGATAGAATTGATGGATAGCACAGTTGAAGAGAAATTCTCATTGACGAAGTCAAAGTGTTATTGAAGTAAAGTTGACCCGTAGGTGAGGATTTGAAGAAAACAGAATAAAAAGAAAGGTTTTATATAATGTTTTTATTTGTTGAATTTTAGAAATAAATATTATATTTATTTTATGAGGTGGGTTTTTACTATGTTGAATTTAAAAGAGATTTATTTTAAAAACTTCCATTGTGTATGATTTTATGTATGATGTATTAAAAAAAAGTATTAGCAAGAAGGGAAGTTTAAAACTTTGTGGCATTACAAAATAGTATTAGAGCACTCAGGTTAAAGTCATTTATGCATACATGCCTTATCATGAGAATGCTTCATCAACTATAAGTATGCTTACTTTAGATGATAGTTTTTACCAAGTTATATTCTTTTATTTATTTGCCAGGTAGTGTATTGTTGTTAACTATTTAAGAGTTATTTTAAGGAAAATTGTTTGTTTAGATTATAGATTTAGAATATTAAGATTTTTTCGTAAGGCAAATTTTGTGGATAAAATTTATTTAAGGAGGAATGAATGTAATAACAAAAATTTTCACAAATAGTTTAATTAAGTAATACGATAATTTAGAATTTCATAGATTTTACTATTGTTAATTGGAGAATTTTAATGAAGAAATTAAAATAGTAGAATTATTAGAATTATTGAAATTAGGAAAGATTAAAGAATTTTATTTCATAGGAAATAAAATAATGAATTATTAAGGAAATGAGGAAAGTTAAAGTAAATAATTTCATTTTATAGGTAATAAATAATCAAATAAAATAGGTAATCATTAAGAAAGATTAAGTAAATATGTAATAACAATATAATAGGAAATATGAGAGATTAAGAAAACTGAATATGAGTGAATTAGTGAAAAATATTGTAAAATAATACGGTTAAGGAAAAAGATTTAGTTAACAATTTAATAGTTTAATTCTGGAAAAATAAATGTAGAAGATCATATACTTCAGCAACCGTTAGATGAAGGTTAGGAACGATCGAGATCAATCGGAATGGAGAGAAGATACTTCCACGGGAGCGTTGGCTACCGCTTGGGCACAGAAGGATTATGGGCCATTAGATCAAGCTTAGTGGGCTGATTGTGAGCCGTTGGATTAGGAAAGATTCTTCCACGGAAAGGTTGATACGACGTCGATAAACTTGTTAGGTTCGCAGTCTGTGGAAGCATTAGTGTCCACAAATAGATTTTAGTGATAGATTAGTACACGTGGCAGATGGTGAGCCGTTGGATTGGGATTCCCACGGAACCTTTGGCTTCTGCAAAATTGTTCGCGTCCACTGTCGACTTGTTGAGGGTTGATGTGTCTTTTGGCCATTCGTAGTGCGACTTGTTAAGGACGACCGCTGAGGCTGTCTACACGTCGACTGTAACTCAGACAGGTTTGAAATAATGGAACTTTTTCTAGAATTTTTGCAAGCCACGATTCAACCCTTAGATTGTTTAGGAAAGGATATTATTTTGACGCGATTTCATTGGATCCTATCCCTCAAAGTCCTCTGGTTAGTATTCTATAAATTAGAGGGTGTGGGTTGGACTACCATCACCCGAGAACCTCCTTAAATGAGAGTGGTCTCTCTCAAGCTCTCGGGTGAGGATTGTCCTTCCAACTTTTGAGGTAAGTTCCACAGTTTAGTTGGTATAGCAGGTTTGACAATAGTTAAGGGTAGAATTATTCCTTTAGTAATTAACTCTTTGTTCTTAAAAGGAAGAAGTTAGCGTGAAGGAATGACACGCTTCGGGTATGGTTTTAGCAAGTTTAGAAAGTGAGTGGTCGACCAGAAAACAAACAGATTCAAAAGATCATTTTTGGAAGATTTGTGGTTGACCTATGAACAGTATGAGGTCGACCAGAGGTCTTTAAACGTCGATTCTATGTAAATTGCGATCGACCTGATGAACAGTGAGCAGTCAACGTAATGAACAATAGCCTACGCCCTTAGAATTGCGTTTCACAACTTTTTAGGAAGAATTTTGAACCTTCGAATTGGACCTTCGTTCCTAGAAATCACGAAGGCATCTTCACACCTAATTGAACTACTCCAAACTCTGGAAAATCAACTACACGAACTCAAATAAAAAGACGAACACAAACAAAAAGGCAAGTTGGTTAGAGAATCGCTAAAGTCTACGACTTTCTACTCCAAGGCAATCTTTGAACGAAGAAGGCACTCCAACTTGATAGTTTGTGAGATTCAGCAACTTCACTATGAATTAGCTCCATGAATGAAACAAGGAAGATGCAGTAAAACGACATCTAATCCAACTCTCACGAAGAATTAGAAACTGAAACACAAAATCAATGAAGAACAAAGAGAAAGAGGCTAAAGCTCTATATTTTTAATTCATCAAAAATTGAAAAGAAAAAAAATCCTTAAGGAGAGTTTAAATAGCTCCTCCAAAATTAGAGTTTTGGGTTCACAATGCATAGTTACGAAACTACCCTCATAAAGAACTAAACTAGACATGCCATAACTGAGTGACATCAACAATTGAAAATTAAACTTAACATAAAATAAACCATAAGTTCTCAAATCTTGCACACAGCAATGATCTAATGGATCATTCTTCAAGGCTTGTCTTCAAATTGATTTGGGCTTCAATTCCGAGTATGTGAGATTGAGCTTCTTTAATAGAAAATGAAGCTTTTTGTTCAGGGATCTTTTGACATAGCAACCAAACTCCAATTTTAAGTCCAAACAACATTCTAGAAAGCCTGAGAAGTCAGCTACAATCTTTATGAAGCACAGGTTTTGATATAAGACCCTGAAGACTGTCAAATAATCCAAATACGGGTTAGGGGTCAGATTGTGGGTAGTTTTAGACTGTCCAATACTTCCTCTAAACTTGTGCTTGATTTTTCTTTATGCTTGATTTTGAATAACTCCAAGATATATTTGGACGCTTGATGAATATAATTTTCGTCATCTTTCCTCTTTGAAAACCTACAAAATAAACACTAAAAATATCGTTAGAGAACCTCTGTGCTCGATTATAGATAGAGGGAGTTCGTAGCACATCATCCTCTTAGGGTTGAAGAGGATTTGAACTCAAATCCAAAAGTTCTCCTCCATGGTCTTCCTGATACCCAAATGTGTTTGTAATATCAAGAATTCTTTTCTCAATCTTTAAAAACATATCAGTTTGTTGCATAATATCGGAATTCCTTTTATCGGGGAAAGACTTCTTCTTCGAGTACAACCAAACTATAAATCCTTCATTGAACTTCAAAGGCTTATCCATCATATTATAAGTGTATCTTGATTGTAAGCTTTTGATAGGCCTATGTGGCATATCATCATCCTAGTGTAGAAGAGGATTTGACCACAAATCCATAGGTTTTTCTACATAGTCTCCATTAACTATTTGGCCACCAACGACGAGAATACCAATTCATCATTGAAAACACATTTCTCATCCCAATAATCAAAGCCTTGATGAGAAAAATAAGGGAAATTAACAAATCAACCACTGTACTATTGGATCAATGACAAGTCAACCACTAAACAATTTTTGCCAACAACTTAAACACTGAACTATGAGAAATGAATGGAGCAATCATTGTCGTTGACTTTCTGAGAACTCGCACTAGAAAAGAACTAATACCCATGGAAAAAACTGCATGAACTCAT
Source organism: Begonia loranthoides (assembly GCA_022433065.1). Taxonomy (NCBI): domain Eukaryota; kingdom Viridiplantae; phylum Streptophyta; class Magnoliopsida; order Cucurbitales; family Begoniaceae; genus Begonia; species Begonia loranthoides. The sequence continues at coordinate 33,999,508 of CM039483.1, forward strand.
GATTTCAGAGACTTTCAGTGTAAAAGAGTTAATACCCACGGAGAATGGATTTAAAAAAATAATGTATAAGTTGATTTTAATTTTTTTTAGTTTTATAATTTAGAAGATTTTGTAAACGAATATATAATGTTTTAAATTTAAGATGATTTAAAATTGTTTTACTGTCCATGAGAGAATTACAACTTGTTTGTGTTTTTCCACGAAGAAGACAATGGATTTGTTCCTTATCCACAAAGAAAAGATGCAGAGGAAAATCACTTTCCTCTGAGAAAAGTTGTATTTCCATAGCGGAAAGTCGTTTTTCCTCTGCAGAAAGACGTCTTTCCGCTGAGGAATGTAATTTTTTCTGAGTCCTATTTCAAGGAATCACTTTCTGTAGTGGAAAAACAATGTTTTTTAATAGAAAACGTAATCGCAATGTTTACTCTGTTATTTTCCAATAGTTGAGTGTTTTATTTGTAAAAAAAAAATTGTTCAATGGTTGACTTGTCATTGATTCCATAGTACAGTGGTTGATTTGTTAATTTCCCAAAAAATAAATATCTTTGTGCAAGTCATAACCAAATAGCCTGGCAAAAAATTTAAATAGTGGTGCATACCGTCTAGAAGGTGTTTTGGCTACCCTAATAAAATTTCCTCTCTTGTGCTTGATCATAAGAGGATCATAACATAATCCTGCTTCAAGTTACTGCTTGATCATAACATGATCTATTCCTAGGTTGACCACCAGAATCAAATGGGTGCAAATGGCCTGCACCATGCAACAGTAACTTTTCTCTAAACTGCCATGATGGAAGTCATGGAGAAAGCATAACACGTGTGGGATCATCAAAGCCATAATCCCATTTTCTGAAAAACTGTAAACCACAAAAATCAACAACAAGATCCAACGATAAAAATAAATCCTCGACCTGGCAAGACTTCTTTTGTCGATACCCACAATGCTCAAAATCATTCAACCCTAATTGAGTTTCCTCAAGATGGTCATGTTTAAGAATCAAAGATGTATCATGATTGGTAATGACTTCCTTATAGTTTTCATGGCACCACCCAAGAATCAAATAAAAAAAGATAACAATAGAAATCTGAGGTGTACCATAGTTGGTCCTTCCCCTCCATGGATATATATACAATAATTGGTCCCAAAAAACACATCTACAATAGTTGTTAATCCCCGTGAGATAATCAACATAATCAAAAGATATATACTCCGCCATATGACAAAAATCTCTAATCCATGAATCAAAAACAAAATAATCAACAAGTTCCTTACGCCATCCAATTCTAAAACCTCAATCAATTAAGGAATTCTATAGCGTATACCTTCCTTCGCTTGTACATCGATTATGAAAAATTTTCTCCCCTAGAATTTTGTCTCTGTGGGTTTGGAGAGCTAATGCTCTTGAATTTTTAATAGGCAAGGTTCCTCTTGTTCACAACATTCCTCCATTGGGAAGTCTATTCTCATACCAGGTGGGTGGGGGTGAGGATGAGACTTTCTTGATAAACTTTAGAGCATATCTTCTTCTCAGATATCTTTTCATCTAGCCTCAAGTGTTGGTGACTTCTTCTCCATCTCTTCTTTACTTAATAATCAAATTGCTCCACCACATTGAAGCTTGTTCTTTGAGTCTTGAAGAAATAAGTCTAACCAAGGTATTTTCTGAGAAATGAGAACTCTAAAAAATATCTTCGGCTTCTTCTTCCCATTCTATGTAATCTTCTAACCATTTGGACTCGTGAAAATTAGGAATAGAAGCCTTTAAGTCTTCTTCTTCCGTAATGTAATCCCTAGCATAACTGCAACCCCTTGTCATCATGTAGAATGAATAAGAACTCACAAATAAGGTGTTGATAGGGTTGAAGTAGACTCTGATACTAAATGATACGCTTGTTAGCCTAAGTGCCATTAGGCTTATTTGTTTTGATGATAAATATAATAATTGTAATTATAAGTTGTTTATTATTTGATTATGTTTAATGTTTTATCTTTATAATTATAGTGATCTTCATTGGAAATACCCCTCAATATGGGTATTTATATGTAGATAACATTTTGGTTTAATTCCATATAGCTATTGGTTAAGTTTTGGGACTTAAACAATTCAAAATGTGGAAAACACGGTGTACAAGTCGACTAACAGTGAAGAATTGGTCGACCTATCCAAAAAGACAGGGTTGGAATTCAAAAAACCATGGAAGCAGTCGACCAGTCCTCATAGCGGTCAACCGTGATAGGTTCAGAGTCGATTCCAGCCCTTGAACACACTACAGCAGTCGACCGCACAATGATCGGACACATACTCAGCTAGACATGCCCTAACTGAGTGACATCAACAGTTGAATATTAAACTTAACATAAAATAAACTATAAATAAGTTCTTAAATCTTACACATAACAATGATCTGATAGATCATTCTTCAAGGCTCGTCTTCAAATTGATTTTGCCTTCAATTTCGAGTAAGTGAGATTGAGGTTCTTTAATAGAAAATGAAGCTTTCTGTTTAGGGATCTTTTGGCATAGCAAAAAAACTCTAATTTTTACACAAAACTCCATTTTAGAAAGCTTGAAAAGTCAGCTACAATCTTTATGAAGTATACTTTTTGATATAAGAACTTAAAGACTTTCAAATAAGCCAAATATAGGTTGGGGGGGATTATAGGCAGTTTTGGATTGTCCAATACTTCCTCTAAACTTGTGCTTGATTTTCTTTTATGATTGATCTTGAATAACTCCAAGATGTATTTGGATGCTTGATGAATGTAATTCATCATCTTTCCTCTTTGAACACCTACAAAATAAATACTAAAAATATCGTTAGAAAATCTCTGTGCTCAATTGTAGATAGAGGGAATCTGTGGCACATCAAGGAAGCTTAAGGTCAGTCCCAAGTTCACTAAAATTTCTAGGTTAGTGATGTTTCATGCGTTTGGCCTTTAGCCTACATCACAAAGACACTAGGGTGTGTTTTTATGACCGTTGGTATGCTAATATGAACTCCTTGCTTGAAAATATGTGATGATGACTTACTGTTTCCAAGAAAAATATGGTTCCTTGCTTGATTAATTGTGATGATGCCATACTATTTCCCATGCTTATATGACTTCTTGTTTTGAGATATGTGAAGATGACTTGTTAATACGATTGTTTGTGACATTGACTTACTGTTTCCATGCTAATTGAGTTTCTTGTTTGAAATATGGAATGATGACATGTTAATATGATTCTTGTTTGAAATAGGCGATGATGACTTGCTGTTCTTATGCATGATAATACTGTTGAGAATATATTTACTATTATGTTCATGCATGTTAAATAGTTAGGATGTGTCATGTATGTTGCATGCATCATGTTTTTCAAGAAAAGGACAAAAATGGTTTTTCATGCATATGTTTTATGAAAGACAAAACATAACTTAAGGAACGAAAGAAATAATACGAAGGATTGAGGAAAGGCTATCCCAAAGATTGGTCCTATGGGGGACAAGACCGTTAGCTTGGTTAGATTGGGGCTTGGTCGAAGTTCACCAAGTGGTTGTGCATTGAGTGCATAACACTAACGGAGGTCCCAATAAGGGAGACTGCCTCTCCAAAGTTCATAAGACTTAGTGGTGTGTTTTCCATAGTCGTGCCTACTTTTTCCTTGAGAATCTCGACAAAGATTGCAAGATAGTTAAACAATTAAAGAAAAGAAAGAATGAAAAAGCCATATTTTTATGAAACTACATTGCCTAGTCCTGTTTTATGCTATATATCTCTTACTGAGCGTTAGACTCATAGTTTGAACTTTGGGATGCAGATATTAATCAATTCACTAAGGAACATGTTGATGATAGAGTTTATGGATAGCGTAGTTGAAGAGAAATTCTCATGGCCGAAGTCAAAATGTTGTTAAAGCGAAGTTGACCTGTGGGTAAGAATTTGAAGAAAACATAATAAAAAGAAAGGCTTTATATTATGTTTTTAAAGCTATGATTTTATGCATGATGTATTAAAAAAAAGTATTAGCAAGAAAGGAAGTTTAACGCTTTGGGGCATTACAAGTCTAGACTACAGCAGTGGCTGGTCTAGACTACCGTGACTTCTTGTGTAATTTACTGTGGTTGCAAGTCTTGTCGATTATGACTATTGGTCTGGACTACCATGGTTGCCGATTTGGTCGACCACGATTGCTAGTCTAGATGGCTGCTGGTCTTGACTACTATAATTGCTGGTTTGGACTGTCACTGCTTCTGGTCTGGACTTTCACTGCTACTATTCTAGTCTACTATAGTCCACTGTCATGTCTACCACACAATGGGTTTTAATGAAATTTTTCTTAATCCAATTGTCATTGTCTTTTTGGCTTCGACTCGTATTCTTGGTATAGTACCCAACCATTGTCCCTTGAGTTTTAGAAGAGATTTTGATGTTGTTATTGTTGTAGGTTCCATTGAGTTAGTTGATTTCAAGCGAATTCCTGAGCATCCTATTCCCAATGTTAAGAAGGCTAACCGCCATTGACGTAGGGGTTTATTTTACTATATTCGCACATGCATGATAGTTTTAAAAACCTAATTTAGGGATAGATCACATGTAAACTCAACATATTCTATTTTACAACATGCTAGTTTTTATACTGTATATATGCTGGTTTTACTCATTTACATTCTGCACACATGGTATTTCATATTGTATTTTGAATGGAGTTTTTGGCTATTTTGCGCCCATGATGTAGACCACTTGTTTGATACAAACCTTCACCTACAAGAAGTGATTTTTTTTTGCATGCGCGATATTGTAGTAGGGTAGCTCTGATGTCCTGTCTCTATGTGCAAATCCCTAAACTTGCATAGGTGTTCCAGTTGCATTTTGACAGGTCTTCAAATAGTCGTTTCTGTCTCTCTTGCATGCCTTGTGGCATTCATTATGCAAAGGTTCGTAAATGACCTTATTCATGAATTGCATGTTGGTATCTATGGATGATATGGATTTCTTGAGGATTAAATTGGTTAGTTAAATGAAGATTTTGCTATAGTTTAAGAAGTGAAGATTGTATCCTATGGAAAAGGTGAATAAAATTGTGATTGGAATTATATGTGAAATTCATGGAAATATACATGGATACTTCTTGATGATCTTTGTTAAATTGGATTAAAACAATTGATATTGATTGTTGTGGGTTAAGTATAAGCATGAATTTGAGATGCTTGATATTTAGAGATTAATATATAATTTCTTAAGTGAATTGTGTCAAATGCTTTGAATGGAAAAGATTGCACTATGTAATTGTATCCAATATGGTTTTTGGGGTTATATAGTATAAAATTGGGATTTTGGACAATTGATTAGAAACATGAGATTGACATGTAACTTGACAATAAATAAATTGAATGAATATGCATTTTTATGTTGCATGATTGGTAAGCATTGTTTAAATAGAATATAATGTCTATTTGGTGGATTATATAATGTATAATCCTAGGATAGTTTGGTATGAATTGAATGTAAGAAACCGTGAGAGGGTTATGTATCCACAGATGTGTTGGTATCCACAGAAGGGTGCAAACATCCACAAGATTTGAGTGTGGATGACCGCAAGTGTAAAATGTCACTCTGTATAAAATGTGGTCGACTGGTATCAAAGGATGGTCGACTGGAACATAAGTAAAATGCCGCAGGAATAGGTGATGAGTACGGATAGCAGCATATGCGTGGGTGGGCAATTGCAAATGTAACAGAGAGGAAAAATGTCTTGAGAGTGGACAATCAGCCTTTGGGGCGGATATCCAGAAAAATGACAATGTCTTAGGTTTTTAAAATGTGTAATGAGCGGATGACTGGAGTCATATGCGGATGACTGAAACCTATGTTTTTGTCCTTAAATTGTGTTGGAACGGACAACCGCAGTTGAGGTGCGGGCCTTCGAAACTTGTTATTTTAGGATATTTTTTTTAGGTTTTAACCTAATTGTTTAACCATTTCATAAACCCTTTTGGGAGAGTATTGAGACATAGAGAGAACATGTTTAGATCGATGTATGACACCATTTCATGCTTCATTTGTGTATGCTTAATAACAAGATTTGCATAATTCATGTATATTTATTATTATTATTATTATTATGTATTATATGCATTCAATGTATGCATAGTGAGGATACAAAATCATGCATCATGGAAATATTTATACGTACGAAAAACATTATCCCGGTGGTATTATTGGGCACAGAAGAACCCAATATACGTCGTTAAGCTATGTATTGTGTGATGTATGCTAAGTGTGAAATAGTAGGAGAGTGACTGTGGGTCCCCCTTGGGTTGCAAGTCTCTAGCCCTCTAGAGAATTTTATATTCATGGACACACCTTGATGCACCACATAACTGTACCTTGAAGTGGTGATGCGCCAAAGGACAAGTTTAGGAGGAAAAGAAGCTATGTGGTCATTTCGTTTTGGAGTGATCGACCAATTGCTTGACAGTTTCTATAATTTTCTACAATTCACTTTAGGAAAGTTCTGACTTTAAAAACTCATAACTTTCTGAATATAAAAGTTTTTTTCACGAATATTAGACAACAACTCCTTCAATGGATGATGAATAACTCCTCAAAAAATAAGGCTAAGAAACGCCACAAATATGGACATATGCTCGGTTGAATGAGATTAGCCGAAAATAATAAGAAATCATAACTTGCACTCCCGTATGGAAAACTCCACCAATTTCAATTCTTCTTGAAAGTTGAACACCTCTTCATATGTTCTTCTTCAAGAGAACAAGAACACGGATGCCAATAAGAAAGATTACTCAACTCACAAATTAACCTTAATCGTGATATCACACCACAACTCCAGATGAACACACCGAATGGAGAAAAAGGAATCACTCCAAATTCAAGAATAAAGCAAAGCTTTTAATATTCAAAAATCAATGTGCAAAACACTCACTCAAGGTGGCTAGAAAGTACTAAATTACTAATACTCGGCCATCACACAACACAACTTGGCTGATTTCCATACTATGTTTAGGCAACTTAACTAAAAGTAAATTACTTAAATTAATTCTAATTCCTTTCTCTCCAAGTCTTGATGGCTTGTGGTAACTGTTCCTTCTCCATGCTCAGCCCTTGGATGGCTTTGCTATTGTCTTCATGCTTGGCCACTTGTAATGGTTTCCATAACTTAACATGTATTGACTTTTCTTGATCCCCACGAAATGGTGACTCTTCCATGTGGTCCACTATCAATTTACCTTCCAAATAAGAAGAAAGATAAGTGCTGATGAGTCTTTGGGCTCTAGCCCTCGTGATTGGGCCTTGAAGTCTATCACTTTTTAAGTTGGTTGTCTTTAACTCCAATTGGGCTTCAAGTAAAAATTGCTCTCTATTTATGAAAATTCTGGCATAGAAAAAAAATTCCAATTTTAATGAAATTGCCCATTATAAAAAGATTAGGAAGTCAGCTACAATCTTCTCGAAGCACACTTTTTGATATAAAATCTTATAGAATGTTAAGAACATCAAATACTTGTCAAAGGTCAGATTGCAGGCGGATTTGTGAAGTCCACCAAATCTTCTATAGTTGTACTTAAACTTCCCCTTATGCTTGATCCTAAATAACTCCATGATAATTTTGGATGCTTGATAAATGTCATTCATCCTCTTTCCTCTTTGAATACCTACAAAATAATCACTCAAAATATGGTTAGAGAATCTCCATGCTTGATTGTTGATAGAGGGAATCTGTAGTCCATCATCCTTCTAGGGTTGAAAAGAATTCGACCTCGAATCTAGTTTTTCTCCTCCATAACTTTCTTCATAAAAATAAGGAGATAAGTCATGGTCCATGAAAATTGCAATGACTTCAATTTCTTCATGAGTGTAATAAGAAAACAAGTCTTGTTTGTTGAAGTAGGCCAACACTCTTAAGTTTCCCGAAAACTCATTCTCATGTCTAAACAATAACTCAGATATTTGATTTCCATTCCTTGCCTCCTTGCAAATATTTTTAAGTATATGTGACCAAAGAACAATTCCTTCATAGCTTCTTAAGTTGTCTTTTCTCTGACATGGCTTTCTAGAACCCCACCTTAAACTTTCTTTATTAGTGATGCTCGAAGTCCACAAATTGGTATACAAAGTTTGCCATCTTTGAAAAAATAATCTTTGTAATGGTGTATTGGCCACTAATTTTGTCCTTCCTTTGTTGTACTTGTTTCCCAAATAAACAACTAGCAAGTTTAACAAAATCATCATCAACCTTATTGTCATAAGAGTCTCGCGAAAGAACCAATTCAATTTCACTAGCATGAAATATCAAAGTCTTCCTCAAGATGTAATATGTTCTTCTAGCTCCAAAATAGCAAGTAAGTCCAATACCAAGATTCATTGAGATTAATAACAATCCCCGTTTTCTACCACTATGCATGCCCACATCCACAAATGAATTTCCACCATAATTTAAGAAAACATCTTTATCATAATGATTACCATATCCAAATGTTAACTCAGTACTCATACCATAAGAATCTTTAATCCATCCAATTTTAAGAATCCAAGCAATCAATTTATCTAAAGGAACATACCTATTTGACATAAGAATAGTAGTATTCATTCTATTTTCCTTCAATGCTTTATAATCTTTAGCAACTTGCTCCGGTTGGAGTGGAGCTAGTTTGATCATCCTCCCATTATATTGCCACGGTCTTTCTAAAAGTAACTGGATTGCTCTCATTGAAACCATATCACATAACACTTTGTCATTAATACTTTCAATTGTAAAATCAACAAAAGCTTGCTTGTTTACCTTGATGTCTTCTTGGTCATTCAACCAACTCAAATTTTCATAAGATTCATGTAAGCCACATTGGTGCAACTTCTTCCATCATCAATTAAAGAACATTCATTTTTCTTGATTAGACATCGGTTACAAAAATTTTGCTCCTTATCAATGTGCCACCATAATGTGTAAGGAATTACATGTATCAATATCTCCAAGCCAAGTTCTTTAACCATTTTCATAGATTCCATGTTAATACAAATTTTATCATCAATGAATAAAGAGCAAATCTTGTCCTCGTTAGAGCATTGGCTAATAAAATTTTGTTTCCTTTGACATTTTTCTTCTCTAATTTGGAGAGTGAGAGGTCTTTGACTCAACAAGAAGAGAGGTTCCCCATTAGCATAAAATAACACTTCATGTTTCAATTCTCCTTCAATAGTTGCTGGCAAGGATTTATCTTCATTGGTTGTTATCGAGGAGTCAACTTTGCTCTCCATATGCTCAGCTTCGGGCACTTGTTCTTTTAGACAATCTTTCTCATCTAATTGAGGCTCCAAAGATAGTAATGCAATATAATATCTTCTTCAAATTATTCCTCCGCTCCTAGGTCTTCTTGTAATTCCTCAACATGGTCTTGTGCATACAAAGTTGGAGCGGATGCTAAACTTGATTTCAATTTGTCAATTTGTCGAACTATCCTTTCAAATGAGGCATTTATGTTTATGAATTCAGCTTGTCTACCATTGGGAAATCTCTTCTCATACCTGGTTGGTGGTGGTGAGGATGGGACGATCTTGATAAATCTTGGAGCATACTTTCTTCTCAAAAATCTCTTCATCAAACCCCACGTGTTGATGGCTTTTAACCCATCTATTCTTCGAATATTTATCAAATCATTCCATCATAAATAAGCTCATCCTTTAAGCCTTAAAGAGATAAGTTTTACCATGGGCTTCTTTGAAAAATAAGAACTTTAAAAAATTTCTTCGACTTCTTCTTCCCAATCCAAATAATCTTTGACACATTCCGACCTACTAAAAGTAGGAATAGATGATTGTAAATCTTCCTCGTCCGAAATATAATTCATTGAGTAACTCCGGCCCCTTGTCATTATGTTGAAAGAAAAGAATCACAAATTAATAGGAATTTTAGCTGTGATACCAAGATGATGCACCATGGAAGTGTAGCTTGAAGTGGTGATGTGCCAAAGGACAAGTTTAGGAGGAAAAGAAGTTGTGTGGTCGTTTTGCTCTAGAGTGGTCGACCAGTTGCTGGACAGTTTCTATAATTTTTTGCTATTCACTTTAGGAAAGTTTCGACTTTAGAAACTCATAACTTTCTTAATATAAAAGTTTTTCTCATGAAATCTGGACAGCAACTCCTTAAATGGATAATGAATAACTCCTCAAAAAATAAGGCTAAGAAAAGCCACAAATATGGAAATATGCTCAATTACATGAGATTGGCAAAAAATAACAAGAAATCACAACTTGTACTCCCGTATGGAAAACTCCACCAATTTCAATTCTTCTTGAAAGTTGAACACATCTTCACATGTTCTTCTTCAAGAGAACAAGAACATGGATGCCAATAAGAAAGATTACTCTACTAAAAAAGTAACCTTAATTATGATATCATATCACAACTCTAGGTGAACACACCGAAGGGAGAAACAAGAATCACTGCAAAATTCAAGAACAAAACAAAGCTTTTAATATTCAAAACTCAATGTGTCAAACACTCATGCAAGGTGGCTTTAAATATCCAATTACAAACTATAAAATAGAAAATAACTAGAATTGAAACTAAGAACTAAATTATTAATACTCGGCCATCACACAACACAACTTGGCCGATTTCCATACTATGTTTAGGCAACTTAACTAAAAGTAAATTACTTAAATTAATTCTAATTCCTTTTTCTCCAAGTCTTGATGGCTTTTGGCAGCTATTCCTTCTCTGTGCTCGGCCCTTGGATGGTTTCCATATCAATGCAATCTTTGGATTTTCTATTGTCTTCATGCTTGGCCACTTGGAATGGTTTCCATAACTCCACATGCATTGACTTTTAAAGATCCCCACGAAATGATGACTCTTCCACTATTGAGTTACCTTCCAAATAAGAAAAAAGATAAGTGCTTATGAGTTTTTGGGCTCTAGCCCTCGTGATTGGGCCTTGGGGTCCTTCACTTTTTAAGTTGGTTATCTTTAACTCCAATTAGGCTTCAAGTAGAAATGGCTCTCTGTTTATGGAACTTTTGGCATAGCAAACAAACTCCAATTTTAATGAAACATCTAATTATAGAAAGATTAGGAAGTCAGCTACAATATTATTGAAGCACACATTTTGATATAAAATCTCCCAGGATGCCAAAAATGTCAAATACTTGTCGGAGGTCAGATTGTAGGTGGATTTGTGAAGTCCACCAAATCTTCTATACTTGTACTTGAACTTCCACTTATGTTTGATCCTAAATAACTCCATGATAATTTTGAATGCTTGATGAATGTCATTCATCCTCATTCCTCTTTGAATACCTACAAAATAATCACTCAAAATTTGGTTAGAAAATCTTCGTACTTGATTATTGATAGAGGGAATATGTAGTCCATCACACCTATTGGAGACAGTGACCAATATGGAGGGGTTTCATTGTTGTATACGACTTTACATACGATGATGTTTGATCATTCATGTTAATGGTCACATACATGTTAACATTAACATACATGTTAATAATACGGTATTTGTTAAATAATGTGACCATTTAATATAAAATGGAGCATTGCACTGATTCATATTATCACTACATCATTATGAAAATAGACTAGTGGTGTGCTTTCATATGCATATATATATATATATTACATAATTGGGGTTCATGGGATGACATGGTAAATGGTTTAGAGTTATGGTAATTAAGGCTATGATCATAGAATCATGTGTCTAGACTTTGTCTTTTATTCATAATAAGAAATTCTTTCTTTTTAAGGAATTATTTGGGATAGACATTAACTGGAAATGTCTAGAAATAAGAAAGTCCTTCAGGTATAGGATTATGTGGTTGAGGTATAGTTTATGATAGACATACATTGTAAATGTCTAGATAGCTTAATATTAGACACTTATTATAAATGTCTAGTATTGATGATAAATAAACCATAGAAGAATATAAGAGATGGTTTAGAAATTTGACATTAATTAGAAATGTCTAAATAGTAATGGTATTAAATAGACTATAATAGAACATATGATATTTGGGATGGAAGTATTTAATAATTAAATACGTATGAGAATAAGTTGTTCATGAAAAGGAATTGCACATGAGAATTGTGAAAGGTAGACTATGGTTACCTAAATCATAGACTTAAATATTTTTACATATGCACTAAACACTTTTTACATAAAGAGGTGTATCACATAGTTGAGATATTAATAGTAAATATCTAAAGATCTAAATAAAATATAGATTTTGGGATGTGTAATAATGAAAGTTGATCAAAAGTTAAATATTGGAAGTTAAGTATGTGAGGACTAATCATGTTTGTATTAGTATATAGTTAGTTGTGATATTGGTATGGTTTATTGAATCTTTAGATTATGATACTTACTGAGCTCAAAAATCTCACTGTGGTTCTTTATCATATTTTTCAAGAACAAGTGATAATAGCTTAAGAACAAAAAGGTTAAGATCTATTGGATATTAGAGTTTGCACAACATAGGCCCAGAGTGAAATTTTAGGTTTTTATTTTGATGTATTTAGTTTTAATTCGATCCATGTTTGTAAAATAAATTTGGATACAGTTTTGTAAACAAATAATATGATACAACTTTCCTATTTGGCTTAGATTTTATATTTATATGGCTCAATTATGCGAACATAATATGTTATGATGAGCTTTCACTGTGAGTTGTGATCATTCTCCGAGCAAAGAATCTAGTTCACAGCGTAGTTCCTAAAGGGATTGGGGGCCGGGTCGTGACAGTAGCAAAGGTTTTCGAAAATCATCCCACTGATAAAAAAGTTTTGAAAGTAAATTCATGCTTGCATTTTTCTTCATCGGCTTATGATTTTTAATTGATTAAAGATAAAACTAGTTTTGAAACTAGTTTTCTTATGATTTTTAGGATTCTTACTAAGTTTAGTCTCTCACACCAAAGACTACCCACTTTTCCTGGACAAGAACCATGGTGAGCAGGAGTAGTTGTTGTTGAAGAGTCTCCTGCTATGTTGTTTTCTTCTTGGAATGTTATATTTCTTTTGAAACTTTAGGGAGGACTTGCCAAAAACTAGTTGTGAATAATTTTAACCAAGCGCAAGTGTACAGTATTGTACCAAGTAATACAGTGATCAAAAATCGGATATTGTCCCACAAAGAACAATTTATAAAAGTTATTTATAAAACAAACTAAAATATCCTTGTAAAAATTAACTTAGAATTAAAATTAAAAAAAGGTAATGAAACTTAGTATAAATCTATGTGAAAGACGATTGAGAATCAAATTTTCACCCCTTGTAATTTTCAATTCATATGTCACAAGTATGCTATAACAATGTTAATTTGCTAATTCAAAACTTTAAATTGTATGACACAATAATATATCGATCTACTATGTTATAATGTTTTATTTGTTCTCATTATATGTTTATGCAAAAATTTAATAAAAGCTAAAGATGAGTTTCAAATGCGTTAGAAAATACAAATCTATATGTCTATAGTGAATGTATAAAAAAAACGTTAATTTTATGTCTAAAGCTAACTAACCATACATTATTAAATAAGAGTTCTAAACTCAAGTTACACTTCAGCACATATAAAAAATAATTTATGATTTAGAAAATTGCTCTTTTATCATAATATAATGAAACACAAAATTGAATAAATTAATTGATAAAACTATAGCAAATAACATGTAAATTTTAATTACAAAGTATGATACTTTATCTTGTCAATCTAAAAAAAGTTAGATCATTATTGAAAACACGACATACAAATAAAAAAAATTAAATATAGTCAAGAGATGAAGAAAATAAATAAAACAATTAACTAATCATTCTTGGTTGTTAATCTTTGAAGACCAGGTTGCTATGACATCCACGTCTCTCTCTCCACATACACAAAACTTGTGGAAAAATAAAGTCTCTACTGTATACTATGACTTCTACTGAACCACTTGCATTATTGAGGAGCTGTGTCGACTATTTAAAGAGACTTTAGGGCTTTGAATTAGGCAATCTCATAGATTTGTAAAGCTTTCCCATTCTTGAAAAGTGATTATTTAAGAATTGATAGTTTATTATTTTGGACGTTTGTCTGTTGTACATAGATTGTCTTAACACTTGATATGGATTTTTACAAATAAATGAAAATGCAGCCAATAAGAGCCCCTTGTAGCCACATGTAGGACGACTCTAACCCATTTTTTGATGCGCTCACATCAATAATGGAGGCACTCCAAAATCTTTTGGGAAGCACTAGGGAGAAGGATCTTGGTCTCATCCAGATGGCCTATTTTCAAGAGTTTTGCAAGATGAAACCACCTATGTTCGATAGTTGACCAAATACTTTGCAGACAGAGAATTGGCTCCAGGAGGTGGCTAAGCACTTTGAGTCAAGTTTCATGAGGCTTATCGAGTTGGTCTAGTGATCCATTATTTGGAGAAAATGACCCTTGGTTGGTGGAACTCAATACAGAAGATGTATGATGTTCAATCTAAGAAATAAGAATAGTTTGAGAAGCTTTTTTGTAACGCCCCGTTAATTGAAAAGTCCTTTTTCATTGATTTTAAAACGCGTCATAAAAATTTTTCGCTTTAATTAATTATCAATGGAAATTTATTTTTGAAGAAAACGTAATCAGAGTAAAAGTGTGGAATAATAATAGGATTTCAAAACATAACTTCCCAGTTTTCTAAATAAAAGTTCTAAAGTCTCTATTACACTGATTAAAATGTTCAAATACTGCCAATAGTAATTACCAAAATACCCTTTCTTCATCAAAACACAAATAACAAAATATCAATGTTTCCCAAAATATGTGAGCTACACCCATCAAGTCAATTCAACTGATAACACAAGGGGTCATCCTGGAACGCCTCATCTTCCACTGGTACAAATTCTTCATTATAATCATTACCTACATTATGGGGAAAACAATGAGCCTAACGCCCAGCAAGAATCAGAATTAAATGCAATGCAAGTGTGCATGATCATGCGATGTATTATAAAAAAGAACCGTATCTTGTCTGTTGTTTGGGGCGATGGGTACGTCTAGGTCTCGTGGCTTAACCGTATTTTCGACTAGAAAACACACCAATCGGGGTGTCACCACAAGCCATACCCATACACTTTTGTGGAAGCCATTGGGGATTTCAGAACAAGAGAATTGAGAATCTTACGATTCCCGTGGCTTAACCGTACCTCACCGCCCCCTAATTGGGAGTAGGCACTCCAATTGGGGTGTCACCACGACAACCATTCCCAACTCTCCCGAACCCCCACATGACTATTTACGTATATTTTAGGATGGCATATGATATATAAACAATTCATAAGCCCTAGGATGATGCATGAATGTCACAAACAAAATCATAGATCTTGCAATAGAAATATAACCAACTCAATTTTTGTTTGTAACCAGAATATTCAGCTTAGAGACAATGTAGCGACATATCCATTATCCAGGATTAGAAAAGGAATTTAAATCATGCAATACAAGTTTCTTATTTTTCATTAATCACGATGAGCAAAAAGGAACATGTTCAACTCATTCGAGAAGGAGGTACGACTTGTTTACTATCCTATACAGGTTCAATTCGAATAAATGGTTTGCTAGCATGTTCGGTTCAGTGAATCTAGGGTGAGTATCAGGACAGCAGTGCAAGGTTCCAAAATTGATAACAATATAATATTCTCTAGTCACGCTTCAACCAACCCAACTATGATTTCTATAATAAACTGAACCCTTCTCCTTAACTACCATACAACCTAAGTCAGAATTCCATGTTCTAAGAATCAACATTTGCAGTTAGTCACAGACTTTAACAATAACCTGACTAGGTTTGCATTGAAGTCATTATCCATTTATTCCACTTCATGTTATCATAGTTCAACAGCAAGATCAGATATTTTCTTTATAGTTGCAATCCATCATGCTTTTCAGTTCAGTCTCCACTAAACAATTTCATATCTTTCATCTAATCTATTCTTAGCATTCAATATGATGACAGTTTGCATTTCACAGAATTTCTACAGCAATAACAGAGTTCAACAATCGATTTTGCTTCACGTTTCAATCAATAATCAAGCAAACAAGGACCCGTAATGTAAGGCCATCCTTTGGCCAAAACAGTATCCCAATTCTTACCTTAATACTCAACTCAGCAATAACCAACAAAATCTCAGCAAGGTCCAATGACAGCAGCCAATAATTTTCCAAACTTTCAATGTTCCCTAAGCAGAGTAACGTTTAGATTCAAGGCACTATCAATTAATTAAGAACTGATCGGACCAAAAATCTCAAAGTAAAGCCCTTACCTTCACGTTGAGAACCTTAAAGAGTTGCACTGAATTGTCCTGTTCTATCAACACACCCACTTCACACTCATAGCAAGATAATCCCCTTTCACTCACTTAGTTCACCAATTTCTTCACACCCAACACAACGTAATACTCCCATTTTTTTCCAGAGACAATCACAAGGGAGAAGACTTACCATTTATAGACGAAAGAAAAGGAGGAAGAAGACGTCAGCTGCAGCAGGGGACTTCCAGCAAAGCCTAACCATCACACAACTCAAGGAAGGATGGTCCATTGAGAGGAAACCATGTGGGAGGACTATGGGAGAGATCTGGACGTTGCAAGAAAGGCCTAGAGAGAGAGAGAGAGAGAGAGAGAGAGAGAGAGAGAGAGAGAGTTGTCGATTTTTGTAAGAAATCAGAAGAGATATGATTTTTAAAATGGGTTTCTCGAAATTTTTCGATGTTGCGGACGCGAGTTGTCGTCCGCAGCCTCGTCCGCATCGTCCGAATGCATCCAGGGTTTAGAACAGATTCATTCGGATGCCATTTTGTTCCCATCCGCAGTCGACCGCATAATCCGAATTGTCCAGAATTTGGGACAGATTCATTCGGACACCATTTTTTTCCCATCCGCAGTCGTCCGCATCGTCCGAATTGTCCAGAATTTAGGACAGATTTATTCGGACGCCAGTCCGCATCGTCGTCCGCAACACAATAGGTTTGAAACAGATTCATTTGAATGCCATGCCTTCTTCTCCGCATCGTCCTCAGTGGCCATGACGGCATCCGCAACCCAACACTTATGAATTTTTTTTCCTAAGTTTTCACATTTAGATCATTTTTCTAACATTAACCCTAAACTTTTCATACTCAACTTTCGCTCATCGTTGCATAATTTGACAAAATAGTCATACAATAAGATTATCCAGAATTATTACATTATCAAAAAGGAAATATATTTTTCGGGGTATTATATTTTTCGATATCACTACAACAACAAGAGTAATTGAAATTCTATGATGAGGGCATTTCACGAGCTGACCCAAGGAGAGATGACAAATCTAGAATATCATGTTGGGTTCTTGGAACTATCGTAGTATATCTCGAGTATGAACGAATCTGAGAAAATAGTGAAGTTTTATATGGGTCTGAGGCTTAAGATCTGGAAAAGAATTTACAATTAGTGGATATAACTTGATAGCTTCTAACCACTCAATGAGTGGCCTCTTTTTCATTGATCATTGTCAATTTGACTGTGTTTACATTATTCAATTATTTACCACAGTATAATAGACTACTTTTTACACTACCACACTAATGGTTCATGCAACTAATTTTGATACTGATTTTACTTTTTATATGCACAACTTGTTTTTATAACATTTGATCTAGCATTTCAAATGACTATACTTCAATAGAGATTTTCCTTTGGTGAGACATTTTAGTACTTTTAGTTTAGAGTGACATGGTGGTTGTAATCAAATTTTTTTGAAATTCAATATTTTCGTTCCAATTACAGTTAGAATCAACTAAAAACTTTAGGTTGGATATTGTCATCTATCAAGTCTGGAGTGTGCTAGGATTAGAAACAAAGTCTATATCACTTGCATTCCATCTGATAAATTTAATTGATTAAATGATGGAAATAGTAAATTTGCTAATAGTTAAAAAGTTGAAGTGTATTTTATATAAACTAATTTGTGGTGTGAGCTATAATAACCCCTAAGGTCAGAATCATAATTGCCTTCTATTCTAGATTCTTTTTTTCCTAGTTACTAATATTTATTTCAATAATCATAAGCCCAAAACCTTTATCCATTTCAAGTTATCAAAAGAACAACATATTTAAATCTATTCAAATATTTTATTGAAAACTATCACAACCTACCAAAAAAATTAGGCTAGAAATCCAAAAAGAACAACCTAAATCTTCAATAGAGTTTAATCGCTCGACCAAAGGTACTTCGAGTGGTTAACAACGAAAGACTTAAGACCCAATTAGCCAACACATGATGGGTCTAGCTCCACATTGGGTGATCATCATAATATTAAATAAGTATAATGATGCAACAAACAAATGTGCAGGTATAAAATTACAGTCATCCAAATGAAATAAATAAAGAAAAGAGCAATCATGCCCACCAAATAAAATCAAAACACTTTTACTTGCCCATGGTAACGAGATAACCAAGTCCTCATGTAATACCCTGATTTTTCGTAATAGAATTAAGCAAAGTTAATTGGAAAATTAATAGAGTGTAATAGGATTATTGGAATAATTATTTAAGTGATGTTAGAATTGAGTTGGAAGGAATGTAAATTAATTAAGAGGTAAAGTGAATTAAATTGAATTAGAATAAAATTGATTAAATGAAAGAAATGAAGAGGATTTAAAATAAATGAAAGGAAATGATTTAAATTGGAATTGATTAAATGAATTAAAAAATGAGATTAATTAAATAAAAGGATTAATAAAATAAAATAGAATAAGTGAAAGAAGAAGTGAAGCAGCGACGTTTTGGCGCGGGGATGAATTTGTCTCGGGACTGGTTGACATATCGGTCGACTGTTTCTGTCGACCGGAGCTTCAGTTTTTGGCAAAAAATCACATTTCTCCCACAACCAGTTTTCTGCTTCTCCGACGATTTCTCGTGCTTCTTTAGCGAACGATTAGGACTTTCCATGCGTCATAATCAAATTGGACTTTCTCCATTGATATGTGTGATTGTCCATCAGCTCTTGCTCCCCGTAAACTTCTTCTTGTCTATAAATCATGGGTAGTAGGTGATGTATTTTGTAATTTTATAGAGTGAAGGAAAGCGTGGCAGTAGAAAAAAAAGGAAATGGGTGAGTGAGTGAGGGCTTCCAGAGAGGGAGTTTGAGAAGAGAGAAAAGGAGAGGGAGATACTTTAGGGCTTCAAATTACATAGTGGGAACGGGGTGTTACTTGATTCCCTAGTGTGTGCCATCCTTCTTTCTTGCTTCGGGGGCTGTTATCGGCAAGGTAGTGCTTCTGTGCAGAGAAATTTTCAGATAAGAAATAGGGTGTAGTTGGCCAATGGAGGCCCTACATCATGGGATTTTGTTGGTGTTAATTTCTGCTTTTGTTGTTGCTGCAAATTTTGGATTGTTGCATTGATTTCTTGCTGATAATTGCGATTATATTGCTATTAAGAGAAACAAAAATTGTCAATAATAGTTGGATGGAAGAAATGGGAAGGTTGCTGTCTGTGAGGTCATGAAATGAATTGTTCTAGTTGTTACTGCCATTGTTGTTGGACCACGTATGGGTTGTTGCTGTCTTTTTTTTAAATTGGTTCTGAAATGGAGAATATGGATTTGAATTAAAGTTATTTGTTGCTTGTGCTCACATGTTGATTAACTGTTCACTGCTTTTGGTTGAAACTTGAGGAATTGATATATATACTGCTTAAATCATTCACTGCCTCTTTGATGGAAGAACTGCATAATATAGGCCATGTTGGTATGTTCTTGAGAATTAAAGAGAATAGATTGTGGGGCTTAGGTTTGATCCGAGAGGCTAGAAGTCTGTGTAAGAATCTGATAAACGCCTATTGGCTTCATAAATTGTTGTCTATTAACACTTGCATAGATTATTTTAGTAACCACTTCTAATATAATTACTTGCATAGATTACTTTAATTGTTACTTTCTAATATAATTGCTTACATAGATTATTTAATAGCCACTTTCCAATATAATTGATCTCTGTCTTGGTTCTACAAAATATTGATAGAATGCTATATAGGTGATTTGTTTAATAGTTCTTCTAATGCATTTGTTTTTGGAATTGTTCTCTATAAATCACTGAGAAAATGCTGGATGACAGAAATGGGTTGTTTTAGCTTAAGCATGAACTATTATATCACTGCTTTTATATCATGTTTCCATTTTGTATATTCTATATATTGTTGTGAACTGTACATGACATGACATCCATGCATCACTATTAGAGCTTATGAAATTGTTGACATATGCATGACACACATAACAAACGTAAATAGGCGTGTGGGGTTCGAGAGATTTGGTGACGGTCCATTAGTGGTGACACCTATAATGGATGTATCTCCTCCCACATAGGGAGCGAGTGACGGTTAAGCCACATGGACCATAGGATGTATCCTCTTCTCTTGTACCGGAAATCTCCAATGCTTGGAAACAAAAGAGAATGGTGATAGTCATCGTCGGTGATACCTCTAATGGATGTATCTCCTCATCGGAGTAATGGTTAGCCACATGACCATAGGATGCATCCTTTCTCTCTGTATAACAGAAAAGATATGTTCTTTTCTGAGACATATTGCATGAGCACGCATTGAGCATGAGTATGAACATTGCATTTCATCCTATTTCTTGCTGAGCGATAGACTCATTGTTTTACCCGTGATGTAGGTATGTACGAGAAACAGGAGAACAGATCAGAGACAGTTGAAGAAGGATTTGCACGTGCGAATCTTGTGGTTGGCTAGGAAAAAGGGTTTTGTAAGGAAAGGGTTAAAAGGTTTTGTAAGTGTTTTAGTAAATGTCTTAAATTGCAAAGGTTTATTTATTGTAATTTTAAATGTTTTGTTCAAAAAGTCTTCCACTGTATTTACAAAAGAAAAGTTTAAAATTTTACACGTTTTTAAAAGTAAGAAAAATCGGAGCGTTACATCTCAACGATACAGATCATGTTGCTCATTACTAGAATCACCTCCTTAAACAAAGTTGTAACATCCTATAACTTTTTACCGTATAAAAATTTTCTTTCCTTTAAAACACTAGTAGGGAAAACCAAAATAACAAACAGTGGAAGTCTTAACCATAAAAAGTATTACAAACCAGTAATTTAAAAGTCATTTAAACAAACCTTGCTAAAACGTTAACTTAAAACAGTTTAAGACTAATAAACAGTTGAAAGTATTTTGAATCACTTAAAGCAATTAAATACGTTTATTCCATTTTCGTAAGCCATAACCCCCAGGGTCAATGTCGCCAATATCACAAACGTCCAACCCGGCAATACTCCATCAATTACATCCTTTATCAGCTTTATCCAATCATTGGCTCCTTACCTACATCACAGGACCTAACTATGAGCATAAAGCTCAGTAAGCGGTATAAACGTAAAACATGGAATACACATACAAAGTTTGTAACATCGTTTACAATTTTTTCTTTTGCGTATCTATTACTGTTTCTATCTTTTACTATTATTTATTTTCTTTCTGTGCCAGGCGTATCCAACTGGACCACAAAAATCGCTATTTACTTATCTTTGGTTTCTATGCCGGGCGTAACCAACCGGACCACAAAAACAAATATTTATGTATATTCCGTTGAATTCTGTTACTGTTTCATTTTTATTTAGTTCCAGTTATCCATCTAAGTGTTAGAGATGTCAACTTGACAAGGTAGAGCGGTTTATGCACAAGGCGGCCATCCTGTGGCACACACCTAGGCGACCAACTCAAAAACCCACATCTCTAACCACTATTTACGTTTATTCACTTTCGTATACTTTAGGATTCCAAGTCTTAACATTGTTGTACGCATACAATCCTATCTAATGTGTTCCTTGATCGTATCCTCAAAACGTGATTCATTCATAAATAAGAAACTGAACCTAAATCTAATAAACATACAATTCAAACAATCAAGCAATCAAACAAACAAACCCTAATTTCCGTGATGTATTATTCTCTTTCGGACAAAACACATACAATGCCACTTACCTGAAGTCCTTAGCTTTAGCGAGTTAGCACTTAGAATTATCCTTCGCAAAACCTATTCATGATTAACACACATATAGCTATCAATTTCCAATAACAGAGTCCTCTATCTTTAACTAACGTAGACCCTCTAGGTTCACTTGACAGTCCTTAGAATAAACCCAATGGACAACAATAACCAAGCTAATAACATAAATCTAATAACAAAACATGGTTATAATCACTTCCGTATCAAAATTGTAGTATAGGTTCATTCATACCCTTCATTACTTAATTTCCAACCACAACAATCTATATCCAATAACCACCCAATCCAATAATTCCATACTATAAAATCCCTTAACAATTTATGCAACAGAGAACATGCAAACCAATATGCTCAAATCCTCAATAACAACTCAGTAATAAGGCAAGCAACACAATATCCAGATAATTTTCTCCAGCAATAATCGAAGTAAAGTAGTTAACTAATGCATATTGTGAAACTCAAAGATGCCCCACAAAGATAGTACATACCTCAATTTTCACCACGATTCCTTTCTCTAGAAATCCCTCTTAGCTTCCTAAAATCCTAGAGTTTCTCACTTTCCTCCTCTTCCTCGTTTACAAAATACTCTCGGCTCTCTCTATCTCCATTTTGAAATCACAGTAGCAGTTCACTCTTTCACTATCTAAATGATGCAACTTGTCTCTCTGTCACAAAACTTACAACAAATCCTTCACGATCTCCATCCTTTCTCTGCCACCCTCTCTCCTTCTCTCACAAAAATTCACAGCAAGGCAGCATCCTCAGAGAACCATCTCTCTCTCACACAAAATCACCAGAGTTTCCCCATTGTCTTTCCAAAACTCCCAACTTCAATTCGTTTTCACTATTTATAGACCACTCATAGCGCCTCTTCAACATCTAATGAAGGTGAAGAGCCAAGGGACGCAACCCTTCAACATCCAGATGCGTCAAACGGTTAATCTAGAAGCTTTCAAGCAACGACGTTTCCATTTCTGGCGACTTTCTAGATCTTCGGTCAATCGTTTCCTCTTTGGACGATCGACTGCCAAACACAATTATCGACCGCCAACCACAGACGGCGGTCGATTGCTTCCCATAGTGGATGATCGACCGCCACTAAATCGATCAGCCGTAAAATCTTATTTTCTAAATCACAAGACAATCACGCCAGTTGATCAAATCCTTTGGATGATCAACTGGCAATATTTCCATAATACTGTTTGATACAAATGCAGGTCGCTTAATTCTTTCAGTGGGCGATCAACTGCCATTTTCCTTCCAATCGACCTCCAATCCATATTTTACCACTTAGTGAATTACAGGTTGATCACTATCAACCTCTAAGATCAACCTCCATTTCATCTATCATCGACCACATTATTTCTTCTTATATATATATATATATACACATATATAGTGAATTACAAGTTGATCACTATCATCCTCTAATATCAACCTCCATTTCATCTATCATCCACCACATTATTTCTTCTTTTATATATGTATATATATATATATATACATATATAGTGAATTACAAGTTGATCACTATCAACCTCTAAGATCAACCTCCATTTCAATCTATCATCCAACACATTATTTCTTCTTTTATATATATATATTTATTTATATCCTAATTATTCCTAAACTTCAATAACCTCCTTACTAACTTCTTATAATATTACCTCCTTATCATCTACTAAGTCTCTAGTTTATTCTTATATCTCACAAACAAGTCTTACTTCCAAAACCAACACTAAATCCAATATACCCATGAATATTAAGAATATTAATATATTCAACTCTTACTAATAGATTGAACAAAAGCTTTTATCCGTCACCTCCAATTTCACTGACTATAGTTCACTAATCTAGTCGTACTATCATCTAATCTAATTTCAATATTATTGAACAATTCTCTAATAAATCTTAATCCTTCCCCAAGCCAAATAATCCGAGGGTATTATTTTTCACTTAATCCAAATATGTTTCACTTGACTAGTATCTTAATTATCCATTTCAGCTCCTAATACCCCAAGATCATCACTTAAGCCATGCGTTTAGCTCTACAAAAATTCAGGATATTACAAAAGTAGTCGTTCATAGTCAATTAACTAGACTTACTTGCAAATTTCTAGTGTTATATTTAATGTTTTATGAACTATTTTATGAATTTTTCACAAATCTCAATCTTATCATTATATTTCAATTAGTACAATGCTTAAAACACTTAAATATCATCAATTAACCTCTTAACAGGATAAAATCCATGATGAGGTCATCTAGAACAAATATATAATAGTGAAAACTCTTTGTTAGTATAGTGGCATTAAAACCTAGCACTGCGGTACTGCACTCCCATGGGGTGCTCACATTCTTTGCTCAATATAGTGGTGTAGATGAGCCTTGCATTGTTGTGAAAAAGTGTGTTTCATGGATATGATCCTGACATTGCAATGTTATATTCATGACCATCATGGCTCTAGAATAGATTTTAATGTTGCCACAATGCAACATGAATGGTGTTGGGGCACTAGCTCAACTATAATCTAGAAAATGGGTTTTTTCAATTGTCCTTTACATTCTTTGTCCATAACTACTAACCAACCAACCAACACCACACATTTGACATTTAGATAATTAATTTAATAACTAGAGTCATTCATACATAGATTCATTCTCAAAAATCAGAAATTCAATACCAAAAATATTATTAAACAAATATATGGTAGAAAATGTCATATCTCACGAATTTCTTCAAGAAATTCCTTGATTCGACCCTTATGCATGATGAATACTCTAATTACAAACATAGCTGCCCACTCTAGCAGCTCCTCACCATATTCCCTTTTCTTTTTCTCTCTTCTCTCTCTCACCTTTTGTCTACCTCTCTTTCTCTCTGTCTTACATGAAGATAAAACAAGGAGAGTTTTAAAGATGAAATATCCTGCTCTTTATGAAAAGGGCGACACTCCTTTTACATGTCAACGACTACATTAATTAGTATAACTATTATTTCTACTATCTTAATATAAATTTAATCTCTGATTTTCTATTTGTTGAAATCCATTTATGATGTGCCAGCGAAACCTACGACTGACAACCAAGCATGGAGATTTTCTAACTTTAATTCAGTTCTTTTTGTAGGTGATCAAGGGGAGGAGTATGTTCAAATCTTCTTTTTTGTTCATCCAGCATCCATGGGTATCATGGAATTATTCAAGATCAAGCATAAGTGGAAGATCAAGTACAAGTTTAGAAGATTTCTTTGACGTTTTAAAATTGTAGACAATCTTACTCCCGAGTAGTATTTGGATTATTTGGCTGTCTTCATGGTCTTATATCAAAAGTCTGCTTCATGAATATTGTAGTGACGTCTCAAGCTTTCTAGAATGGGGTCTTGCCTTAATATTGGAGTTTATTTGCTATGCCAAAAGGTCAGCGAACATAGATCTTCATTTTCTATTAAAGAAGCTCAATCTCACTTACTCGGAATTGATTCCCAATTCAATTTGAAGATGGGCCTAGAAGAATGATCCATTAGATCATTGTTGCATGCAAAATTTAAGAACTTATTTATGGTTTATTTTACTTATTTTATCTTAAATTTAATAATCAATTGTTAGTGACACTCAGTTAGGACATGTCTAGCCGAGCATGTGTCTTTGTAAGGCCATTTTGGTAAGTTGTCTTTAAGAAGGTTGTCCTAATTTTGTGGTGTATTTAAACCCTCTATAAGGTCTGCCCTAGGGGATGAATTTTTCAGCTAAAGAACAGATTTTCAAATGTGGTGTTTCCCTCCCCTTTTGGCCATTCTCATTTAGTGGTGTTACCCGATATAGTTTTGGTTTTCAAATTGGTTTCACCATTTTCTTGTAAGTTTTAGGTGATTCCTCTTCATACTACTCCTTTCTCCACCTCTTTCTAGAGGTAGACATCCCCAACAAAGAAGTAGAAAGCTTTCAAAGAACCAAGTTGGAGTGCTTCCACCATTGGAGGCCATTGAAGTCAATAGGCACGATTTCGGTGCCTATTCGGACCAGCTTGCACCCCGTCTTCCATATCTTCGTCTCCCAAATGTTTCTTACCCTGATTTTTTGGAGAGCTTCTTTTTCCATTTTAGAGTGAGGCGTGGTCCAAATTTCATGCCATTTGAACTCATATTGAATGAGTTACGCTTTCTACCATTTCGGTCCAATTCTTTCCTTATTGGGCGCTCAGGCCAGTTTGTACCCCTTCATCCATAACTTCCTCTCCCAAATGAATTTTAGTTTTATTTTTGGTGGACTTCTTTTTTCTTTAAAGAGCAGTGTGTGGTCCAAATTTGACATTATTTGGACACATATTGACTAAATTAAGCTAGTTACCATTTTGGGTCCGATTCTGCCTTAATAACAGCTTGCATTAAGGGTTTTCCATATACCCCCTATCCATGGTGCGTCATTTGGTACCAGAGTCTATTTTGACCCTATCAACACCTTATTTGTGTGTTCTTATCCATTCTACATGATGAAAAGAGGCTGCAAGTATGCTATAGATTACATGACAGAAGAAGAAGACTTACAGGCTTCTATTCCCACTTTTAGTGGGTTAGAATGGTTAGAAGATTACATTGAATGGGAAGAAGAAGTTGAAGAAGTTTTTCACAATTCCCATTTTTTAGAGAACACCCTGGTGAAACTTATTTCTTCAAGGTTTAAAGGAAGAGCTTCATTGTGATGTAGCAATTTGATTATTAGCTGAAGAAGAGATGGGGAAGAAGCCATCAACACGTAGGGCTTAATGAAAAGGGTTCTGAGAAGAAGATTTTCTTCAAAGTTTACCAAGATGGCTCCATCTTCACCACCACCCACCCGATCCTAGAAGAGTCTTCCCAAGAGTCAGTAAGTCCAACTGTTTGACATGCAATCCACGCTAAAACATATAGCTCAACTACTCGACAATTTAAGAGCAAAACAAGGGTATTTGTACTCTCAACTTATGCAACCATTTGGTCATGATAAAATAGTTGAAGAACATGTGAAGGTTGAAGAAAGGAGAGATGATCACTCTTTCGTAGTGGCTAATCAAGAAGAAAAGTTGGCAGAGGAGATCATATTTCCCCAAGAAGGGCCACTTCTTATAATGGAAACTCAGTTGGAGGAAGAAGTTTGCTGGGAAGAAGAATGTCTATGGGAGAAATTTTTTTTATAGCCAATGTTTCATCAAAGAAGAAATTTACTCTTTGAGTGTTACTAAAGGCAGTTGTGACATCATGACTTCCATGGTAGTAGATGAGAAGATTAGGGTGGAAACTTTCTCACTTCCTAATCTTTATATCCAAAACTACCAAAATGGAGAATCAAGAAAAAGAGCCGATGCTATTCCTAAGAGGTACATGACCTTAAGTTCATTAATTACTTGGCTTCTTAGAATTGGATGATTAAAAATCTTATTGCTTTTAGTACTAACTTGGCATTTTGGTTTAGAAGTTTTGATATGGTGGCTAAGGATGTTTTATTTAATTATGATGGAAATTCATTTGTTGATGACAATGTTGGCATGCATAGTGGTAGGACAAGAGAAATGTTATTGATCGTAAAGTATCTTGGTGTTGAACTTACTTGCTATTTTGGGGCTAGATTACTTGGCTTTGTGTCGATCAAATATACTTATATAGGTGATATGGATTTTGGCTATTTATATGAGAATTGTGGTTCTAAGGCTGAATGTGGTTATCAAATTATTGATGGATCGTTATTTAAGGGAGAAAAGTTATGTTTGCCTTGTTATATCATTCGAGATTCACTAAGTAGAGAAACTCACGAAGGAGAGCTTACAAACTATGTTGGGAAAAAGAAGGTTTTTGAAGATGTTAAAGTACTAAATTTTTGGCCATCTTTTTCAAAGAAAATTCACAAGAATGTGGAGAAACGAATTATTTGTATGAGGGCTAAGATTTTATTACAACTCCATGAATTTTTTTCGCCCTTGCCGATTCCAAGTCACCCATGGGTAGAGACTAGCTTGGATCTTGTTTTTGTTTTGACCCAAACATCATGGAAGAAGGAAGTTAACTTGATAGTGGTTGAAATATTCTCCAAGATAGCATGTACAGTAATGGATGATTCTTATCTTATTGACAAACCAATTCGCAAGAAAATGGTGAGGATGCAATGGATACCATATTCAATTGTTTTGGATAGAGACATCAAACTCTTGAACTTTGTTTGGAAGACCATTGAGTATGGAGTCTCAACCATTTTGAGTGTTCAAGATTTTTCTACTTATCATGGGCAAGGAAAAGAAGAAGAAGTAGAATGCTCTTTGCATTTGTGGTCAAATCCTCTTCAACCTTGGGAGGATGATGTGCCACCGAAACCTACGACTGACAACCAAGCATGAAGATTTTCTAACTTTAATTCTAGTGTTCTTTTTGTAAGTGATCAAGAGGAGGAGATTCTCAAATCATCCTTTTTGTTCATCTAGCATCCATGAGTATCATTGAGTTATTCAAAATCAAGCATAGATGGAATATCAAACACAAGTTTAGAAGATTTTTTATTCGTTCCAAAACTGCCGACAATCTGACCCCTGAGTAATATTTGAATTATTTGGCTATCTTCAAGGTCTTATATCAAATGGTCTACTTCATAAAGATTGTAGTTGACTTCTCAAGCTTTCTATAATAGGATTTAATTAACATTGGAGTTTATTTAATATGCCAAAAGATCCGCAAACATAGAGCTTTGTTTTCTGTTAAAGAAGCCCAATCTCACTTACTCATAGTTGAAGCCCAATTCAATTCGAATAAGGGCCTTGAAGAATGATCCATTAGATCATTACTGCATGCAAGATTTAAGAACTTATTTATGGTTTATTCTATCTTAAGTTTAATAATCAATTGTTGGTGTCACTCGATTAGGGCATGTCTAGCCGAGCATGTGTCTTTATAAGGGCATTTTGGTAAGTTGTCTTTAGGAAGGTTGCCCTAATTTTGTGGTGTATTTAAACCCTCTCTAAGGTCTTCCCTAGTGGAGGAACTTTCAGCAAAAGAACAGATTTTGAAGTGTGGTGTTTCCCTCCCCTCTTGTCCATTCTCATTTGGTGGTGTTATCCGATTGAGTTTTGGTTTTCAAATTGGTTTCCCCATTTCTTGTAATTTTTAGGTGATTTCTCTTAGTACTGCTCCTTTCTCCACCTCTTTCTAGAGGTAGACATCCCCAGCTAAGGAGTAGAAAGCTTGCAAAGAACCAAGTTGGAGTGCTTCCGAGATTGGAGGTCATTGAAGTCAATAGACACAGTTTAGGTGCCTATTCGGACCAGCTTGCACTCCTTCATCCATATCTTCCTCTCTTAAATGTTTCTTCCACTGGAATTTAGAGGGCTTCTTTTTTCCATTTCAGAGTGAGGTGTGATCCAAATTTCACGTCATTTGAATGCATATTGGATGAGTTACACTTTCATGCTATTTCAGTCCAATTCTTTCCTTATTAGGCGCTCAGACTAGTTTGTACTCCTTCGTCTATAACTTCCTCACCCGAACGAATTTCAGTGCAATTTTTGGAGAACTTCATTTTCATTTACAGAGTAGTGCGTAGTCGAAATATCACGTCATTTGGACACATATTAATTGAGTTAAGTCAGCTGCCATTTTGGGTCCGACTCTGCTCTAATAACTGCTTGCATCTAGGGGTTTCCATATTCCCCCTATATGTGGTGCATCAATTTATCATCCGAAGAATAATTCAAAATGTTTACTTAATTAATCTCCTAATTAATGTCTACTTTAATGAAAATAATTATTTTAAAATGGTTTAATCGACTAGTTGAGATAATAAAGCTCAACCATTAAATTAAATTTATAGTAGTCATCATCATTTACAAAACTATTATCAAATTTTAAGAAAACAATAGCCAGGCATTGGATCTTATGTTTTAGTAAGTCTTCCTTTAACTTGAAATCTTGTGCTCTAAGGGACCATGTAAAAGTCACTTATTAAATTGAGATCATAACTCTTATACAATTAATAGTGTAAGTACAATTTTGTCCACCAAAAATAGATAAAATTACAATCTCATATCTATACGCTAGGCCCTACCCATTCAGTCTCATCAATGTGTCTGTGGCCCAACCTCAAACTAGGCATAGGTCATAAAAGGTTTTGGAAGCCAGTCTTTTTCATGAAATGTTTTCATCCTTCGCCATGGCGCCAAATGAAAGTTGTCACTAGAAACTCTCCAACAACTACTTTGTGGATCTGTATTATCACTCGAGATGTGGAGCTCAGGAGGGTGCCTTTGGGATTATTTTTTTTTTTGTTGTTTTTTAATTATGTTTTTCTTGGTCTACAAATACTATACAATCAATTTTTCACTACTCGCCGATTCTCTCAACTCCCTCCTATCTCTCAATTCTTGTAGCTTCTCATCATCATCTAAGAATAACCATTAATCAATTATACTGCAGTGTTGCATTTGATTATTTTTTGTTACACTTTGACTATACTCATAGCAAACTTTGATAACATTAATGATGATATCAATGTGATAGAATTTATGGGATCACCATCAAATTTTACTATCCATGCATTACCTAGTAGTAAAAATCATGAAGAAGATGGGTGAGAAGTGATTGAGAGGATAGAGATTACACTTGATAATGAAGATAAGGGAAAAAAATTAAATGTTTATATTATAACACATTTTTAAGTAGAAAAGAAAATGAACATCTTAAAAGGCATAGATTATCATGTTCTCATAAGCATAAAATTGATATAAGACAATATGCACAATTAGATAAAGATAAGGAAGATAATTTGTCAATGTTTCAATACGATGAAAGTAATGCTAGGACAAAAATAGGAGATTACATGATTAGAATCAAACTTCCATTATTGTTCATTAAGAAACATGATTTAACAGGTATAATTCAAATAGTATTTAATCCTCAATACTTGGATTTTTGGGTTTTCAATTTTAAAAGAGATGTTATGAAAAAGTTTAAAACTCAAAAAATGAAATTAAAAAGTTTTTTTTTAAACTTGGGGTAAAATATGTTTAACGTCAGAAGAGTTATTTCTCTTTGAATGCACATTACATTAATGAGAAATATAATTTATGTAAACATATAATTCATTTTTCATGGTTGAATATTTCATATGGGGTTTGTAATTGGAAACACAATTTTAGACAAACTTATAATTGGAGCATTTTATCTAAAATATTTTCTTTCACTTTAGATAATGCTTGTAGAATGAAATGTATGTGCGAAAAAGTTGGTATCTGCAGGGTGATGTGTAAGTGTCCGCAGATGATGTCAGTAGAATGAAGTGAACCCTCAGAAGTGTTGGTATCCGCGGATGTGAGGAGGTATTTGTGGTATGATGTGTATTCGCAGAATTAGGTGTCCACAAAAGTGTTGGTGTCGGCAGAATGAGATGTGTCAATGGAAAAATATGTGAACGTGATGGATAGTGATTGGCGGACAATATGAGTTTTATTGCAAAATGAGGTATATCCGTAGAAGCATCGGTGTCCACAGAAGCATTGGTGTCCATGGAAGAGTTGTTGTCCGCTGAATGAGATGTGTCTATGGAAAAATATATGAACATGATAGGTAGTGATTGGCAGACAATGTGAGGTGTATCTGCAAAATAAAGTGTATCCTCGGAAGCTTTGGTGTCTACGGAAGCGTTGTTGTTAATGGAGTGAGATGTGATAACGAAAAAATATGTGAACATGGCAGATAGTTATTGAGAGACAATGTGAGGTGTATCCATAGAAGTATTGTTGTCCATGCAAGCATTGTGTCTACAGAAAGATATGTGAACATGGAAGATTGTGATTGATAGAAAATGTGAGCGAGGTGGCTATCCGCACTAGATACCCACAGGGAAAATGCACTCGTCCACAATAAAAGCACATGCGCCTGCAGTATTAATACGAGACATGCATGACATGTCTGTCCATTGAATTTTTTAACTGTTGATTTATAAAAAGGAAGGTTGAGACAAAACCCTAATCATTAATGTATTAGGAGCCACAAAATTTTATATTTTTCTCGCTAATTCTCTAGCAGAAAGCAAAATGTGCTATAAATGAGGAGGATTAGAAGTTGACCTGAAGCAAATAACCATTCTAAGTTATCAAAACTGTGTTAAAGCCCCAAGATAAGTGATGTTTGCATGTGTTTGACCTTTGGTTTACATCACAAAGTGCTAAGTTATTTGCTTCTCTTGTTTTCTATTGCATTGTTTGTGAAGACATTGATCGAGGATGTGTTATTGTGATATTAGACATTGATCGTGGAAGTAATGTTTATTTCTTACCTTTATTTTAGTTACTAGAATATATAGGATGATATAATGATGTAAGAACTTTGGAGATATATTGTTTTTTTGTTTTGCATGTGCTATTACACTAGAAAGATATTACGGTATTATATTCTGCATGGTAAGATCATGTGTACTCATGCATCATGAAAAACATTTCCTTTAAGAAAGATTGAAAGACTGAAAGATTGAATAACATACATAAATAGTCGCTTATGGGGTGGCATTCAAGTTGAGTGCCCCGCATGAGGTGCACCTAATAGTGCCACTCTCTTTTCTAGCGATTGGACTGTTAAGTGAAAGAAAAATAAAGAACGAAGACTGGAAATGACATGTTTTTACAAACTCTATCTCTTATTCATGTTATATATGCATCTCTTACTAATGTTTAGGCTCATAGATGAACTTTGTGATGTAAGTAAAGAAAACTTTATTGATGTACCCAATATTGGAAATGAAGGATAGTTGTGGTTGAACGAGTACTCTCATGAGCGAGGTTGTGACGCTGTTAGAGCGATATTGACCTGTGGTGAAGACTAAAGAAAGATGATTTATTTTGAGGGATTTTCAATAAGTTAACCATGAAAGATTTATTTATATGATAAAAAGGTTGACTTTACGTTAAGATATTTTTACAAAGTATTTTATTTTGTTGACGGTTTGGTATTGAAATAGATTTACACATATTTACATTGAATTTTGATTAAAGGTCATTGCTTTGGATTTTTAAACTAATTTATTGAAAATGATCTTCCACTGTCTCTTTTATTTTTGGATTTTAATTTAGGCTTTTACAAAAAGACTTCCATTGTTGTGTTATTTTCAAAGAATAGAATTGACTTTAAAATAATTTGGCATAAAAAGGGTTTTCGTTAGGGGGCATTACAAACCTACTTCAGATGTACTCATATTGTAGTAATGTTTTTTTTCTTAATTTAATTAATTATTGATGTTTAATGAGTATTTGATTTGTATTAATGAAATAAAATATTTTTTATAATAAAATGTCTATGTTTTTAATGTAAAACTAACAAAAAATAAGATCAAACCGTTATGCTTATGTATTAATAAAGTATAACAAAATTGAATTAAGAAGAACATTTATAAGTTGGCATTGTGGCAGGCAAATCCATTGCCATGATGCCAACTGTTCTTTACATGTTAAAAAAATGGTAGAATGATTCAAGGCACTACATCTATAAGTTAGAGCTACAACAAGCAAATCCACTGCCGCATTGCCAACTGTATGTTCATTTAAAAAAAAACAAAAGGGTAGAACGTCTGGCACAACTGCTACAAGCTTAGGGCTGTGATGCCTAATGTTATTCTCAATGCATGAGAAAATAGATTTATCATTTTATTAGTGAAAAACATCAGCTGGTGAAAAATGCAAGCATGATTTATATTCAAAACTTTTTATTGTTTTAAAAACTAGCTCTAAGAGCTATTGGTGTGAGCAATTGTTGAAAACAATGTTGCATACTATAGCATAGCTATATAGAAAATAATGTCATTACTTTTTTTCATAGAAAATAGGATTAGTGAAAATAAGACCACTCATAAACCTTTGCACAACCAATGCCTGAAGCCACACAAGAGAAAGAGAATCAACTATTCTAAGACCCGTCAAAACATAATGAAAAGAGCTGCCTCAGCTACGATATCATGCATACAAACAAAAACCTTCATGCAGCATAAGGTGTATATCAAGCAAGTTGTCAAAAACATGGGCCTAAAATAGCCAGACACTCCATTCGAAAATAATATGAAATACCATGCATGCTGAAAGTAAACATGTAAAACCAGTGTACATATAATATAAAAACTAATATGGTATTAAACAAGGCATGTTGAGTTTTCTTTGTGATCTGTCACAAAATAAAGGTTTTAAAAACCATGATGCATGAGCGAATATAGTAAAAGAAACCCCTATCTCCATGGCATTTAGCTTTCCTACCACTAGGGATGGTACTCTCATGAACTGGCTAGATGCCATGATGTGCCACAACCCAAGTCTTCAGCCCATCCAACCCACATTTTATTTTTATGGTTTTTAATTTTTTTTAGTAATTTTATTATGTCTTATGTAGGTTTAAGTTTCAAATTTTAAAATATGTGACCCTTGACTAGAGTTATGTTCTAACCGAGTTTGGCTCATGTTAGGAGGACATTTTGGAGGTTTCCTTTATAAGGACTTATACCTTATTTTTATGAGGGCTATTTAAGCTCTCTTTAGAGCTCTTTGAACTTAGTTTTGGAATAAAAAACAAATTGGAGATTTTCTTAGTTTTGGAATATCAAAAATAAATTAGAGATTTTTTTTCTCTAGTGGACTCTTTAAATTAGCTTCTTGATGATCGACTTCTATTATCATTCTAGTGTGGTGAGCTTGAGTGTGGCGCTAAGTGGTAACTTCATCTACCTTTCTCAAGGTAGAACCAAAGTAAGTTTCCATTTTTCACTCTCTTTTGAAAGATATCCATCTCTTTGAGAATGGTATTTGTTTCTTTCAAGTTTTCTATAATTTCTGTCTAAGTTTTTCTTTGTTATACCATTCCTAAGTCATTTCATTGCATTTTCTTTATTGTTCTCATATTTTGTAGCTTGAATATTCCTATTCGAACTACAACTCTTCATCTTTTGGTCACCAATTTGCTCTTAGCAGTCGTCCACTCTAATGTATTTCTAAAATCTAAAGTCCTTTCCAAACTATCTCCCTCTTGTCCATGTAGGACAGTATGCTCGCCTATAGAGGGGGATGAATTAGGTGTCCTAAACTTTTTCATACGACAATTATTATCTCTAATCCCTAATTGATTTAACACATAAAATGCATACAATTAATAACAAATAATAAAGAGTTAAGGGATAGAAAAAGTGCAAACCAAATTTGTTCATGCAGTTCAGCAACTCCGGCCTATGTCCACGCTCCAAGTTTTCAACTTGGAGATCCTTAAACCACTAACCTCCCCGGTTAGTGAAGATTGGCTTCACAGGTGCCAATGAAACCTTTACAAGTTAACTATTGCAGGGCGTCACCATTCTCTTGACTGTTCACAGGGCATCACCCTTTATTTGCCGTTTGAGTACAATAAAAAGTAAAACTAAAAATCCTAACTCTCCCAAATATAATAAAGAGTTAAGGGATAGAAAAAGTGCAAACCAAATTTATTCATGCAGTTCAGCAACTCCGGCCTATGTCCACGCTCCAAGTTTTCAACTTGGAGATCCTTAAACCACTAATCTCCCCGGTTAGTGAAGATTGGCTTCACAGGTGCCAATGAAACCTTTACAAGTTAACTATTGCGGGGCGTCACCATTCTCTTGACTGTTCACAGGGCATCACCCTTTATTTGCCGTTTGAGTACAATAAAAAGTAAAACTAAAAATCCTAACTCTCCCAAATATAAAATCTCAAGTTTGGGAGTTGGAGAGTTGGTTTGACACTCAATTACATAAGAGAAAAAGAGTATAAATTTTGGCAAAGCTTCACTATGGTTTCTCTACGTTAAAATGAGCTTCGAAGTGTCATCTATATATAGAATCTGCAAAACTAGTCTACCACCTCATTTTGGTCGACCGTCTCCCAACCATTGGAATATAGCCATTGTGTGAATTATAATTTGGCAGTCGACCGCTTTGACCCCCCGGTTGACCGCTTCTTTACATTTCAGAATTCTGCTCGAATCTGTCCATTTTATAGTCGATCAATTTTGGCTTCGGTCTATCACACCGATCGACCGCTTCTTCATTGCTTCAAAAAATTGAGCAATCGGTAATATTTGTGGTCAACCTCTTCTTTAAACCGATCGACCCCTTTTTCTGTTCTGGCTCTTTTTCAGCCTACTGGTCGACCAATTCTTCACTATAGTCGACCTGTACTCTGTGTTTTGCCCTTATTGAATCCTTTAAGTCTCAATGATCAATACATAAGCTACATGGACTTAAGTAAACATGTTAGTAAATAATTATATCCGTATAAAGGATATTTCCAATAAAAAATAAATGTATTTACTTGATACAAACAAACGTATAATAAACAACTTAATTATTCAAACAAAATTGTCATCATCAAAACAAATTACCTAATATCTATTATGCTAATAGTCCAGTCACCCAAACCCGAGACACATTTCCTGATCATTCATTTCCGATCATCCATCCTTATCTCCAGTAGCTCAAACTCGAGAGCCTTTAGCAACCGGGTTGTCTGCCCTTCTCTCACTATCACCCACACCCGTCTCCACCACCCCCGATTTTCGTGTCATTTGGCATCAGAGCTCAAGGATAAATCTTGTGGAATTATATTACCTTTTATATGGTGATTATTGTTGCTAAAATTGCTTGTAAGATGACTACCAAGAGTGGGGTTACTTTTAATCCTAACTTTGCCAGTTCATCCAGAGAGGCATCACCAATTGAAAATGGGTAAGGGCAATTTAGTGCTTTTCAAAATTCTGTGGATATATTAACTCAAAAAGTTTAGAATATGCTCGACCGAGATAATCTAACGCCTAAATTTGCGAGACCAAGAGGTAGT
This sequence comes from Begonia loranthoides, assembly GCA_022433065.1. Lineage (NCBI taxonomy): Eukaryota > Viridiplantae > Streptophyta > Magnoliopsida > Cucurbitales > Begoniaceae > Begonia > Begonia loranthoides. The sequence goes on from CM039483.1 coordinate 34,036,386, forward strand.
GTTTGATGCATGAAGGCAGAAGAGTAGTTGAGTTTTTGAAGGATGACTAGTGGGGTGACTTCAATGAGAATGGCCTTGATGAAATTCGAGGAAAGGGCATTCATTTTAGGATGAGGCCTAAAACTACAAATTCTGCCGTTCTGAGGTACTAGTTTGGGAGAGGAATACTTGGATTACGTTCAGAAGGTAGAAAAAATATTTGAGCGTTAAGAGTATTCTTAAATAACAAAGGTGAGACTAGCTTCTCTTGAATTTACAGGTGTATGCTAATATATGGTGGGATAGTCTAAATGCTCAGAGAAGAAAAGATGGTGATGAACAAGTTGCTACTTGGGGACTAATGAAACATTTAATAAGGAAATGGTTTGGGCTAGGGCATTAGAGAAAGGTGTTATATTTCCATATGCAAAATATAATCCATGGAGTTTTGTGTGTCGATGACTATGTTGTCAAGTTCGAGACTTTGATTATCAAGTGTGAGATTGATGAACATGAGGGACAAACTATTGCCCTGTTCATGAGAGAACTTAACAGACACATAGGAGATGTAATGAAACTTCAACAGTATAACAGCAAGGAGGTCAAACAATTAGCTATCAGTGGAAAGATAGAGAAAACAAGGATTAAATCTCCCTTCTAGTAAATCTAGCCATGTAACATCCCGTAACTTTTACCGTATAAAATTTTTTGATCTTTTAAAACACTTACGTGAGGGAATACCAGAGTGAAACAAAGCGGAAGTCTTAACCATATAAAACTCAAAGTAAACGAAATGCGGAAGTCTTTTACATTTAAATACCACAAACCAGCAATTTAAAAGCTATTTAAACAAGCATCGCTAAAACATTTACTTAAAACAGTTTAAAAGCAATAACACTTGAAAGTAGTTCGAAAACTCTTAAGCACTTCATTACGCTTATTCCACTTCCGTGAGCCATAATCCCCAAGGTCAATCCACCAACAGAACAAATGCCCAACCCGACAATACTCCATCAGCTTGCGTTCTTTATATGCTTTATCCAATCATTGGCTCCTTACCTACATCACAGGACCTAACTATGAGCCTAAAGCTCAGTAAGTGGTATAAACATAAAATAAGACATACACATGCAGCTTTTAAAGTCCGTATAAAGTTTCTATTTTCCCTTTTGTTTTTGTTTATCTTTACATATTAGTTTCTTTAGCCTTTTACTATAATTTCTCTTGTTTCTGTGTCGGGCGTAACCAACCGGACCACAAAAATGTCTAATTACGTGTATTCCATTTAATTATGTTACAGTTCCATTTTCATTTAGTTCCAGTTATCCATCCAAGTGATAGAGATGTCAACTTGACAAGGTAGAGCAGCTTACGCACAAGGTGGCCACCCCGTGGCACACACCTAAGTGACTAACTCAAGAACCCACATCTCTATACACCTTTTTACGTTTCTTCATTTGGTATACTTAAGGAAAACGTTGATGTGAGCAAACAATTCTATCTAACATGTCTATCTATCGTATCTTTAAATATGGTTCATTTCTAACTAAGGAACTAAACTTAAATCTAATAAACATATAATTCAAACAATTAATCAGCAGTACATCTCCCAAATAACATTATCATAACCTATATCTCTACTAAATGCAGGCATCAAACAAACCCTAATTCCCGTGATGTAGGTCCTTTAAGACAAAACACATGCAGTACCACTTACTTGGAGTCCTTAGCTTTAGAGAGTAAGCACATAAAATTATCCTTCACAAAACCTATTCATTAGCCACATGAAATTATCAATAATGATTCTTCAATAATTAACTCTATCAACAAGCAAATCATTGCTTAACAGATCTTCTCTATCCAAACTTAACAATTTATTCCAACAACCACTTAATCCAACAAATTCAACTCAATAGCTTATTCATCAAGATAACTAATCGGAAACTCAAACTAATATTTCCAATAATTCTCAGTAGAGAGCAAACTTCTAAACCTAGCATCCAATATATAATTTCAATAATATCCCTCAAATCACCCATTAAACCAAAGTATTTTCCAGAAATATTACCAATAAACACGGCTATTACTCATCAACAGATTACCAAAAGTTATCCTAATACTTGTTGTAACAGACTCATCACCATTTTCATGCTTCCATCACAATTTATCCAAGTATTAAAAGAGCTTCATATTATAATATAACCGACAAAACCATATTTCAACATGCTTATTGAACAGAACCAAACTTTATCATCAACCCACATCAACCACAAATGATAGAACTATCATAAGAATAATAGAAGAAAGGTTTGTTACCTGAAATCCGAGAGCAGAGAACTCCAAAAACAACTTTCCTCTTTAATCTTCTCCAGATCCTCACAACAACACTCTCAGACACGCTCTCTAACCATCAAAGAATTGCTCTTTCACTCTCACCAAAACTCAGAACCTCACAACTCTCGCCTTCAATCTCTGTCATTCTCCCACTCTCATCTCCACTATTTATAGGCCACCATTTTGACTCTTCATCATCCGAATGAATATGGAAGGCCAAGGGAATGGACGTTACATCATCTAGATGCATCCAACGTCCAACCTAGAAGCTTCCAGGTGACGACGTTTCCATTTCTGGTAACTTTTCAGATCACTTGTCGATCGATTCCTTGACCATGATCGACCGCCAATTCCATTGATCAGCTGCTAACTCTTTCTTCTAAATTACCGGTCGATGATGCTAGTCGATCGATTCCTTTGGAAAATCGACCTCTAATCGTCCAGAACATTGCCTGCTTTTTAACACCGGTCGATCGATTCTTTTAGTGGACGATCGACTGTCATTTTCCATTCCATCAACCGCCTGATACTCCTTCTTCAAATATATATATTCCAACCATATATATGTATATATTTATATTCTTAAAACATAACCCATTTTTCAAATTATCCAAACCTCAACTTATTCTCTTATACTTTGGTGTATAATTCACATTCTTTACTAAACCTAATATATCCTTGAATATTATCAACTCTATTATTCTTAACAACTTAGGTACTGTAATTCACTATTTTTCAAATGTATTTTCCCCTGAAAAATATCTTAAATTATTTAAGTCAATTCCAATAAATCCTAAATCATCCTCTTAAGCTTAATATGAACTAATTCGGGGAATTAAAATTCACTTCTTCCAAATATGTTTCTCTTGATCACACCTTAATCGTTCATTTTAGCTCCAAATACCCCAGAACTATTACTTAAGTCGTATGCTCAGCATAACAAAAATTTGGGATATTACAAGCCAAATTGAGCTAGTCATTACAAAACTTATGGGCAAACCATCGAAGGTAGAAAGTGATAAAAAATTGTCTCTCAATAATGTCCTTGAGAAAGGGAAAACAATTCAAGATCCAACTTCTCATTAGAGCTGTGACATCAAATGATTCAAGTGTTTAGGCTCAAGATACATTGCTTCTCCATGCCTTAACCATTTAGTGATGGTAATGCAAGGAGATACAGGTGAGATCAAAAGTTAGGAGAACATTAAAGAAATTGTGAAGGATGAGCATTTCGATGAGGAGATTATACTTCCACAAGAAGGTCCTCTACTTATGGTTATCAAGAGGACTATTACCACCCAAGTTAAGGGGGAAGATGGCTAGAGGGAATATATATTTCACTCTCGGTGCTTTGTCAAAAATAAGGTATGCTCTTTCATTTTCTATGGTGGTAGTTGTCTTAATGTGGTTTCAGTATTATTGGTAGACAGATTGAAGCTACAGACAACAAAGCATCGTCAGCCATATAAGTTAACGTGGCTTTACAAAAAATGAGAGGTAAAAGTAAGTGGGCAGGGGATTTTCGTGAATACACCTCATGCGTGATTAGTTTAACTTTCAATTTTACCCTCCACTTTCCTAATCCAAAACATACTTAATAAAATAAATTTAATATTTTAGTAAAAGTATAAACCTTAAACCCAAGAATATAAATTTCCAATTTGCAGTGTTAGTCACTCCATTTGAATTCCAAAAATCTCCTGCTATACATGAAATTGTTCATGGAAATTTTTTAGGTGTTACATTCCTCCTCCATTAATTAAATTTTGTCCTCAAAATTTGTTCTATGGAATAGCTCTAGATATCTCATTTCCATGTCTCGCTATCTTTCCCATGTCATCTCAGTGATTTTGCCATAAAACTTTTACCAAAAAAGTTTGTTTATGTCGAAGTTCCTAGATCTTGAACTTCAAAATTTGAATTGGCTTTTCTTCATAACTCAACGTTGGTCGAATTTCAATATCCTCTTGCACCATCACTTGAGGGAGATCATGAACACACTTCCTTAACATCAACACATTGAAAATATTGTGAACTACCTCCATTGAAGATAGTAACACCATCTTTCCTATTTTCTCCACAATAGGAAAAGGTCCAACATACTATGGACTAAGTTTTCTCTTTTTACCAAATCTCATGATTCCTTTGAAAAGTGAAATTTTCAAGAATACCAAATCGCCTATCTATAAATCCAACTCTCTTTGTCTATTATCTGCATAACTCTTCTGACAGATTTGGGCAGTTAGCATTTTCTCTTTAATAAGAGTCGCCATATTTGCCATTTGTTGTATGATTTCAAGGTCAAGTAGTTTTGCTTCACCTACCTCATTCCAATATAGCAAAGATCTACAATTCTTTCCATATAAAGCCTCATACAATGTCATACCAATCGTAGCTTGATAGCTATTATTGCAAGTGAACTCCACCAACAATAGCATTTTATCCTAACCAAGCTCAAATTCAAGTACACAATCTCAAAAAATGTCCTCCAATATTTGAATCATCCTCTCCAATTAGCTATCAATTTGAGGATGAAACATTGTACTGAATTTTAACTATGTACTCATAGCCTTGTGTAAGCTCTTCAAAAAGGCTGAGGTAAACTTCTGATCTTGATCTGACAGAACAGAAACTAGTACCCCATGCAGTCGTACAATTTCCTGGATTTACAATTCGATGTACTGATTCATCCCCATTTGTTATTAGAACCTACAAGGATGAGGTTACTTACGATGTTCTACCTATGAATGCTTGCCATTTTGTGATGATCCAGATATAGGATTAATCCTAATAATCATATTTACTATCATTAAACGTGATTAAGTGATAATAAGTCAGGAGATGACTTTGAAAAAGACAATTGATTAATCAACTGAGGATATTTTTCCAAACTAAAAATAGGTATAATAGTAGATACCTTGGATTATAAAATAGTGATGAGATTGGATCAATTAGATGTATGCTTATTAATATAAGAATTTTTCCACGAAAATGATAAATGTTCTATATATGAGCATAGTGACTAATTGGGGATAATTTGATAAGTTATGATGATTATAAATTCAAACCATTTTCAATTTATATAGATGACACATAAATGAAGTGTATGGCTTTGGATTGAAAGGATTTGGATGTATGCAATAAAAGTTATGCAAGTTTGAAGTGGGATGAGTCCAAAACTACACTGTTTTGGAAAGGTCTTTAAATGAGACTTTTGAGTGGGAATTTGGAGAAGTGTATTAAAGAAGAAATGTTCTTGATACATTGATGTGTATGGCCAAGTAATAAATTGGATGGCCAATAGGGTTATGACATGTGTCACTGATGGATTACTGACTAAATGTGTGATTAAAGTGTAATTAGTAAATAATTAAGGCAATTTATCATGATTAATTATGATAATCATGGGTATTAGCTTAAAACTAAGCTAAAGTGATTATTTTAAGTTTAAAATGGTTAAAGATAATTAACCATGGTATTTTGGTAAATATCCATAGAGAAAAGGGTAAAATGGTAAAAATCAAAGGACAAAAGGGACAAAATGGTCATTTCACCCCATAAAGTCTCTAGAAGGTGAAGGAAATGGCTAACAACTCAGCCAATTTTGTGTTGAACCAGAGAGGGGAAGAGAGGAAAAAGAAAAAGGGAGAAAAGGAGAAAAGGAAGAAGAAGAAAGGGAAGAGGAAGAATTGGTCCTCACTCATTTAAGGAAAAGTGTTCATCCATCCAAGAAATTCATTTTCAGCCTAAAATCAAGAGGAGGAAATGAAGATTAGGTGGTCTTCAAGAGGTAAGAACCTTAACTTAAGTGATTTGTATAAACTATGATTGTATTGCATTGTTTAGGTGAAAGAAGTGAAAGATATGTGGTTACAAGTGGGTATATATATTTGATATAAATTTTCCATGGTTCGTTTCAATATAAAGAACTTGAAAGGAAAAGGACAAAGTTGTTGAATTTGTTTGAAAATGAATTAATGAAGACAACTGTATAAGTATGAATTGAGGGAAAAAGAAATTAAAAATCAAGTAGTGATGTGGGAAGCATACATGGAATTGAATGAGTTTTGGTATGAAAATAAGGTGATATTAGTTAAATTGAACTCAACAATTGATATTGAAGATCTTGGGTGAAAAATAAGCACGAAATTACCATGCAAATTGTTAATGCATCATTTGAACAAATGTATTAGTTATTGTATGTAATGAGTTGGTGATAGTTTAAATGGTATAGCAATATGTATATTGAAATGGTCTTTGAATATTATTATGATCGTAGTGGGTTTGGAATGGAATAGAAAGTGAGAGAAAATGATTAGCATTAATGGATTACAATGTTTGAATGATTGGATTAAATGATTGTATCCAATGTGATTTTTAGGGTTATATAGATTTAAATGTCTAATTGGTGGATTATATATGTGAGTATAATCCTAGGATGGTTAGTGTTGGGTAGATATGATTTGGAATGGATTTGGTTTGAGGGAGATGAAAAAAATTGAAAGTTTTTGGCAATCTAGACCAATTACAGTCGACCGGGGTAGTTGTGCAGTAGACAAGACATGAAATTTAAGGGGAGCGAATGACCAAAAATGGTCAACTGCAACATAGAGTTTGAAACTGTGAATTTTGCAGTCGATTGGAAGATGTGTTTTGCCATGTTTTACGTTGAAAATACACATGAGAGGACGACCGTGGCTGAGAGAGCGGACGACTAGACACCTAAAATTTTAAAATATTGTTCTTAAGTTTTTAACCATTTGTTTACCTATTGTATAAACCATTTTGGGAAAGTATTGAGACATAGAAAGAACACGTGAGAACATATCATGCATCATTCATGTATGCTTAATAAAAAGATTTGCATGATTCATATTACATGCATTATTAGGATGTATTACATGCATTCAATGTATGCATAGCGAAGATGCCAAATCATGTATAATTGAAATATTCATATGTACAAAACATATTATCTGGGTGGTATTATTAGTCACAGAAGAATCCAATATGTCTCGCCAGACTATGTATTGCGTGACGTAAATAAAGTGGAAAATAGATGGGGAGTGAATGTGGGTCCCCCTTGGGTTGAAATTCCCCAGCCCTCTGGAGGTTTTGATATTCAATGACACACCTATTGGAGACAGGGATTAGTATAATGGGGTTTCATGGTCGTATGCGACTTTACATACGATGGTGTGTGATCATTCATGTTGATAGTCACTTAAATGTTGACATTCACGGATATGTTGACATTCACGTATATGTTAATGAAATAGTACTTGTTAAATAATATGACCATTTAATAATAAACGGAGCATTGCACTGATTCATAATATCACTGCATCATTGTGAAAGAAGAGTCGTCATATGCATTTCATAGTCGTTGCATAAATGTGAGTCATGGGATGACATGATTAGATAGTTATGTGATTGTGGTACTATTTGTGATAGACATTAATTGAAAATGTCTAAGAATGGTGGGGAGTTAGGGTATCTAGACAATTGTCCTAGAATCATATGTCTAGGCATTTTCTTTTATGCATAATGAGGAATTCCTTCATATAGAGGAATTATTTGGGATAGACATGAATAGAGATGTCTAGATAGTGTGAAATTGATATTAATTAGAAATTTCTAGAAATAAAGAATTCTTTCATATAGAGGATTATGTGGTTGAAGCATAGGTTATGATAGACATACCTTATAAATGTCTACATAGCTCGAGATTAGACACATATTAGAGGTGTCTAGTATTGCTATTATATAAACCATAGAAGAAAACGAGAGATGGTTTGGGAATTCGACATTAATTGGAAATGTCTAAATGGTGAAGGTGATAGATAGACCATAATAGAATAAGTATTCTATAGAGATTGGTAGTGCTTATTTGGAATAGCACATGATGTTTATAATGGAAGTATTAATAATTAAATACGTATGAGAATTAGACAGTGCATAAAGAGAAATTGCACATGAGAATTGGGAAAGGTATGCTATGGTAATCTAAATCATAGGCATAAATATTTCTACATATACAGTAAACACTTCTTATATAAAGCGGTGTATCATTTAGTTGATATATTAATTAGAAATATCTAAAGATCTAGATAAAACATAGATTATGGAATGTGTGATCATGAGAGTTGACCATAAGTTGAACATTGGAAGTTATGGATGTGAGGGCTAATCATATTGGCCTTAGTACATAGTTTGTTGTGATATTGGTATAGTTTATTGGATTCTTAGATTAGGATTCTTACTGAGCTAAAAAAGGATACAATTCTATTTTATGACGTTTTTCAGGAGCAGATGTAGCAGCTCAATGACTAAAAGGTAAAGATCAGTTTGACTGATGATTTACACAACATAGGCCTAGTTGTATGGTTTGAGTTATTATTTTGATGTATTTAGTTTTAATTCAGCTCATGTTTGCAAAATAAATTTGGATTCATATTTGTAAATAAATAATAGTGCACAACTTTCCTATTTTGGTTACATTTTATTTTCATGTGGCCCGATTGCGCGAGCACAATGTGTAATACCCCGATAATATTTCCCCGTGTATGTTGTGAAATTTATGGATGGAATAATTTGTATGTTACAGTATGTATTATTTTATGCCGTTTATATATATGGGGTAAATGTTATAGAATATTTAAATTATGAAATTTTGATGGAAGAGGGTATAATTAAGAATTCGGACGTAGTGGCTAAACATGTGTATTTGGGTTTTCGGACACACGCGGACTAGGAGCTGCATCTGAAAACACATTTCTGAACGTCCCCCGAGTTTTTGGACGATGCAGGACGAAGCTTCGCGTCCCACTTCATCCTTCAACGCGAGAATTCGGACGAGCCAGGACGAGCACGGACGCACGTGGACGATGAAGGTTGAATCTGTCCAATTTCTGGACAGCTTCGAACGCACGCTGATGAAGGTGAGGATGACTTCCTTCATTCGAAAATGCAAATATGTTTGAGAAATGTTGTATTTGGACGCATGCGGACGAGGCAAGGACGCACTCCCTCGTCTGAAAAGTCCCAAATTTACAAAAATATAGGGTTTAAATATTAGACTTCCTTGTCGTTATGTCATTTAAAAACCACTTATTTGACAATGGAGGATGACATCCCTCGCCTGGACCATGCCTCCTCCATGTCAAAGTCATCTCTCCCTTGCCGTTTGGTGTACAAATGTCGCTTCCAAGTCGGGTCATCTATTAAACTGTCCAGCCAAAGCATTCTCTGCATTTTCTCCTTTCTTCTCCATGTGTGTGAGTTCTCTGGCGAAGGGGGTCCTGCGTGATCTGAGTGGAGTGAACTGGATATCCTGTGCAGTGAACAATCATGCCTTAGGATTCAGCTCCCGCTCTCGGATGTCCTAGTTCGTCTTGGTTCTTCCTTTAGGTAACTCAATTCTTCTCTGCTAATTTTAGTCTAAAGCATGTTAAGGAAGTGTTATGGCTAAATTGTTGGTCATAGAAAGTGTGAAATTGATGCTCTAAATCAAATTATTGGATGATAGAAATTGTGTATGAAATGCTCTATTGTTGGATTAAGGTTCGATAAACTCTTTGTAATGGATACCATAGACCAATTGTTGGATATAGTCACTGTCCTTATTGTTCTTTGTGAAGCATGAAACGTTGGATTTCAGCCTGATTGATATGTTAATGCCTCTGTTGATGATTATGGATAATCATATTGAAGATTTCATGTTCTGTTAATTATACATGCATAGTGTTCTCTGTCAGAGCTATTAGAACTATTAAATGGTTAAAGAAAAATATTGGATGAATGCTTTCTATTTCCTTGGAATGTATTAGCCACTGATGGTTAAGTGTGATAGGTTAGGTTCTCTGTATAAGTTAGAATACGAAAAGGAAATGAAAGTTATAGGTCGTAATTATTAATGATAGATGTTTTGATTATGAAAGTGTTGTAAAGAGAAAAAGGATAACTGTTAAGTGTCAAACACAATAGAGAATTAAGGTAAGAAATTGAGTAGAATCTTTGGCCTGTGGAGGCCCTACACCATTAACAGAGTCTTTGAATGTTTATTTACGCTTCTACTATGCTGCTTTACTTGTTATGCCTATGTTATTCATACGTTATTAGTTTAATCTCTGAGCATGTTTAGGTTATTAACATAGTATTTCGTTTCCTTTAGTTTCCTTTAAATTTCTAAAGACGTTTACATTGTTACTGCTCTTCCTTGAACTACTGAGCATGTCTGCTTCGTTATTATTTCCTCTTAACTTGCATGTCCATATCATTATTGTTTCTTCCAAATTGCCGAGCATGCCTAAATTAGTATTGTTTCTTTAGAATTGCCAAGCATGCTTACATTATTGTCTTTTTAATTGCTAAGCACACCTATGTTATTATTATATATTTTGAATTGTTAAGCATGCCTTCATTATTGTTTCCTTTAAATTATCAAGCATATCTATATCGTGATCGCTTTCTCTAAATTGCCAAGCATGCCTATAATTATTGTTTCGTTAAATCACCTATCTGTCTTGTTATCATTTCCTTTAAATTGCTAATCATATCTATACCGTTATTGTTTCCTATTTTGCTATTGCTCCTTAATGGATGGATTGAATGGCTTATAGTTGTAATATTAGAAACTTCATTGGTATGTATCATATTAATAGAAACAAGTAGGGAGTGCCACCTTTGGGGTCGGTACTCATATGCATTGAGTGAGGAAAAAGAATTAAAGAAGAAGAATGGGGAGTTGGGAAATGGAAGGGTAAGTACGGATCAGTCAAGTAGGTAGAATTATTTATACTCTCTCACGGGTCACCCTCTCACGGGTTATGAGAAGAAGAAAAGAACATTAACTTTCCCTTGTCAGGACTGCGAGACTGTCTACCCTGGGTGGTTGAAGCCGACAAAGACTTCCCTCTCCCAAAAGATTTCCCAATCTCCCGCTCGATGTACGAGTTATATAAAATACGTAAAGAAAAGATTGGTTTGGGGCGAACCCATTCCAAAAGAATTAAAGAGAGGCATGATCATACTGCATATCTCATTTCTTACTGGGCCTCAGCTCACAGTTTGCTAATGGTGTAGGTGCACGCGATAGAACAATTAAAGAAGCAGTTGATGAAGGATTTGCATGGGCGAGACTTGTGGCTAGCTAGGCTAAGGAAAGTAAAAGAGAAAAGTAATTTGTAATTCACACGTAATTATTTGTTTAGTATTCCTTAAGTGAATTTCTTACGCTTCCACTATGTTTTGATAAATGATTTTATAACTATAGTTTTCTACTGCTTATAATGATTTTCATAACAAGTTTAAAGAAAGGTTTTAACGGTCTGACTTTTTAGAAAAATAACTTTGATTATATTTTAGAAAAAGAAAAGCTTTGAAATTTAACGAATTTTCAAAGTACATGAAAACTGGATCGTTACACAATGTGTGTGTTATTGTGAGCTTCTGCTACAAATTGTGAGTTTGTGTGATTGTTCTCTGATGGAGAATCTAGTTCTTAGTACGGTTTCTGAGAGAATTAGAGGCCGGGTCATGACACATTTGCTACTAGAAGGCCTTGGAAATATGATCAGAAGATGAAGCATGATAGGATTACCAATATTTATTCACATGATTTTGGAGAATGAAATGTGCAGCTATTTCCTTTGCATCTTCATGTGTATCAGAACCAAATGCTATTAGGGAAAGGGAAGGGGAAGAAAATACTTTTTGTCACTTGAGAAACATTTAAACAACGTCCAAATTTGAGCACAAATCATCTATCCACCCCGAGAGGATAATGTGCCTTGGCCCAAGCCTTCAGCCCATCTAGCCCACATTTTATTTCTATGAGTTTTAATTTACTTTAGTAATTTTATTATGTCTAATGTTCGTTAAAGTTTCATATTTAAATTATGTAATGCTTGGCTAGAGTTATGTTCTGGCCGAATTTGTTTCATGTTGGGAGGACATTTTGAGCTTTTCTTTATAAGGTCTTACACCCTATTTTTTTAAAGGCTATTTAAGCTCTCTTTAGGGCTCTTTAAACTTAATTTTGGAATATCGAAAAAAATTGGAGATTTTCTCTCTATTGGACTCTTGAATTTAGCTTCTTGAAAATCGATTTATCTTATCATTGAAGTGTGGTGAGCATGAGTGTGGCGGTTAGTGGTAACTTCATCTACTTTTCTCAAGGTAGAACCAAAGTAAGTTTCCATTTTTCACTCTCTTTGAAAGATATCCATCTCTTTGAGCTTGGTGTTTGTTTCCTTCAAGTTTTCTATCATTTTTGTCTAAGTTCTTCTTTGTTCTATCATTCCTAGATCCTTTCATTCTATTTTCTTCTTTGGTCTCATATTTGGTAGCTTGAATCTTTCTTATTCAAACTATAACTCTTCATCTTCTAGTCGCCTGTTAGCCTTTAGCGGTCTCCCTCTCCAGTGCATTTATGCAAACTAAAGTCCTTTTCATATTACCGCCCTCTTGTACGGTCATCCAATCTTGAGACACATTTCTTGCTCATCCATTTCTAGTACTCCGCCCTTATCCTCGATAGCCCAAATCTGAGAACCTTTTACGACCAGGTTGTCTACACTTCTCTCATGGTCGCCCACACCCACATCCACCACCCCTAGTTTTCATGTCATGTCAAAACTCTAATAAAGGAGCAACGAGCTACCCAAAATGGTACTAGCATCGTAAAGCTAGAAAAGGAGCCAGCGGCACCCAAAGGGACACCCTCACCATGGATTAGAGAAGGGAACACTACGGTGTGCTGCAAGTGGCACACACGCCAATAATCAAGCTAGCACTGCAGCTACAAATGGCAGCCACCTGGGCTCTGATGAAGAACATCATCAGCACCGCTATAGCACCCATTTGGCATGATGTTGATCATGTTCTAGCCCATATTCCTCAATTGATGTTATAGCTTTCGATGCCCTAAGCAATGGCATCACTTAAGCTTTTTTATCGGGGTTTTGGAAATGATTTTCTCTGTCAATTTCAACACAACTTAGCAAAAAACCCACAGCGACACATATACCACCTAAAGTCAACCCATATACATCTATTCCAACTAATGGTTTTGAGTTTTTAAGCTCGAAGTTGGATTTTCCAACAAAAATTCATAACTTAACAAAAACTAACGAAACAAAGGCTTAGACTCGTCATACTTGTAATATCCAGAATTTTTTCGTATTAATTGTGCTAGGACTATGATTAGTGGATATTTATTTATGGAGGTGGTTTTATGATTGTTAAGGATTAATTGATGATAAAATAGGGATGGAGGTTTGATGCATAAGGACTTAGTTGATTTACTCTCGGGTGGATTTGTGGTCGATTTGGGTAAGAGTGCAATCGACCAGTCTAAGGAAAAATCGAGTATCATGGAAGCACTAACGTCTAGATTGCACATTTGGAGACTCTTGGGTACTTTTGTGGTCGACTAGGGTAATAGTGCAGTCGACCAATGCCAAGGCAATTTCAAGTATCTGTGGAAGCGCATATGACCACTGAAGTATGTTCGGAAGCTCTTGGGTTACATTGCGATCGATCAGTATTAAGAGTACAGTCGCCCGAACTAAGGGCAAATTGAAAGGATTTAGCCTCAGGTAGATATGTGATCGACCAAGGTGACGGTCATCCGCAATAGTGTAAAATGACTTTCCGCAGGAGGTAAGGAGTCTGCAGCAGAAGGCTAGGTGCTCCCAGCAAGCTAGGCGTCCGCGGAAAAAGATTTTTCTCTGAAATATGAGGAAGCGGTCGATTGGAATTGAGGTACGATTGACTAGGAATATGAAAACTCACCTAAAAATTGATTACTAAGCATTAAAATGCTGAAGGAGATGACACCTCATACTTGGAGTTGGAAGATTATATAAGGAATTACCCTTAAGTTGAGGAAAAGCTTTAACCATGAGAATTTATTGGAAGGAGGAAGTTCTTCAAGGGCTAAGGTTTTCTCTCTATCAACGAAAGGTAAGTTAAGTTTCCTTTATGCTTTTATAGAATTTTTAGGAGTTTGGTTAGATTTATGGTTAGAAATCAATGGATAACATGAAGATAGTCAAAATTGTATAGATATGGTATTTGATAGTTGATGGTTATCTTAATGAAGTTATAATGCATAACTGTTTTGATATGTTAAATTAGACATCTCAAAGAAAAGATAAGCTTTAGAATTGATGAATTTGGTTAATTATAGCTTGAGTTATGGATTTTCAAAGATTAATAAAAACTGTGAAGTGAAACTAAAACTTTATGCATATTGGATTAAGTTTTATCTCAAGTATGTGTGAAGAGTTGTTCCAGCTAAATGATTATGTTAATATGTACTAAGTTGGTTAAGTTTGGAATTTTGAATGAGAGGGTTTGGTGGTGTATGTTAGGGATTATGCATGTGCTAAGCTACTAGTACATGAATGGATGCTAATGTGGAAATTTGTATGTTTTAGGTATTAAAGATCGAGGAGATAAGTTCATAAATTGTAGGATATTGTGTGAAGACCTTAAGGTAAGTAATGTTGTGTGTATTTGACTTTTTTGGTCTACATCACAAGATATTAGGTAATTATGGTATCGTATATGTTAATGTGAATTGAGGATTTGTGATGACATTGATAGTATAGATAATGCTTTGATATATGTAAAATGTGATTTGGCATGAGAATAGATGTTATGAACATGCACATAAACATTCATGTTTTCATGAGTAAATGATTAATAATGCAATGTAACATGTAATACAGACTTTAGTTGCACAATTCCAATGATAGAGGCTTTAGTGGATGAGGTCCCCAATAATATATAGGCTTTGGGTGGATGTTTCCCCAATGATAGAAGCTTTGGTGGATGAGGTCTCCAATGATATAGAGACTTTGCGTGGATATTTTCCCAAATGATAGAGGCTTTGGTGGACGAGGTTCCCAATGATATAGAGGCTTTGGTGGGATTGTTCCCCCAATGATAAAGGCTTTGGTGGGTTTGTTCCACCAATAATAGAGGCTTTGGTAGACGGGGTCCCCAATGTTAAAATGTAACATGAAAAGAAAGGAAATGAAAGAATAAGCTAAATGAATGTTTTATGAAAAGATATATTATGTACATGTCATTCGTACATTCCTTACTGAGTATTAAGCTTATAGTTGAATCTTGTGATGTAGGTATGGAGATTAACTACGAGACTCATGTTAATTGATTAGAAAAATGACGCAGTTGATAGAGCATATCCATGGGTGGGTGCTTGGATTGTTATGGCAATTTTGACTGTGTAGAGATAGCTTACGAAAAAGGGTTTGATGTAATAATTTTGAATTTTTGTAACTTATTTGATGTATATATAAATATTTTGAAAAGAAATGTTTGTTAGCATGAATATGAAGCATGTTTGAATGATTTAAAAACTATTTTCAAAAGAAGAAAGAAAAATTCTTCTGCTATGCATTTTAAAGAAAAAAAAAGTTTTTATGAAATAAACATACGAGTTTTTAAGAAGTTTTGAACTTCCGAAGAAAAATGTATTTTAAACTACACATTTTAAGGTAAGAAAATTATGGGGTGTTACAGTACTCTTGACAACCGGTGTTAGAACTCGAAAAGTTGGATGACAGAAACTTGCATAGAGCAACGAAACTCCTCGTTGGATGATTTTTCTCTCTCCCTCTCATGCAATTCTTCTCTACAAAGGAACAAAGGAGCGCCTCCTCCTTTTATAAAAATAAATAAATTTGATTTCTATTTAATGTATTTAATATACAAGTATACTATATGATATCATATTATATAGGGTGATTGTTAATTTAGACCATGTACTTTGGGAATAACAACAAGTGATATCATGTACTTTATTTTTGATAATTCTAATCTTGTACTATCAACCATTGGCAATTTAAATTTCATTGTTTAAAAAAACATTAAATTTACACGTGTCACTCATTCATCGAGTGACCTCTCTCTCTCTCTCTCAGTTCGAGTTTGAGTCTTCATTTGCAAAGAGAGTGAGAATACAAGAAACCCTTGAGCTTTATAGACCTCCATTATCTTCAACATATATTTCAATATACCATCTGGAGCTCATGACATTTTCTTCTTCCAATTTTGCTCTTTGAATTGGTGCAGCTTCGAATTTTCCATCCATTCCTTTTCCTTGTTGTGTTCTTTATGTTGCTTCAACATTAGTCGATCTCTCCACATTCTTCTCTCCAACTCGTCAATCTCTATCTCTTCATTGCTAAAATCTTTTAGTACCATACCTTCTGGCTCTTGTTCTCTGCTAATCTCTCATTCTTCACGAGTTTCTTCTAAAACTCTAGATAACTACAAAATCCCAATTCATCAAATAATCCAATTGAGCTCATTACAAAATTTAATGACACCACAACTGTAAATGAATAGATCAGTCTTGATTCAGAATCCCACCTTAGATCTTTAATTAATATATCTTTGGTTTTCAAATAAAATGAAATCAAATAAATTCAAAGGGAGTATATTTAATATATATCATATTATATTATATATAATGTATATTAAATAAAATTAAAATTTAGATTTATTAAAAATTTAATAAAATGTAAGGAAATGAGGGAAACCCTCATTCCGCTACTCGGCCTCCACAAGGAAGAGAAGGGAGAAAGAGTTCGTCATGTGAGATCGTGTGTTCCATCGAGTTTCAAGGTCGGATTATCATTCATAGGACTTTGACCATTGACTTTTGTGAAGAGGTTTCACGAGTAAGCTAAGTTTTAACCACCATTTTTGAGTTTAAAGTTTTGGTTTTCATTTGGTTCGGCTTTAAGCTTGGAACCTCAAATTTATGGGTTATTTTTGGAACATGTGGTAGATTATTAGTCTATGCAGGAGTATTGGTCAATTAGTGGGGAAAAATGGCAAAGAGGGGCAAGTCTCCTCATAGATCTTCATCGAAAATGACATCCTCGGTCGACCTCATTTGAGTCTAATCAACCAAAGCAGCGTGAATGTTTCGGGACTGGGTATTTGCAGTAAGCGACTGGGCATCTTTACTGGTCATCCATAGCTGAACCTAGACATCTGCGTCTTGTCTGGATGTCCGTCCTGGATGTCTGTGATAGGTACTCGAGCTGGTCATCCACGATTGACATCTGGGCATTTGTGCCGATCTTCCATGGCAAGACCTTGGCATCCGTAGAAGGGTCCAAATGTCTGTGCTAAAAAGTACTTTTGGATTGGGCATCTGCAACAGGGGTGCGAACCACCACGGCAGCCTTTTGGGTTAAATTTTTGACGCCTTGGTGCTAGGCGTCGAAAAATTTTGCGACCTATGTCATTTCACTCTGGTTTGGGTTCTTAGTCTTGGTATATGACTCATTCTCAATTTTCCCTTGAGTTTGCATAAGAACTCATTATATTTGGCTCTATTATATGTTCAGACTACATCGTTGATTACGAGCCAATCTGAGGAGGTTGTCACTCTGATCAGTAAGAAAGATTGTCACAAAGGTAGGGATTTTACACTTTATCGCACTGCATTGCATCATGATTTTCAAAACTTTATTTTGTGGGTTGCTACATATGAAAACCCGACGGGGAGTGTTCAACAACAACTCATTTTTATAGTACATATGTATATGTGAGTTATACATGTTTATATTTACATGCATGGTATTTCATTGATTGTTATGTTACATATATGGAATCATGAATCCTCTTGATACTTTGGATAGTCATAGTGTCAAAGTATACAAGGCTATCCTAATACATCTTCTACTATGTGAAAAATATTTTTTTTGTGTGCTATATAAAAAAGGGTAATATGGTGATGATGACGTACTCCTTAGGTTTCAAATCGCTAAACTTGATTCGAGTGTATTTGGTTTTGTGTTGTATTGTCACTGATTGGTTCGCCGACAACCTCTGTGGTGCAACTTGATCATCAAATTGCTTTCGCAGTTCTTCCTCTAGACTCATAAGATGTTGCCATCTTCGAATTTCTGCGTTCCTATGTGATTGTATGAGAGGGGTCCTGATGCGTCAACGAAAGGGGTAAAAGATACTTAACCTGCCATTAGTTGAAGAGGTGGAGATGAACGACTGAAAGTGGCAAAAATAAGACTGGGCAGTCACTTAGCAACTGCAGAGAACGACCACAATAAAGATATTTTCGAATGTCCGCAAGATTGAAGGAAAAAAGGCAATCGGATAGTTGAAGAAGAAATTAAACATATTCGATCATCCGCAAATTGGAAGGCAAGAAGCGGTCGGTCGACTGAAGGAGGAGATCGACCGGTGTAGGCTTTCTATAATTGCCTCAAATCTTCTTTTGAAAAGTCCGACTTTGGAAATCAATATCTCCCTTAATTTAGAAGCTTTCTTTGTGAAATTTGGACAAAAACCAGGTTGATGAGTGAAGAATAACTCTTCTGAAAATAAGGATAAGAATCACCACGAATTTGGAAATATGCACAAAAGAAGTAGATTGGACGAAAATAGCAAGAAGTCACAACTTATACCTTCGTATGGATGACTCCACCAATGTAACTCCATTTGAAAGTTGAACACCACTTCACACACTCCTCCTCCAAGAAGTAAGAGCACAGATGCCAATAAAAAAGACTACTCAACTTACAAGTAACCTCAATTTGTGATAGCACACACATAAAGAACTTTGGATACAACTCACCAAAGGTTAAAAAAGGAATCACTCCTCTTTTGAAAACAAAGCAAAAACTTTTAATATTCAAAATTCACTGTCTAAAAACTTACAATAGGTTGCTATATATAGCCAATTACAAACCATAGAAGAGGAAATAATATAGTAAGAAATTAACTAATACTCAGCCACAACTTGGCTGATTACTGTACTAAGATTTAGGTAACTTTTTAAAGTAATTATTTAACTATTCTTTACTTTCTTTTCCTCCAAATTTTGATGACTTTTGGCAGCTACTTTCTCTTAAGTTTCACCATTTGAATGATTGTCATATCCATGCAATAATCAACCTTCCTTTTGTCCTCTTGCTTGACTGATTGGAAAGGTTTCCATATCTCTTCTTCCTTTGATCTTTCTTGCCCTTCAAGCTTGTCTTCTTGGGCTTTTTTCCATAGTAGCATATGTGTGGGCTTTCCTATGACTTCATGGGTTGGTAGCTTCTCCATTTGGGACATTATTGAGTTACCTTCCAAATGGTTGGAAAGGAAGGTGTTAATGTGTAACAACCCAATCCTAATTTTTTTGGTTAAACGATGTAATCACGATTTTGGAAGTCAATTGAGATTTATATCTACATAATGCATCGTTCTATGGATGTTAAGTTACGGCGTATAATCTTGTAGGCGTTTAATTTGGGCGAGACTTAGAAGGAAATACGAAAAAGGATGGATTTAAGGACTTTAGGACGCCTGCGGACGACTCAAGGCAGCGTCCGAATGAATCTGTCTCAAAACTGGTGTTTTACGGACGATTGAGGACGATATGGACTACTAAAGGTTTGCATCTGAATGAATCTGTCCAATTTTTGGGACATTTCGGACGACACTTGAGGACGAGGCGGACGATGGTATAGCATCCGCAACACGGCTGCGAACGGTACGGACACAGTGGGGACGCCATTTTTCATCCGAAGCCATGTATTTACTGTGTGATTTTTAGTCTTGTGGACGCATCCGGACGACAGTACGGCGTCCGCACCAGTCCAAACCGCAGCAGATCTGAGAAATATAAGGAAATAAAAGTCAGCAAAATTAGACGAAACTCAACGTTTAGCGAGTAAATAGTCGTACTTTCGGCGAGAAAAGTCTGGGCACCAGCTCAGTAGCCCACTCTACTTACACGTTTTGTCTCCTCTGTCTTCTAGGTAAGTTCTCCCTCTATTTCTTCCATCTTCTCCAGCTCTTGTCTCTGCTTCGTTTTCTGCTGAAGGGGAAACTTTGCTGGAGCTTGGAGGTTGAGGAGATGAACAGGAGATTCGACTTCAAAGGGTAAGGAATGGGTTGTTTTGGCCTTGTACCCTACACCCAAGTATTGTCGTGTGTGTGAGTGTGTATGCTTGATAGTCATTTTAATTCCGTTAGTTGATATGTAGGAACTTCTTGATAAACACTATTGCCTTTACTTAATTTTGTAGATGTTTCCTTTGTTATGTCCTTCTAAGTATATTGCTAGATGTTTAATGATAAGTAATGAAAATTGCTTCTAAGAATGATAAGTGATGAAGAAGGAAAAAGGAGATTCTAGTGAATGGAAATAGAACTTCATGTCTGAAATGTAAAGAATGAAGAATGAATGTCTTACGTTGGTCGTTATGTTAGTTGCTAGCCAATGATATTCTACTGCTTACATGTTAGTTGCAAATGATTAGTTGCAAATGATTGTCTGAAAAGCACGTTTTACTATCAATAGCATGATGTAGTTAATTGTTTTTATGTTAAATGTTCGTTTCGCTGCTATCCTATATTTTCCTTTACTGTCAAAAACATGATTAGTGATAGATCTAATGCACGTAGTTTCCGCTGAACGTATGTTGTATATTTCACAGCTGCCGTGTTCATTGCTAATTATGTTCATCGCGATATGTTCGCTGTATGTTCATCTAAATTTTCTGTCATATGATAACTGAGTAACTAATTTTCGTGATTTCCTTATTATGTATCATCTAGCAAAAGCATATTTAGTCGCTTGTTCTTCTTTGGTTATGTCTGGTTGAAAGTAAAAATGGTTGAACCTAATTCTGATGGAAGAGTTGATTAAAAGTATGTAGCTAAAAGTATGTTCAGTCGTAGTTTGATTTAACTGTTGTTTTCTTTAAAGTTATGAAGCATGTTCGTTACATTCAGCTTAAGTTGTCATTATTTTTCCTTATATGTGAAAGCATATGCTGTTTTGTGATAAGGAATGGTAGTTAAATGTTGTTTTATTATGTGAAGTTTATTATGTGAAGTTTATTATGTGAAGAATGTATTAATATTGTTTCATTCCTTGTTTAATGTGGATGTTCCTAAATGTTGATTATTGTTTCTCATATACGTGTTGTTTGTTTAGAAAGAGGTTGAGTCCATGTTAATAGAAACTGCGTAGGGGGTAACCTTCGGAATGGTACCCAAATGTATGAGTGAGGAAGAATGCTATGAAAATGACCCTAAAGGCGGGTATATGCTGGAAAAAGAAAGAACCCTAAAGGCGGGTATATGCCAAAAATAGAGAATTGGGGTAAATGGGTAGTCCGGATCTAGGCTAGCTGCTAGGATACACCCCACCAAGTCTGGAAAGGGACTAGTATGCACACAAGAGGTTAGAATCTGAACAGCTATGCCATCTCAAAGGACAACCTCCAATCTTCAGCTCGATGTACAAGTTAAGAACGAACGAAGAAAACGAACGTAATGAAAGAATTTGGTTTGGGTGGCCCCATTCCAAGAAGAACTAAAGAGAGAAATGCATAATTATTTTCCCCCATCTCCTTACTGGGCGTAAGCTACGTCCTTATTTGTGGTGTAGGTAACGAGGGGATTATGCTAGAAGTTAAGGAAGAGGTCATTCCGGTGGAGCCTGCGCTTGGTCCGATAAAGACGCCAATGGAGTAGTAGTACGACATGAAGAAATGAAAGAAAAGGAGAATCAATAAGAGCTAACAACGAATGGATATCTTACGTTAAGTTTCCTTTTGTGCCTTTATTTGAATATTTGGAATATTATGTAAGTTTTATTAGGGAACTAAAAACCTTGGATTTAAATATGTTTTAAATAAAGTTTTCTATTTTCTCGTTTAGTTATGCTTCCACAACTTTTATGAATAACCTTTTTAACGAATGAACAATGAAAGAATGATTTTATTAACGATTCAGATTTCGATGCACTCTGTTAACCCTTTATCTTTATAAACGATTTTAAATTGTCATATTATTAAGGTTAATGAGCTTTTAAAACGGTTAAGAAACCGGGTCGTTACATAATGAGACTTTGGGCCCTTGCCTTTGTGAATGGACCTTGTAGTCCATCAGGTCCTTCAGTGACCCTCCTTTTTCACGGGTCCCTATTTATATTTTGTGAAAAATAATGTAGGCTTATTTTACTATAGTTGACTAGTTATCCAGAGATGTTTTGATGATTGCATCATCTATAGCTCGTGGAGCCTGTTTTAATGGTAAAAAATATTTTTGAAATGATTACAAACTCATGCACGAGCACGATAACTACATTTTTCTTCATTAGTGATTTGAAGTGAAAAGATAAAACCAATTTTCCATGTATTGCATTTATTATAACTTGCCAATTGAGTTAGTCCCTCACTCCAATGACCTTTCCCTTCATGTAAGAACAAAGCTAGTCAGAAGTAGTTGTCGGGTGGCGGACCTTCCCTTTTCTTTTCCTTAGATTTCTTCTAAATGTTATTTGTGTTGGTGAGGACTAAATATTGATTTGGGCATGTATTAAAATATTTGGATGATGTTTAGACTTTTGGATTTGATGCACAAATGTTTAAGATATTTATGTTATTATTTCTCGTAATCATTATGTGGACCTAAGCCCATCTCATGTGAGCTTTGGCTTTAATTTGTGTTCAACTCTTTCGCTACAAACCAAGCTTTGGGTTGGGCAATCAGATTCTCTCTAAAAATCAAGACGTTTGACTTGGCGTTTCTGTTAAGTTATCCTCTGAATCATGACAAAGCAGGTGTCGTCCAATGAATGAATGACATGTGTAAAGTTAACAGATTTTTTAATCTCGAAAGTTTAAATTGATACGATTGATAGTACAAGGTCTGAATTGTTGAAAAATAATTTAGAAGGTATAAGTTATTATTGCCCCCAAAGTACATGGTCCAAATTGATGACTACCTTATTATATATTAAATAAATCCTTTAAATTTTGATTAGTCAAAAATAAGAATGTAACTTTATCTAAGTTAACTTAGATTTACCTAATAGAATTTTAAATTTCTAACAACGCGATAACTCTCATTTTTTCCAGTTTAACCGTTTGGCATAAAATAATGACAAGTTACAAAAATTTGAGTCAACCACGAAGCAATTTGACTTTGAAAAATACAAAAAATTTATTCAAAAATTTAATTAATTTAAAAATTACAAATTGTACAATTGCTATGATTGATCAGCCGACTCTAATGATTTTGTTAAATCACCTATGTTCTAGCAAAGCAAGCGAGCTTAAAATCACTAAATAAGGAATATGATGCTTTGATAGAGAGATGGGGCAAAATAAATGGAAAAATTACAATAAATTTTGTAACTAGTAGGGGTGCAAATCAGTTTGGTTCGAATAAGGAAACTGAACGGAATCGACTACTTCGGGTAAGTTATGTTCGGTTTTCAACATTAAAATATGGAATTTTGAACCAAATAGAAACTAACAAAAATTTTTAGTTTGGTTCTTGGTTGTAATGAAGGAAAACCAACTAAAACCAAATCGAACCAAAGTTTCAATAAACACCTAACTATCTTCCACGAAACGATGTTGTATCATCTATATCTTCTATAGAAAGTGTCAAATGTGTGCACTGTCCAATGCTTCCACAGTAGAAACGTGCATTCCACACCTGAAAATACCTTTTCTGCAATGGAAACATCTCTTTTACAGTTGAAAATACCTTTTTTGTGGCAAAAACGCACCCTCCACTGTGAAAAATACCCTTTTTGCAACAGAAACGTGCTTTTTGCAGTTAAAAATACTCTTTCTGTTGTGGAAACGTGTTTTTTGCCGTGGAAAGTAAATCATACTATGTACAATCATCCGCTCCCACCCTGCGATCTGTGGACACCAACACAATCGCAGAAGCAAATTTAATCTCCAAATTATAATTAAATTACCTAGTTTCCAGCCACACTTGACTTTACTAACATTAAAATTAAGTGTGAGCCTGTGAATGACGTTGTGACGGAGTGAGTGCAAATTGCAATGGTCTCCCGATTGGAAGAGTGACATTGGGATGGACAGACACTTCAAACTTCGACTTGGACTCACTACTAAATTAGGATGAAAAATAAAAGTAGTATAAATGAAAATAGGAAAAGAAGCAAAGCATGTGAAACATGGAATTACTTCATTAAAACAGAACCAATAGACTCAGATAACCCTCAGGTGACTTCCAATTACTATAGAAAAGCATACGTCTATCATCTAGTAAGGAATGGAACTTCAACTTTGAACAAACATGTAAGTACTTGTAAGAAATTGTTGGCTAGTTTAGACGAGACACAGAAAATGTTAATGTTTCGTCAAAAAGAGATAGTAAGAGAAAGTTCACTTGGTCTTTAACAATAAAATCATTTAGTGCAAAAAGATGTCTAGATAAGCTTGCTAGACTGGTTGTCATTGATAAATTACCTTTTCGTGTTGTTGAAGGAAAATGATGTGTAGATTTGTTAAATGAGTTGGAGCCAAAACTTAGTGTTTCTGGTTGCAAAACTGTTGCGAATGATATGTTCAAAATTTACATACAGGAAAAGAGTAAGTTGAAAGTTCTTTTTTCTCAATTGTCTGAAAGCTTATGTTTAACCACTAAGATGTGAATTTCTATCCAGAATATAAATTATATGGTGGTGACCGCTCATTTTATTGATGCAAGGTGGACTTTGTAGAAAAAGATTATTAATTTTTATATCATTTCTAATCATAGAGGAAAAACTATTGCTATGATTATGGAAAAATATTTATTGGATTGGGGAATATAAAAAGTTTTGACTATCACAGTTGATAACATTTTTTCTAATGAAGTTGCTTTGAATCATTTGATTAAGACAATTAGAAACTAGAAAGGTTTGGTACTTGATGGAGATTTTATGCATATCAGATGTTTTGCTCATATTGTAAATTTGATTGTTTGCAATGGCCTGAAAGAGCATAATTGATGCACCAAGGGATGCAAATCTTGGAAAATCCCTTGTTGCTAGCAGTCACCTCGGCAAGAGAACAAAATACCAAAAGTCCCTTGTTGCTAGCAGTCCCAATAAGTTTCACAAGAGAGGAGAATGCTCTCTAAAAATCACGCAAAAATTCCAACTTGAGACGGAGATATGCGAATGCAAAGATGGCTGTCTGTAAGGGTACCAATATGGCAGTTTTAAGTTCGAAAAAGGAGTAACCACAAGTCAATTGTTTCCTGTCCAAATTGCACAAAATTTGAACCACTCACCTTTTTGAATGTGTACTAGCAAACCTCCAAAAATCATAATCAAATGCGCTCAGATAAAGAAATTATGCAGGAACAATTACAAGTTGGTCCAAAAAGACACCATTGTTGTGTCTTTTGACTTCAATGGCTACTTTGCAAGAAGTAGCTCTCCAACTTGAATCCTGGGAAGTTTTCTATAATCTTGATGAAGATTCTACCTCTAAAGAAGAGAAAGAGAAAGTCATAGCAATAAGAGAAGTCACCTAAAACAAACAAAAAGGTGAAATCAATTGATACTCGCATACTTGATCGGATAGGTACCACCAAAAAGGGATGCAGTTTTGGGAGGGAACTCCACCAAATTCGAACGAACTATTTTCTCAAAGTTTTCAACTGCCTACCAAGAACCCTAACAGAGGTTTATATACCTCAAAATTAGGGTAACAAAAATAAAAGGAAAAGTACCAAGAATACCCTACAAAATACCCCTTCTCGGCTAGAACATGCTCTAGCCAAGAACTCTAATCCATATCTTGAATTTAAACATAAATTAAACACTAAGCATAAAAGAAGAAATAGATACTCAACCTCCCTCTAACATCTTGGACAAAGTATCAAATTAATGGGTTTACTTTCTTGGCTCATCTTCAAAGGGATTTGGGCTTCAAGTCCATATAAAGGAACATGAGATTCAATAGCAAATACAAAGCTCTCTGTTTAGGCCTTTTTTAACATAGCACATGATGTCCAATATTTACGAGCTAGCATATAACATCCCAGTTTTTCTTACAATTTAAAACTTATGATTTTGAAAACTTTTTCTTTTTAAATTACAGCGGAAGACTTTTCAATTGAAAACTAGCTTAAATAAAAAGTGTATAAATAAACTTCTCGTTAAACCGTTTATTACTTAAAAACATGCCATAATTTAAAGCTTTATAACTTGAAAACATTTACAACAGCGGAAAATTTGTATTTACAAAGCCATATGAATCAAAACACAATTGAAAAAAAAAAAAAAAAAACCTTCTTAGTAAAATAATAACTATAATTAAGGTTCACTTTTTTTAAAAGCATTATTACCAATCATTATGTTTCCTCTTTAATCATTTAGCCTAACCCGCCGCCAAGCCCGCAACGTACAAATGCCTCATCAACTGCTTCCATCCTCGTTCCTATACATACCTACATCACAGGACTTAACTATGAGCCTAAAGCTCAGTAAGCAATATAAAAATAAAAGTGTTCATGAAATGCTCTTTAAAACACATACAATTTTCAAACACATTATTCCATTACTCTTTATAAAACAGTGATGAACTTCATACTATAACAGTGAACGTGTATTCTGGTGGTGAACTTGAACCTTATTGGTGAACTTAAACCAGATCGGTGAACTTGTATCGCAACAGTGAACTTGTACCATGTTGGTGAACTTATTCCATCATGATAAACTTAAACCGTTTTCTTTCTTTTCAATTACTCGGTAATGAGCGGTGAACTTCAACCAAACTCAGACCCCCATTCATTTTCTTTAATTATCTCTTTTATGCTTTCATTTTCATTTTAGAAAGCAATGATACATGAATGCAAGCATACAATTCTATCTAACATGTTCCTCTATCGTATCCTTAAAACATGTTTGATTCCTAACTAAGGAACTGAACTTAAATCTAATAAACATACAATTCATACCAAGCAATCAATCAACAGTACATTTCCCAATTAATAACATAACTTATACATCTAGTAAATGCAGGCATCAAAAAACCCTAATTCTAGTGATGTAGGTCCTTTTGGAAAAACATATGCAGTACTACTTACCTAGAGTCTTTAGCTTTAAAGAGTTAGCACTTAAAGTTTCTTTTCATTAATACCTATTCATTAGTAAGCAACAGTTAGCAATTCATTGTTCCCCATCAAAGCATCAAGTAAAACAAACACTAAACCTAACTTAATAGATTAATTCCTCCAGTAACGTACAACCTTTCTAACATGTCCAATATACTAACACCTTAACCAACAAAATACATTTTCCCTCCTTATCCAACCATTCTATTTAACTACAGTGTATTTCCAAATCATACAAAATATTATCAAGAATATTCCATCGAGCAATGATAATTCAATTAACAACAACAAGAGCACAATTCAATCATAGTAGCAATATAGCAACTTTATACAATCATTGATTTCCAACTTCCTACAAAAGCAATGCAGTAATTCATGCAATAGAGATCCAAACTCAATTACAGTGTACACATATTTCATTATACTTAAAATAGCAACCATGCTTACTGAATAGAACCACTAAAGATCCAAACAATTCTATATATTTATCTTAGTAACTCTTTATAAAATCCATAGAGTATGAAAGAGTTCTGCTTACCAGAAGACTCGCGAACAATAGGTTCTAGGCCATTTCCTTAAGCATAATTTCACAAAGTTAAACCCAAAACATACATATCCATATATCCAACACTATCTGCAGAAACCAATATCTTATTCAGGAGAGAACCTTCACACCTGAAGCATCTGCAAACTGAAACTAAACACAGAAGTAGAATTCTATTTTCTTCAGAGACTTCCTTCTGCACAGTCTCATTCTCCCTCCTCTTCTTCGATTATAGAATACTCTCGACTCTCTCTCTCCCTTTCAAAATCATAGTAGCAGCTCACTCTTTCACTCTCCAAATGATGCAACTTCTCTTTATGTCACAAAACTTACAGCAAATCCTTCACGATCTCCATCCTCTCTCTGCCACCCTCTCTCTTTCTCTCACAAAACTCACAGCCAGGTTCCCCTTCACCACTCACAGACTCATCCTCAAACCTTCACAGCCATTCACTCACTTTGTGTCTGTTCCTCAGACTTTAGAATTCTCTCAACCTTTCTCTTCCTGTCTTTCATTCCCTGAGACTCTCTCTCTCAAATCACAGCAAGCATCTCTCTTCACAACCTCTCTCTCAGAATTGCCAGAGTTTCACCATTGTTTTTCCATAACTCCCCACTTCACTCCATCGCCCACTGTTTATAGACCACAACTATTGCCTCTTCAGCATCCAACTGAATATGGAAGGCCAAGGGAAGGATGCTTGATCATCTAGACGCATCCAATGTCTAGTCATTCCATCTTCAGACGTCGGTTTAACATTTTCAGACAACTCATCAAATCACCGGTCGATCGTTTCCATAGCCATGATCGACCACTGACTCCCACCAATCAGCCGCTAATCCAATGTTCTCCATCACCGGTCGATCATGCCGATTAATCGATTCCTTTGGACGATCGACAACCACATTCCAATTGATCAACCGCCATTCAGAATATTCATGTGAATTCTGTAATATTATGTCTTCAACCTCAATTGATTTGTTCTTGAAAATTTCCATTATTATTATTATTTTTAAATAAGCCAGCGTCCTTAAGAAAATTAGGAAGCAGCAAGAAAGCAGTTAGTAATGAAATCCACAGACAATGAAAGCCACTGTTCATATATGGTGTCTCTAACCCTTGAATGGAGCTCACCTTTCTCTTACAATGGCCACTTCTTAAGATTTAAGGTACCCTTCATCCCCCCTCAAGTTTCAGACACTGTCGTTTTAACCCACCCCACCCATTTGGAACATGTTATTGATCTTCCACATGCCCTGAAACTTGGCTAAGAAAAACAGGAACATGCGGTTCATGTGTGTTGTTCAAGCTCAAAATCTGAATAAAAATAAATTTATTCGAGACAAAGTTGCTGCAAATGAAAAACCCTTTGTGAGGATTTGAGGGTTTAAGTAATTATTGTGATGTCTAATTTGTCTGCTTTGTTTCAGAACAATTAATCAGTCACACTGATTTAGTTTGGCCGAACAAAATGGCAATGATAATAGAACCAGTAATGATCTTAAAATAATTATTTAATTTTTAAAGAAATGGTATTTCCATCTCCAGGGAGGGTTTAATCATCAAAAATAATTATTTTCCTAATAATGTAACAATAACATCTTATTAATTAAAGAAAGAATAATTAATTAGACCATAACCGTAATAAACCCATTATTATTCAAAACAATATTTGAATTTTTGGCGAAAAAAAAAAGAGATAAAAATTTATATATTATATATAAATATAATACTATATAATATATAAAAAAATAAATATAAAAATAATAATTTTATATTCAAGTCCCTTTAGTCCTTTGTTACTTTTTTGAAAAGAAACCACGAGAAGAAAAGAGAAAAAAGCAGAGATAAATCTTTGATTGACAGGTAGCTTAGTCGCCGTACTCAACGAATAGTAATGGTCTTTGAAGATATGAATGTTTAAATTGACTTATGTAATATTATTCGAAGTTTTTGGCCAAAAACTCGATTTGCAATAACAAACTCAAAATCATAAGTTTAAATTGTAGTATGTTTTATCACGTTTTGATTTAGTATACACAATAGATAAACTGATGTGGTGAATTGTTTATAACTGAATTTAAGGACACAGATGAAAGTTGTGTTTTAATGCACATACGAGTGATTGAGAATGTGTTTTAACGTATCCGAAGTAATGAGTGACAACTAATGATGTTATATTTTTAGGTGAGAGCCTTTAAACTTGATTAAGATGTTGATTTCATCATGAGTCTACACCTATTATTTATGGACAACTTTTCGCTCGGTTGATTGATCCTATATGTGATCACATTTTTCATAACGTTTTAGCAAATAGTGGTGGCTATAGTTTATCATACTATGATATTCAATATATAATATAACATTTTTAATGAAAGTTCCATTCCCTGTTTATGTAACCTATTTTGAAAAGGGTTAAATGGAAAAATTCATGCATGCATTTTTTTGTTTAAACATTTGGACACTTCAAATTTTCACCCAATTAGCTCATCCTACTTAATTACTATTTTTTAGGTAGTAGACGTGGAGGTTAGGAGCGATTCAGGCGTGAGTAAGAGCCCAAGCTGGGAGATTCACCCACCAGTTCTTATTTTTATTCTGAGTCCTTTTATGTTTCTGGTGAGTTTTCGTTTAAATTTTTATTGGAGTACTTGGATGTTTAAAAAAATGATACTACGTAGGGGGAGAGAAACCCCACTCCAAACCTTCCCTGAGTTGTGTTGGCACAGTGAGAAAGTGAGAGAGAATGAAGGGAAATCCTTAGGAGAAATTGTGCTTATTTGTTGTAGATGATCTGAAGGCATTGAAGGGTGGTAGAACTTTCTTCATTCTATTCTTAATATGACGTGGATTTGAAATTAACGTGGAAACTTCAGTGGTGATTTTTTAATCTAATTCGATGAATTAATCAAAGAAAATATATTTGAACCTTGAAAACTCAGATTTTTGGAATATAAATTGGAGGATGTGGGTTCCCATGGTGCGGATCGGTGAGAAGTCGCCATCAATTTTTGAAGGTAGATAATTTCCTTATTTGTTCCTCAAATTTCTGGTTGATTCAAGTGTTCCGTATGAGTTACAGATTTTATTCAAAACTCTAAATCTTTGAGTTAAAATAGTGCAATAATATAATCAAATTCGTTTGGAATGTTTAAATGTCAGAAAGTATGACGGAATTTGGCAAAAACAACAAGGATGAAAACTTGGTGTTTCATGTTTTAACACTAAGCCGCAGCTTAGCAAAACATTAAGACGCGGCTTTGACCTTTATTAAGCCATGGCTCAGCTTGTTTTAAGTTTAGAAAAATGGGGTTTTTAGCCCATTTGTTCACGAGTCATTTCTTTTATCATTGACCTAAAAATTAAGGCCCATAAAAAAATAGGGGAATCCTATTTTCATGCTAATTGTGGTATCAAGACTACGTATCGGGACTTCAAATATTTATTGCACTCGATATGCTATTGGGTTTTATTAATTATTGATATTGGACTTTGGCATTACGTCTAATTCAAAGTAGAAATTTATTTTTATGTCCAGTATTATATTATTTTTTAAATTTTATTTTGAAATGTATCTTCATATAAAACGGCATATTCATTTTGATAGTTTGTTGGTTTTGTATAGTATATGTAATTTCACTAGACACATTTAAATTTGAGCATGCATAACATTTAAATTAATTATCTTAGTCGTGTGAACCAAGTTTAACTGACCCATGTGGGGGACTTGTTTTCATTATGCACATTCGACCATTTGAGGATGTGTTTGTTTGTGTTATTGTTAACCAGAGTAATGAGATAGTCGTATGTATGTCTTTGGGCACAAAACCTAAAACTGATCAAGGTCGTTGTGATTTTTACGATTGCTTGAGTATCGCCGTTATTTATTTTCATTACTATCGATGGCATAGTATGCTTGGAGTCCGTGAGTGATTCCATTTTCAATGAACTTTTAATGTTTGACAATAGAGGCCGATTTTATGTACGCACCACATTATAATAGATTGTTTCTAAATTTGCCCTATTGTAGATTTTGAACTTAGTTTTATGAAATGGTTTGTAATAGTATGCTCATATATTTTTCTCATCCGTATGTTGAATATAAAATTTTTTTCCTATTGAGTTTAGTTGATTCACTCTAAATGACTCCCCCCTTTAAGGTTATAAACTGGAATATTACTAATAGCTGATGCAGGTTTGAACTTGGCCATCTTGTTAATTTTATTTGTTTTTATTTTCTTGAAAGTTTATTGTTGGTGACATATGAATCTCTCTCTCTCATTTGTATATTCTTTCGTAGGTTTGATTTATTATATCTCTAATGTGTACATATTGTTATATTTTTAGACCTTTACTGTTTACATTATCTAATATTACTGTTGAATCTAAGTATTAACTCAAATATTTTGGGTCCTAGCTTTTAATTTATTCAATTGTTCTGTTGCTATTTCTTACAATTAAAGATAAGGGTTAAGTGATTCAGTCTGTACTCAGATCAGATTGCTCTTCATTCTGTATTAGGTCCCTTACAAGACATGTCATTCTATATAACTTTTATTTTTACATTAACTATTGATTTGGTTGGTTATCGGTAATGTTGAATTCAACCCATTAGTGTAATAGGATATGACTTTTAGAAATTTAAAATGGTTTAAATTATTCCCCCATAAACCATTCATGAATTCAAGATGGCCGATCCAAATATCATTTGAGTGTCCCATCAATCTACTCTTTTCTGTCACAGCTCCAAGTCCAGTCGTGACACGATGTTCAAAAGTAATGGATATTCTATTAGATATATTTTTTATACGGATAGTTTTAGGGAAAATGATAAATCAACCACCGTAGTTTTAAGTCAATGACAAGTCAACCACTATGATTTAAATGTTAACAAGTTAACCACTAACGTATGAAAAAATGACAAATCTACTATCGCAGTCACGTTTTTCGTTAAAACGTAGTCGGGACGTCCCGACGGCGTCCTAAGACACCGCTGCGGCGACCTGGGAAATCGCCGAGGCGTCCCGAGCAAACCACGGCGGCGTCTTGCTTTTTTTAGGGTAAAAAATGTTTGATCACAAATTTGAGGGCTTAAACGATTGATTTAGGGGTCGAAACAGGGGGGTCATGGGATAAATTTTATGATAAGTCGTAGATCTCTGAGGGAGCTTTGATTTAATACCTTCTGCATCCAATTCCGACACTCGTAGCGAAAGTTATGGTCATTTGAAATTGAAGAAGTCAAAAATCTAATAAAAACAATGATTTCGAAGGAGACCGCAGGGGTGTCGTCAGGACACTGCAGGGGTGTCTTGAGGACACCACAGGGGCATCCTGACGACACCGTAGGGGCGTCATGAGGACACCGCAGCGGCGTCCTGGGACACCGCAGGGGCGTCATGAGGACACCGCGGCGGCGTCCTGGGACACCGCAGCGGCGTCTTGACGACACCCCAGCGGCGTCCAGGCAAAACTTTGTGTTTTTCTTCGCAACAAACGACACCGGTGCGGTGTCCTAGGACACCACTGCGGCGTCCCTACTAATTTTTAACGGAGAACGTCACTGCGATATTAAATTTGTCATTTTCTCATACGTTAGTGGTTAACTTGTTAAGATTTAAACCATAGTGGTTGACTTGTCATTAACCTGAAACCACGATGGTTGATTTGTCATTTTTCCATATATCATGCGTTATATATTTTAATTATTATTAGAGTAATTATCTAAAGGGTAAATGACAAATCAACCAACGTGGTTTGTGATCAATGACAAGTCAACTACTATGGTATTTTTTTTAACAACTTAACCACTGACGTATGGGAAAATTACAAACCCAACATCGCGGTCACGTTCACCATTAACAAGTTGACGTGAGACACGCAGTGTCTCAAGACACCGCAAGACACGCGATGTCTTGAGACTGCAAAGACACCGCGAGACACCGCTAATACACGTTGTCTGAAAACAAAGCCAAGACAGAAAACGCAGGCACGTAAGAGAAAATATTGTCGCGGCGTTCATCGGCGTTTGAGAAGAAAAACGCTGCAGCGTTGGGAAGAAAGACAATCAAATCTCAAGACACCGCAGTTTCTTGTGGTGTCTTGAAGACACCGATCAAGACACCGCAGTTTCTTGCGGTGTCTCTGCGATGTCTTGAAGACACCGCAGTTTCTTGCGGTGTCTTGAAGACACTGCAGTTTCATGCGGTGTCTTGATCAAGACACCGCAGTTTCATGCGGTGTCTTGATCAAGACACCACATTTTCATGCGGTGTCTTGATCAAGACACCGCATTTTCTTGCGGTGTCTTGATCAAGACACGCATTTGTTGCGGTGTCTTATTCGAGACACCGCATCTGTTGCGGAGGCGGTATCTTGCTTCAAGACACCTCAAATGAGGTGTCATGAACCCAAGACACCTCATTTGAGGTGTCATGAAGCAAGGCACCGCAACTGATGCGGTGCCTTGATTCAAGACACTGCAACAGATGGTTGATTTGTCATTGACCACAAACGACGATGGTTGATTTGTCATTTACCCTTATCTAAATGACCCTTGAAATATATATTGTTTTTAACTAATATTTTAAATTTTTATTTTTGTTATCTAATATTTTAATGTTTGAGACATTAGCAACGGACACCCTCATTATTAGGGGTCTATTAAATACCTCAAGGAAATACAGATAATTTTTTTCGGGAGCGAGGTTCTGCATAATGAATTGCATGTCACATGCGTGCCACAAGCTTAATAACTAGAGGAGTGGATATCCGTAATGGATAGATACCTGGGAAGCAAACTTCCACAAAAAGGCGTGGAGTCACGGCACACACTTCGAATTCAAGGAGCAGATATCCGAAGAGGAGTAGATATCCACAATAGATACATACCTTGAGAGCGAATATGCAGAAGTGTTTGCGATTGCAGATGTGTTTGTGGAAGTGTAGGTGTCCACGAATACTTAGTTCCAAAAGGACATGTAGCCGCACATGAGTTGTGTCCACAAAATATTAAGTGTGGAACAGATATCCATAGCGGACATGCAATACCCCGACTTTTATATCGGAATTTAATAAGAACAATTGGAAAGTAATTGGGGATTTTCAAAATTGTTGGATAATTATTAGGGTATTACCAATGACGTATCCATAAGATTATAATTTATGGGATTTATTAGGATTAAATTGGAAAATGTATTTTTGGACTTTTTGGAGGAGCGTGGACGAGGCATGGACGCCTTCCTTTGTCCGAAATCGCAATTCTATAGGAGAATAATGGATCGAACCGGCTTGGTTCGGTTCGGTCTGGATTTAATTAAGTAGTCCGGTTCTTGACTAAAATGAAAAGAAATTAATCAAAATGTAGGATCATAATTACATTGAGACTAAAATATAAGCATTTAATTAGAATGGGATTAATTGTGATTTAATATGTATAGTGAGGGATTAAATTAAAAGGGGTGTTATGGATGGCATGAACCAGTTCAGTAGAATCGATTCACACCATTAGGACCGGTTCAGAAAAACAAAGAAAGGGAATTGGCCCTTGGCCATTCCCGTGATGCAGAACGGAGGACGAGAGAGAGCGAGTGATTGGGAGAGCTCGCCGGCTCGTTTCTACGTGGCGACGAGGCGGCCTCCGGCGTGCGCAGCGTCCATGCAAACAACTGCAGGCGAAACGAAGTGGTCAGTCGCGACGATTCGAGGTATGCTTGATCGGGTTTTCCTTCTTCTTTGCATTTTTGTTGATTGGTCGTTGCTTGGAGGTAGGAACGATTCGAAGGGCGAATTTCCAATTCGCGATTGACAGTGGCGTTCTCGCAATGGCCGTGGGATTCCGGACGTGTGTGGATGGCGACCCGCGATCCGGGTGCGTTCAAACCCGGTCTATCTAGTTCAGGTTGAATCATTGTCTGCTATGCAAACAACCTCATGCCCCTTCCAATCTGGAATCGCACTCTGCATTAAATTCAGAGTGAACACTCCATAAAGTTGGACAAGTTGGAGACTTTTGGGTGTGGTTGGTCAGGCGTGTTAGAAAATTTCACTCTCTGCCTTCTGGGAATTGGCATAGAGTGTCCTTTTTGGTGTTGATATATTAAGATGAGACAAAGAGGAGGGAAAGACAAAAATGGGAGAGGAGAGGCAGCGAGTGTTGAGAGTGCTAGAAGTCCTCTCAGGTGTGTTTTGGTGCTGGGCAGCTCTGGCTGGCTGCTGTCCTCGGGTTTCCTCAGGTAACATAATCTTTCTCTGCTTGTGTTAGTCTACAAAAGGGATGAATTGGTGTTCGGGGTGGGCTGTGGGTTTCCTTTGACTGTAATGAGTTGTTTGTGTTCTATGTGGGTGAGCTGGAAGAAATGGTGGCAGTGCACGGTTTGGCTGCGCTGCTAGAGGTGGAAGCTTAGGTTTGCTGTCTCTATTAGTTTCTTCATTTTAGGTAAAGAAATGGGTATGTTTTGGCCAGTGGAGGCCCTACCTACAAGTAGAGTGCGTGAGTAGCGTTTGTTTTCTTGGGTGGTGTACTGCGGTTATTTCCCTTGTTGATTTCTTGCTGGTTGTATTTATTTTTTGATAGTGTAAATTATTGTTAGCTCTGTGATACTTCTTTTAGATGTTTTTATTGTTAGTTGTGTGAGATTTTTGTTAGTCTTGTGAGTTAAATGTCGTACGTGGATGAAGATGTGAGAAATGTTAATGCTTAAGGGATGATGAATGTTAATGCATGAAAGATAAATTCTTGTCGTCTAGTTACTTGTTGTTTAGTTAAATACTTCTGTTGTTATTTCCTTATGCATATATTACTTTGTTGTCATTTGTTATGCAAATTAATACCTTGTGTGAATACTTGAACTATAAGTTAAGCATGTTGGATTAACTAGTTGAGCATATTAATTAATTAGAGTAACAACTAAATTTTAATTTAACTAGAATAGTTCTCGTGATTACTTTTTGAGCATGTTAATTAATTAGGTTAATTAACTAGAATAATAATTATGATTAACATGTTCATTAACTAAGTTATGTCATATATTAACATGTTTAATTAACTATCTAGGATAAGATTAGTATGTTAACTAACTAGGCCTTAAGCATGGTTAATTGATAAGCATATTAATTAACTTAAGCATGTTAACTATTATGTAAGTATATTAATTAACTAATCTAGTGGTTCAATTAATAACTAATCCGAGCATGTTTAACTAGTTGTTAATCTTCTTTGAGCATGTTAATTAAATTGTAATTACCACTTGAACATGTTAGCATGTTTAATTATCAATTAACTAGGGTAATTAACTAGTTGAGCATATTTAATTAACTTGATTATTTCTTGATACATGACAATTAATTAGAGCAATTAACTAACTAGAATAATTAACGAAACAAGCATGTTAATTAACTAACTTGACTAGGGTAGTTAGTTAGACCTGAGTATGACAAATTACTAGGATAACAAGTGATCAACTAGTTAGCATATTTATGATATTAGCGGCATGTTAATTAACTAGGTTGTTGGACTAATCAATTAGATTGTAAAACAATCCGGACATGTTTACAATTAATCTTCATGCATGTTAGTTAGCTATCACTTGTTAATCTTCAAGCATGTTAATTAACTATCAATCTTCATGCATGTGGTTAACTATTAGAATTGTTTGATATTAACTCTTTGTTACTAGTTCCTGCAATTCTCTTAATTTCCTTTATTGCAAATACTTCACGTCGATAAAGGTTATGATAGATATCAATGCTGTGAATGAATGCTTAATGGTTGAATGGAATAAAGGTTTAGTGCATGAATGATGATAGCTTCCTTACTAATGGTTTTGTTTTGTACTTTTACTTTCCTAATTGTTGTAGTGGTAATTTCCTGATATGCTAGTGATAATATTATTCTGCTGTTGTTGGTTGGGAACTCTCTGTGCTAATTAGAATTCAACACATGTCAATAATCTGAATCTGAACATGTTAATTTACTAGGATAACTAAGAACAGTAGTTATAATCTATCTTGAACATGTAAATTATTTAGTATAACTAACTAGAATAACAATGGTAATTTTTCTTGAGTATGCTAAGTAACTAAGATAACTAATTAGAATAATTAATGTAAATCTTCCTGGAGCATGTAAATTGACTAGGAAATTAACTAGAGTAACCAACGTGATTACTAATAGTGTGTTCCGATCTCACTTCGTTTATTGTTATGTTCTATAAGTTCAAACATGTCATTTGTTGTTTAATTCATTGTATATTGTGCTCATGTGCGTGTTTAATTTATGTATTCCCTTCCTAATTCACTATTTAATTTCCTCAATGTTCGTTGTTTGATTTCCACATGTTCTTAG
This sequence comes from Begonia loranthoides, assembly GCA_022433065.1. NCBI lineage: Eukaryota > Viridiplantae > Streptophyta > Magnoliopsida > Cucurbitales > Begoniaceae > Begonia > Begonia loranthoides. The sequence continues at coordinate 34,074,534 of CM039483.1, forward strand.
TTGTTCCAATTCAATATTTTAATTGCTCTCCAACATGCGCTTTCATTTTCTGTATTTAATTACTTTCCTTATATGTGCTATTCAATTTTTATGTCATCATGCATCATGCTTATAGTTACGTGTAATGCATCATGCATCATGTTAATAGAAACCAATAAGAAGTGCCACCTCGGTGGGGGTACTCACACATGCATGAGTGAGGAAACAATGTTAAGAAAATGAAGGAAATGGGGAGTTGGGGTGGCTTGGGGTAGCGGGTTTAGTCTGCAGCTAGGCAAAGCCCCCTACTTCGTCGGTAGAGGGGACCTAGTTGCAAGTAAAAGGTTAGATCCGATCAACTATCCAATCCAAAGGAAAATCCTCAATCTCCTGCTCAATGTACGAGTAACGAATGAATGAACTAATGTAAAGTAAAGAATGAACGAATGATGTAATGAAAGAATTGGTTTGGGTGGCCTCCATTACAAAAAGGACTAAAAAGAGGCATAACATGTTGCATTAAACCTTTTTTCTTACTAAGCCTTTGGGCTTACAGTTTGCTTGTGGTGTAAGTGTAGGTACTTGTATGAGAAGACAATGCACAGATCAAAAAGCAGGGATGAAGGATTTGCACGCGTGAGACTCGTGGCTGGCCAGGATAAGATAAAATGGCTTGTAAAGATAAAATGGTTTGTAATTAATGTGCAATGCTTGATTTAGTATTTCTTATTGATTTCGCTTCCACTATGTTTTCATAAAAGATTTTACAATTGCTTTCGCTATTTGTAATTTTCATAACGAGTATAACAAAAAGGTTTTGACGGTCCGGCTTTAGGCACTCTGATATTATTTTAAAAAGAGATTTCAGTAGTTTTATAAAAGTTTTTAATTTAACGTATTTTTAAAGGATTAGAAAAAGTCGGGTCGTTACTAGACATGTAGCTTTCCGCAAGCGAATGTACAAACATTTGAGGTTTACGTCCATCTTAGAAGCAGATGTGTATGCTTTCACCCTTGACATATGCGCTTCTACTTCGGATATCCACCCCACTCACTATCACTATCCCCACACTCACATAGCTTTTTGCTGACACCAACATTTCTGCAAACACAAACGCTTCTGCGCATACCAACACTTACGCAGACACCTCAATCCACGAATACACCTCATTCTACAGACATCATTCTGCGAGCACATACACGTCATCTTCGGACATCAACATATCTTTCCACAACTTTAACCTTCAATGTACCAGACCAAACTTTCCTAATCCTAAAACATTCTTAATTTCATGTTTTTATCAAGATATAAACATTTGCTACAAGAAGAACATTAGTTACTCCTTTTAAATTCCAAAATATAATGTTATACATGAAGGTTGACTTTACAATAGTTAACATACCAGCACCTCAAACTATCTCTTCCCTCGGCAACAGATGCCTCAAACTACCAATGAACTTCCTAGCAGCCGTGGAACGTCTCTTCCTTGCAACTATTGATTTCGTAGAGCAATCTATGGCACTGCTTCGTCATCGAAGTTCGTCTCTTGAGGAACTCGAAGTTTGTTTATCAAGTTTTGAACTCGAAGCTACTTTAGACGTGTGTGAAAACACATGAGACATTTCATGGACCCTTTAAATGTGAGGGTGTCTATTGCTAATGTTTCAAATATTGAGGAGTTAGATAATAAAAATAAAAGTTCAAGGTATCAGTTAAAAAAACTTCCATACTTCAACGGTTATTTTGGATAATTACCCTTATTATTATGTAAAGTTTATTAAAAACTGTAAAATACAAATTATGTTATTGAGTTAATAATATATAAGATGATAAGAGTTTGATATAATGTGTATAGATTATAGACAAGATTATAATTTATTTATTTTGTGATTGACAAAATAAATACAATGAAAGTCATTATAAAATGTGTTATGGTCCCTTTCATGAGATACTTTTTTTTGGTTAAAGAACTTTTACAATCGCTTTTGGCATTCATCATCCAAGAAAATAAAATTTTGGTTTAAAAAAAGACTCCACAGAATGAATACAATGCTTTGTGGAAAGTATAACGTTCCGCGACGAAACAATATACTTTCCTCCATGGAACATTTGTACTAAAAAACATTTGTTAGTCTTTTCCCGCGGGGAACAATGTCATTCAGAGGAGGAAAGTAGACATTTTGCCACAAAATGTTACACTTTCCTCCGCAGGTTGACATCTTTTCTGAGCGGAATAACATTATTCCACGGAGGAAAGTATGACATTCTACCTTCCGTTTCCTTAATACATAAATTCACATTCCGCACTCTGGAGAGATCACACTACTCTCAGAACAATTTCCTCAGCAAACCCTGAACCCTACCTTATACATTTCCCTCACAATTTTATCCATTCCAATAGATTCTACCAGTACCAATGTGACGCCCCGCGTCAAAATCTATTCTTTCTTAATTTATTTCTTTTACAATTTTCGAGAAAAAATTTCTTTTTCCTTTTTATCTACTTTAAACTAGTAAATTTTCAAATATCAGATTTGACGTAAAACTGAATAGTAGAAATAAAATCAGAGTATGCGAGAATAGTTTTAAATGTTGGAATAAGTTCATAGTTCAAAGCAAAATCATACGAAATAACATGAAATAAGGTCATTTCAAATCCTATCCATTATTAAAATCCTTATAATTCAAACAAATCATTTATTTCCTTCTTGGGTCATTCACCTACTCTGGTCGTGATTTATCCGAATACACCGCAGGCTCCACGAAAAATGTATCCTCTTCCACTTCTAGCGTGATCATTTCATTACCTATACCACAAGTAATACGTAAGCCTAAAGGCTTAGTAAGAAAAGGGAATATGCATATGTCATGCCTTTCTTTAGTTTAGTTGGAATGGATCCGCCCAAAACCAATCTTTCATTACATTCGTTCATTCATTCATAACTCGTATTTCAAGCCAAAAGTTGAAGGAACATTTAATAGATGGTATAGTTTGATCGGCTTCTAGTCTTTTGTGGACTAGATCCGAACTACCCACCCGCCCTTCAACTTCCCATTACATCATGCATTCATTGCGTTCGTTCATTTCATTTTCCTCTCTCGTGCATGTGAGTACCACACCAAAATGGTAGTCCCTAATTGTTTCTATTACCATGATGCATGTGACATAAATATAGAAAGGACAATAACCAACAATGAATAATAATAATGGCATGAATATTAAACAACAACTAGCATACATAATATTAATGGAAAGTAAATATAGAAGTAATTGAAGGCAACATAAGATATAACAAGATGAATATACTATTAACTACTCAGCATTTAGGCGGATTAAACATGCTAATGAATAATTAATGGAAACATATTCAATAATTTAATTCGACAGGAATTATGTTAAATAAATTGGTACTAAGTAGCACATGAACAATACTAATATCGTGCATTCCTAAGGTAAGACATTGTTATTGTCACAAAACGTTAATCTAATTAACTACACGTGCTCAATTAACCGAATAAATTAACCTAGTACGAGAGTTGTTATTTACACATGTTCAAATTAAGGAACTTAGTTAACGCAGAAATTTAAGCAACGATAATTGATTCGATTGACATAGTGGAATAAGTAATTTAACATGGTATAAGTCTGGCTAATCGAACATACTATCCTAATTCATTACACATGTTCAGAATTTAAAACCCAAATAGTTTTAAACAATAGCAGTGATTCATTATACAAATTATAACTCCTAACCAGAGCCAAGAATAAAAGCATTATAAGCCACAAGTCAATATGCTAAATAAATCATCTACGCATGCTTATCGAATTAATTCCGAATATAAACATGCTTAATAAATTATGTACAAACTTTCTGACTAACGAATTATAATTAGGAACATGCTTGACCATTGACATAATAAGAAAAGTGCTAAAATGAATCAAATGTCACTAAATTCAAAGGTTTCTAACTCCTAACCAGAACCAAAGAATTAAATGATACGAGAAACAGTAAGTAAGGTAGGTATATCCCAAAGTAAAACTTACATAATAGGATTATCGTGAATTAAATCATCACTTGTTGGTACATATCTTGTTATCTTACAACCTTACGTTTATCATTCATCTTCTCTCTTAAGTCTCTTATTTCAACATATACAGTAAAGAGTTTCCATGAAATAAACCATATAACAAACATTTATCACTTCCAAGAAGTTCATCTAAATCTAACAGATTCAACAATCAATCTAACAGTAAGGAATTCAACAAGCAATAAAGGGAATATTGTAGTGATCTAACAATCAATAATTTACCACACTCACACACACTACTTGTGGGTAGGGCTTTGATGGCCAAGACTCTACCTAATCCTTACCTAGGTTCAAGAAAAATTAACAGGGACAACACTCCACAGCTCACCACAACAACTCCTAGTTTCGATCTCCGTTTACAATCACACTTCACGACTTCCAGTCGCAAACTCTTCACGTGTCTCTCTCTCTCTCTCTCTCTCTCTCTCTCTCTCTCTCTCTCTCTCTCTCTCTCTCTCTCTCTCGCTGGAATGAAGGGCTGAAATGGAATGAAGGAAATTGAAACTTTCAAACGGGGTATAAAAAGGGTGAAATGTTACCTGTAGAAATCGGTGGTTACCAATCAGAAGAAAGGGAGGAGCGAAATGGGGCGACGTGATCCATTTTGTAGGAGAATCGCATCTCTAGGTAGAGTTCGTGGCTGTCATCCCGATTTGAAATCCCCAAATCTCATTATTTATATTTTAATCCTCGCAAAACTAGGGACTTTCGGACGTGACTATACATCCGCAGGTGGTGTCCGCACTCGTCCGCAAGCACCCAAAAATTAAAATTTGTACATATTGAATTCGGATGAATCACAAGCTCGTCCACGGCCGCCCACAAAAGACAGGGTCAGCTTTAGGATGTGAGGACTTATCCCAACCTTCGTCCCCAAGAGTTTTATGTTGGTGTGGATGCCAAATCTCGTCCTCATGGCGTCCGCATTTGTTTGAAATGATCCTAGATAGTTTTTTCTCCAATTTTTCTTAACTTAAATTTTGTCCCATAAAATTATCCACAATTTATACGTCATAAAATAATACGTATTGGCACGAAATGAACTACGGTATTCCAAATTTATTACATCGCATGAACGGAAAAAAAAGATAGCAGGGTGTTACAACCAAGATAAGCAAATTGACTCTTAAGCGTAAAGGTGTTCTTGCTCAGTCTCAACCTCAACCTCAACTAGAAACAGAATCAGCTCGTGACCGTAGACTTAGTGCAACTAAGTTTGTTCGCGCTCAGTTTCACACAATGCACAATCCGAGGTTCAAGAACAACCCCAACCCCAACTTCAACGACGACCAAGAGCTCAATTGGTCCATTTTAAACCTATAATAGATAGTTTTCACTCCCCTCTCTTCAAGATTGAGGCACGAACGATAGGTACGAAGTTCATATTAATCATCATTTGATTATTGTATCTAGAAAAGTAGACTTCGATTCATTGTCTAATTTGGGAATTAAAGAATTGGTTGAGAGTGGTGGCTTAGTCAGGTTGTGCAGATTGAGTGGAAGTTACTATGAACGGATTGTGAAACTATTTTATGCCAATTTAAAACTATCCACCCAACCATTAAAGGTCTAGACGTACATGTTTGAACGGGAGTTAAGGCTGACTCCCAACAATATTAACTTGTTGCTTAGATGTTTCATGGAGGAACTAAGCGAGGAATATAACCACGTATCTCGGCAGCTAGATTTCATCAGACGAGGAGAAGATCTGGCAGTGTGTAAGAATTCGGGCTTGTCCAGGACGTGTTGTCCATGGCCGCCCATGTTGTTCAGTTGAATTGCTTTTCATTTATGGCAATTCTTTTGTATTTCTTTTCTTTCTATTTTTGGCAAGTGACTCTTCACCACTATAACATGTTTATTCCTGCTATTATGGGAATGGTCTAGATTGCTCTTTAGGAGGAGAGACATGACTGCATGTAGACCCCCCTTCCTAATGTAATTTGCTAACAATCAATGATAAGGCTTTTTACATACAAACTATACTCACTAATGCTCTTTTCGATTAATCTTGCTCGCTTACTGCTCGGTCGTTAGACACAAAGCTCGATCTAACGTTGTGGGCAATTGGTGCCGTTGGCACACTTCGTAGGCTGATTCATTGTTCCCCCTAACAATGGGTGCCACACGGTCCATCTTAAGTCTCTTGAAAGTAAGACCGTGACAGTTGGTATTAGAGCCAGGTTAGCTCAAATCGCAAGAAACCATGTCGAAAATGAATTCGTCAGAGAAAGAGAGCTCATCAATGGACCAACTCGAATGGCTAATCGGGTTGGAAGAGGAGATGAAGTACCTCCAAGAGATACCTGATAACGTTCGTTTCCTGGAGGAACGAATGAAAGAAATGGCTGAATTTCCTAATGAGATAGTTGTAACACCCCGATATTTTAATTATCAGTATTATGAGCGTTTGGCCTACAGGTATTTTAGTGATAAAGAATAAATTAGATTTAATTTGCTAAATTAAATCAATTTAGGGGTATTTAATAAATTGGGATTAAATTTAATTAAAGGAGAAATGTTAGGAGGGGGAGAATTGGACTGGTTCATGTAGTGAACCGATTGGGGTGATTAATGGCCTTCGTCCATTTGCGAAATACAAAGAACGAGAGACGAGAAATAGAGGGAGATAGGGGAGAAAGGGAGAGACGAGGGAGAGAGATCGGGACCGGGGAGAGCAAGGCGACGACGTGCGGCGAGCTCGAGCGGAGGAACGACAACGATGTGCGGCTGCTGGCGAAGCGAAGAGGCGAGCGTCAGGATGGCTAGGGCTCGCGATTTGGGCTCGGGTCTGGTTGGGGGAATGTCGGGCGGTGCTTGGCGATGGCCGTCAGCGTTCGACTAGATGCAGGGGGAGGCGTTCGACGGGAGGCAGGGGTGGTCACTCGGCGTTCGTCGCATCGAGCAGGCTTGGCTCGCGGTTCGCGAGGGGATGCTGGCTTGGCTTCCTACTCGGGCTAGACCGGCCAGAGGCCAGTTGTCCAGCTGGTTCGGGTGGATTTGTTGTCTGCTCTGCAGACAACACCAACTTCCCTCCAGAGTTCGTACAAGGCATGGGGAGCAGCCTCTGGTGCAGACAAAAATTACAAGGTGCTTGGTCTCCTGGCATGGGCTAGATAAATGAGTAGACAGAGAGTGAGCAGCTCTCTCTTCTCTGTGGAATTGTTGAAGGCAGAGGCAAGGAATGGCTGAAGGTGGAGCTGCGGTGTGTGAGGGAGCCGTGAAGTGTGAGCTGAAGGCCGAGTGTCTTCTTTGAAGGACTAAGAGGAACCAGTGGGGAGTTGGGTCTTCTATGTATTGCTCGTTTGTTCGTCAAGTGAGGAGTTTCTCCTGTCTTCTGCATGAAGTTACGAATTAAGAAGAAAAAGAAAGGAATGTTAGAAATTATGCTTTGAATTCTGGGGATTTGTGAGTTTGGTTAAACCCTATGTGTTGTTTAGATCTGTTTGATGCTCTGATGGTTAATGCTATTCCCATTTGCTTGGTTGTTAAGTGGTCTGTTGTGAAGAAATTGGTCTATGTTGATGGATCTTGTTGCTCTTCATGATTTACAGTTGTTTTTATAAATATTGAAGAGAAAATCTGCTCTGTTAAATAGGTTGGAAATGCTCTTTTAGTTAACTAGATTCTATTCTGCATCTTTTGGATTACTGGATAGGCAATGGAGATTTATATTCTGCAACTACTGATATTTCAACTGATTAATATTTGGGTGGAATGTTCTCTATTACTTCTGTTGTTTTGGGTTAAGTTATGTGATGGTTGACATATGGTTTGTACACTTTGTTGGTTAATTCTGGATGCATAAATATGTTAGATTTGGGTTATGCCCATGGAAAATAAGTTGTTAAGTTGCATTTAATATTGTTGTAGTTATCGGAAATGAATGTCGGGATTTAGTTATTAAGCTTAGTCTATGAGATTAAGTAGTAAGTTAACGAGTGGATTAAATAATTTTAGTAATGACTATCTATTTCTAATGAAGGTATAGGAAAGAGATAGAAGATAAAGACTTGGTGCTAAGGCGTGAACGCTTCGAGGTAAGAACTTGGGTGTGTCCTTGGCTTGAGGAAGCCCTACACCGCAAGTGTGTGCGTGCGTGGTAGAGTTCGTATGTTTTCTATATTTGAATATTTTGTATGTTTCTATGCTTGGATATTTTGTACAATTCTATGCTTGGTTGTTCATGTGTTTTTCTAGTCAATGCTAATAGTGATAGTTCCTTGACTTATTTTATGGATTTGGTAATGTTCTATAGACTTTGGTTGCTCTGTTGTTAGTTACATTGTTTGCTGCCATTTCATCTAATGCTATATTCATTGTTCTGCCACCATGTTTCTATGCTTGAATGCTGTGTGTTTTACTTCTCTGTAACATTCCTATGTCCATGTTATCCTCCTATAATTATGTTGCCCTGTGATAGTGTTAGATTATATGTTCTCCATGCCTGGATGCTTTGTGCTTTAGTGTTGTTGTAATTTCTCTCTTAATGGTTCCATTCCCTGGGTCCCCTGCTATGCATAATTCCTTTGAGCATGCTAATCAAACTGTTAATTGGTTGAGTGTTGGTTAACAAATAACAAACTCTTGTGCATGTTAATTACTTAATCAAGTATGTTTAGATTATAGGATCTTATCGTGATGCATGTTTAATATGTTAGTTAATTATTAGTCTTCAAGTACGTTAATTCAAGCATGTAAATCAATTGAGCACATTAAATACATCAACATAATCGACTTAGTTAACTTAGGTAACCCAGTTATTTAATATAAGCATGTGAATGAACGTAGGTTATGAACCTCTCAAACTGGTTATTCGTTCTTTGATGTATTATTGTGATTGTTGTATTGTATAGTTTGATCTATTCCTTGAATGTACTGTTAGGACAGTTCCTTATATGTGCTTTTAGGATAGTCTCATATCGATAGAAACAACTAGGAACACCACCATGGGATGGCCACACGTCTTGAGTGAGGAGAAGAGCTCACCTTTCCCTTATCGGGATTACAAGGCTAATTAATTTAATTAATTAGAAATCATAGAATTCCCCAAACTTCATGCTCCATATATGAGCTATTCTTAAAACACGTAACTGTTCCTAAAATACGTAATGAAAGGATTGGTTTGGGGCGGACCCATTCCAAAGAAATAAAGAGTCGCATTTCATATGCATAAACCCATTTTCTTACTGGGGCTTTAGGCTCACGTCTTACTTGTGGTGTAGGTACACACGACGCATGGAATCTCGAGCAAACGAAGAAACAGTGGATGAGGGATTTGCACGAGTGAGCTTATGGTTGGCTAGGCTACGAGAAGTTAAAGATGTATATTGAGTTGTAACTAATTTAAATTAAGCTTTCTCTTCTTAATTTGTAATTTAATGTCTAGTTTATTTCCTTTAAATTCTTTATGCTTCCGCAGTATTTGAAAATGCATGATTTTAACGCTTCCGCAAATGTTTTTATTTCTGCAAAGTTTTAAGTGTTGTTTCTAATGGCCCGGCTTGCACTCTGATATTTTTTTCATAAATTTTAACGCATTTTTCAAAGGGATTTATGAAGAAAAATCTAGGTCGTTAGAATAGCTGCTATCCACAACAGGATAGACTCCATCCCAATCCAAGAGCTGCTAGATCGAGTGGAGAACCTCGAGTCCTGAAGAGAAAAGGGAAAAGGGGTAGATAGTGGAGAGAGTTGCACGAGTGCTATGGTTGAGGTCCTGGAGTATGTCGAAGAGATCGACCATGCTCATACTTAACTATCAAGCACCCTGACTATCTTGACGAAAGACTTCAAAGTGATGTTCGAATCCCTCAAAGCTGAGATTGCCGAAATGAACATCAAATTGAATGTCACTATGAGAACTATGGGAAACCAAGAGCAAGCTTCAAGCTCGGTTGAACGTAGTCAGGTGAAAATCCCCGAGCCAAAATCCTTTTGGGGAGCCCGCAATGTCAAGGAAATTGAAAATTTCATCTTTGACATGGAACAATATTTCAAAGCAGCTAAAACTGATGAAGAGTCAAAGGTGACCTTGGCCACAATGCATCTTACCAAAGATGCACAACTCTGGTGGAGGACAAAATATAATGACATTTGCAATGGTGATTGTGTCATCGATACTTGGGAAAAGCTCAAAAAGTAGTTGAAGGATCAATTCTTTCCAAAAATTTTGAATTCAATGCACGCCGATCATCACGAGAACTAAAACAGATTAGTAGCATTTGTGAATACGTTAAGACCTTCTTAGGCCTCATGCTGAATATTCGAGACATGTCAGAAAAAGACAAAATCTTCACCTTCATTGAAGGACTGAAACCTTGGGCCAGAACAAAGTTATATGAACAGAGAGTACAGACCCTCTCTAATGCTCTCGCTACACCTGAAAGATTGTTTGATTATACCAACGAAACTCCTGGCCAGAAGAAGAATACTTCGAGCACCTCAAGCAATACAAGAGGCCCAAAGCCAACTACAGACACTACTGAAAGAAAGTCATTTGTCCCAAGAGAAAGCCAAGAGACATGGAAAGAGGCTAGTAATTAACGACCACTGAATAGACCTATGTCCTGCTTCTTATGCAAGGGACTGCACCGAGTTGCAGAATGCCCTCATAGGTCAGGATTAACAGCATTACAAGCCTCGATCCATAACTACAACCCAACTGAAGGGGTTGCCGAAGAAGAGCCTGTGGAAGTGGCTGAAGTAGGGACAATGACCTTCTTATCAGCAGTTCAACAATAGATGGCAGAGTTGAAAAGGACCCAAGATAAAGGCCTCATGTATGTGGAAAGCCTTGTCAATAATAGGGTTGTCAGAAGCACTATGATTGACTTAGGAGCCACACATAATTTTATCGCAGAAAAGGAAGATCGCCGCTTAGGCCTAAAGCTGGAAAAGAATGCTGGCAAGATGAAAATGGTGAATGCAAAAGCAATGTCAGTAGTTGGGGTGGTAAAAAGAGCTCAGCTAAAACTCAACACATGGACGAGACCAATTGACTTCATTGTGGCACAAATGGATGATTTTGATACTATATTAGGGATGAAATTCTTGATGGAACACAAAGTCATCCCCATCCCATCGGCTAAGTGCATGGTAATTACCGGGAACAACCCAACAGTAGTTCCCGCTATCCTTAAGCAACCAAGTGCTAGCAACATAAAGATGATCTCTGCAATGCAATTCAAAAAGGGATTGAAGAATCAATAACCTACATATATCCTTGTCCCTTCGATCATGGATGAAGGCAAAGAAGAAATAGTGTCATATGAAATTATGGAAGTTCTAGAAGAATACAAGGGTACTATGCCAGAATGCTTGCCAAAAACATTACCCCCGCGCAGAGACATTGATCATCAAATCGAATTGACCCTAGGGACTAAGCCTCCTGCAAGAGCGCCTTATAGAATGGCTCCACCAGGACTAGCAAAATTGAGGAAGCAATTAGATGAACTACTTGAGGCAGGGTTCATCAGACCAGCAAAGGCACCCTTTGGAGGACCTGTGTTGTTCCAAAAGAAGAAGGACGGTAGCTTACGCTTGTGTATTGACTATCGGGCCCTGAACAAAGTCACTGTTCGGAACAAGTATCTCATCCCACTCATCATAGATCTCTTTGATCAACTATACAAGGCCAAATATTTCACAAAGCTCGACTTGCGTTCAGGTTATTATCAAGTCAAGATGCAGAAGGCGACGAGCAAAAGATGACTTGTGTGACCAGATATGGAGCTTTTGAATTCTTGGTGATGCCCTTTGGACTGACAAATGCTCCCGCGACTTTTTGTACTCTAATGAACCAAGTATTCCATAAATTCCTTGACAAATTTGTGGTGGTATACTTGGACAACATCGTGGTCTACAACGAGAGCATTGAAGAACATCAAATTCCTCTTTGTCTAGTCTTCGAGAATCTGATATAGAACAAGTTATATGTAAAGAAGGAAAAATGCTCATTCGCTCATAAAAGTATTGGGTTCCTTGGCCACATTATTGAACAAGGACAGCTTCGTATGGATGTTGACAAGGTCAAGGCAATTCAAGAATGGGGAAACCCCACTTCAGTTACAGAGTTGCGTTCTTTTCTCGGTCTCATAAATTATTATAGGCGGTTTGTGGAAGGATTTTCCAAGAAGGCAGCACCTTTCACCGAACTGTTAAAGAAGGGAGTCCTTTGAGAGTGGAACCAAGAATGCCAAATGGCCTTTGCTAATTTAAAAGAAGCTATGATGCAAAGTCCAGTGTTGGCTCTAGCATATGTGACTTTGCTATTTGAAGTCAAAACTGATGCATCTAACTTCCCACTCAGGGGAGCCTTACTACAAAATGGTCATCTTGTCGCTTATGAAAGCCGCAAGCTAAAAGAAGCTGAAAGAAGGTACATAGCCTTAGAAGAAGAAATATTGGTCGTAGTACACTGCCTTCGTGTATGGAGACAGTACCTGCTTGGATCAAAGTTTATAGTAAAGACTAACAATAGCGCAATCTGTCATTTCTTTGAACACCCAAAGCTGACCTCCAAACAGGCGCGGTGATACGAACTTATCTCAAAATTTGATTTTCATTTTAAGCACAAGTCGGGCCAATCAAACCAGGTATCTGACGCCCTTAGTCAAAAAGCAGAGTGTGCTAGTCTTCGCTATATGTCTTAACTTCAAGCTAGTAGAATTACTGGATCTATGAGAGATCGCATTCGAGATTGCCTACAAGACGACCCTGTTGCTCGGGCCGTCATACAATTAGTAAAGGAAAAGAAGACCTGACAATTCTAGATCGAGAAAGACTTGTTGTTAACCAAGAGAAACCGCCTTTATGTGCCCCGGAGTAATGATCTACGCCGAACCCTATTGAGGGAATGCCACGACACCTTGTGGGCCGGTCATGCTGGATGGCAAGAGGGGATATTATTGGCTTCACATGAAAGACGACGTGATGCAATATACCAAGACTTGTTTGGTATGTCAGCAAGACAAGGTGGAAAGAGACAAAGTGGCGGGTTTGCTAGAACCATTATCGGTGCCAACAAGACCTTAGGAAAGCATATCTCTAGACTTCATCTCCAATCTGCCATCCATAGGCGACTTTGAAGTGGTCTTGGTGATCATCGACCTTTTTTTCCAAATATGCAACTTTTATTGCTGCCCCAAAGTATTGTTTTGCTTAAACAAGGGCGCAGCTCTTCTTCAAACATGTTGTCAAATTATGGGGTATACCTTTAAGCATCATCAGTGATAGAGACACAAGATTCACTGGATCCTTTTGGGTGGAATTGTTCAAGTTGCTGGGATCAAGTATGAATGTCTCTTCCAGCTATCACCCTCTAACCAATGGACAAACAGAACGTTTCAATAGTTTACGTGAGGAATACTTGCGGCATTTTGTCAATACCAATCAAAAGAATTGGCTGAGTCTCCTGGACGTGGCCCAATTCTGTTTCAACTACCAGAAGAGTTCTTCGACCAGATTGAGCCCATTTGAGATAGTTTCCGGAAGACAACCAATGATGCCCCATACACTCGACCAACCATACTCTGGGAAGTGTCCAAAGGCGTACAACTCTCCAAAGAATGGAGGCAAAATAATGAAATAGCTCGGGCATATTTGGAACGAGCCTCTAAGTATATGAAAAAGTGGGCAGATCGAAAGCGGCGACCATTGGAGTTCAAAGCTGGAGACCTGGTGTTGGTAAAGTTATTGCTTGAACAACTCCGATTCAGAGGTAATTAATCTACCTGTGTGGCTTAAAATCCACTCGGTAATCCATATTAGCAACCTGAAGCCATACCATCCAGACGATGAAGACCAGACAATGAACAACATCACAAGACCAGACATCGCCCTCAACTACCAGAAGAAAAAGAAAGTCAAAAAAATTCTAGCAGATCAGAGCATCAAGATAGGCCGCCCCCTACACACGGAGTACCTGGTCAGATGGGAGGGACTTGGAGATGATGAAGTCACTTGGGAGAAAAAAGACAAGTTGAAGAATGCCGCACAGAAGATTGAAGAATTCAAGCTGAAGACAAGTTGACGAGGACGTCAACAGCTCAGTTGGGGGAGAATGTAAGAATCCGGGCTTGTCCAGGACATGTTGTCCATGGTCACCCATGCTGTTAAGTTAGATTACTTTCCATTTATGGCAATACCTTTGTATTTCTTTTCTTTCTATTTTGGGCAAGTGATTTCTCACAACCATAACATGTTTATTCCTTCCATGGTGGGAATGGTCTAGATTGCTCTTTAGGGGGAGAGGCATGACTGCACGTTGACCCCCCTATCCAATGTAATTTCTTGACAATCAATGATAAGGCTTTTTACATACAAACTATACTCACTATGCTCACTATGCTCAATGACGCTCTTTTCAATTAATCTCACTCGCTTACTGCTCGCTCGTTAGACACAAAGCTCGCTCTAACGTCTTGGGCAATTAGTGCCATTGGCACACTTCGCAGGCTAATTCGTTGTTCCCCCTAACAACGAGTGTCGCATGGTCCATCTTAGGACCGTGACACAGTGCTTAGACAATTATACCATGATTCCGAGATTGCAGTGTCCAAGAATTCAAAGTTCAATGACTTGAACGCCAAAGCCCAAGTGATCCACACCATCATGACACACACTACTCTGCCTTGGGATGGGTGTCAAGACTATGTTTACTACATGGATCTCTATATGCTGGAGAAGGTGTTCAACAAAAAGAAAGTAAACATTGAGTATATGATTTTGTGTCACATGCACGAGGTCCTATAGAACCCAACAAAGTGTCTGCCATTTAATTGGCTCATTCAGAGGATTGTTGAGTATAATGGGGTACTAATCTCAGATGGGGAGTCGAGAATCCAAGAGAATGTCGACTGGTCTATAATAAATTGAAAGTGGACCACATGGGGATCACCAAAGTCAAAGAGGAATGGGTATGCAAGTCTCCATTCACGGCCACCTCGAAGACTCGATCAAAGGTTTCCTAGCCTCCAACCCCCTCAGTCATACAACCCTCATCCACCACAAAGAGACAACCTCCATCACCTCTATAGCCCATGGAGGATGATACTTCGCAGCCTATGTCTCCGCCCTCTCCTCAGTCATCTCACTTTACTTCGATACCTAAGGAGATTGTCAACTGGATGTAAAAAATAAAAGAGCGACATTGAATGGTGTTGGACTGAGTTCAAAGGATGGAGGACTGAGTTTAGAGGATAGAGGACCAAGCGGTAGAGTGTAACATCCTCTCCAGCAACCTCGCTAGCAACCTCTTCAACAACCGAACCCACAAAATGCCTGTAAGTTTTTTAGTTTATAAGTAAATTCCATTATTCAGTTTATTTGTATGCTATATAATAACTTGTCTCAAATGTGTAGTGCTCATGCCATCATACGCCAACCTTCTCCTCCTGCTGTGCTTGCTAAGGTGTAACAGATACTGGTTCTCATTCCTCCATTGACAGATGCATCGTGTGGAATACAACCTCCACTTAAACTAGATCTTCGATTTGGTTATCAACGTGTCTGCAATTATTCATGTCTTATTAGTCTGGCGGTTTGAAAATCTTCATTTTAGCTAGGTGACTTGATGAATATTTTCATGAGACTAATTCATGCAAATACAAAGAAAAACCTAGAGACATATGCAATTCTTGCAGGGGTTATAGTAGACTATTTTATTTTCTGGCATTAAGTGTTTTGGACTAAATGTCTAGAATATTTCGCTTCTTGTTTTCATTTTCAGGTAGATGATGCATACCATATCACTAATCTTATCATCCCAAAGCAAGAAGTGATAGCAAACACGGTGAGAATTACGTTATATTAAATTATGCAGTTTAGAAGATTTTATTATAATATTCATCTTTGTGTTCTTTGTATGTAGTGTAATACGTTGAACGAAGAAAAATACTTCAACGTTCTAATGGAAAGATTGCTTATTACATTAGAGTGGATTCATGTAAGTAAACTTCTTACTTTTGTTGTATTTCATGTTTGAACAGTTCTAACACATGGTTTACTTTTCATACACACCCGTCACAATCATGTTTTTTGTCGTCCGTTAACCTGCACACTTTCTACCCTTACCAAGCGTTGCTACCAGAAGTAGTTGCAATTGTCATAGCGCCAACAGATACTAAGAGGTATATCTTTTCACTTATGTAGATTCATATTGCTTTCCACTAATATGCTAATTTTCTCCTTTCTATTTCAGCCAATACGACATATTTTGTTGTATCATTGGGGGTTTAGGGCTACTTTGAAGTTGTATAAAAACCGGATTCCACCCTCACCCAGAGCTACCGAATAGGTCTCCCCTCTATGCCAAAGGTTCCAACTTATACTTGGACCCGTAGTTGTGGTCACCGATTTATGGAGGAGATCTCGCAGCAAGGCACCAACGTAGATAGTTGATGTGTTAATTGACCACTAATTGTGATATAAGTTAATTGTAAAGTGGATATGTGATTAGATTGTATACTGATCGATCTATTGGTTAATTGTGATTGATTATACCGATTGTGATTGGAGTTTACTGATTGTGAATGGATTATAATGATAATGACAATTGCAGTTTGGATAACCGAACACTTTTTTTATGATTCTTGGCCATTTTTATTGAGAGAAATGTTTACAGTCAAATAAGTTAAATATTTTATTAATCATCAACAAACAGTTAACTTACATATACATTCATCCATTTACATTTACATTCATACATTAACATGTTCATCACAATGATCAAATCAACCAACATGTCCACATATATTTTTTTGGCAAGGATTGCAGTGGCCTCTCATATTTGTTGATCTTTCGCAGCAGACTCCTGCATAAAAATTTAAACACATTGCAAATAAAATTAGTATATTTAAAATAACATTTGAAAACGTAAACGTAATAATGTGTTCACCTGCATATTGGGAACTGTGAAACCCATAAATACGTTATGCGAACTTCCTCTCCCACCTCTACCACTTCTACCTTTGGACCTGTGCCGCCACTTGACTCGTCGGTGTCTGGACCTCCACCTTGACATGTGTGATTATTGTTCCCCACACCCCGACACCAACTACATGTCATGTTGATAATTCTCTTGGGTAGGACAGTTTGGCTTTGGGGCTCGTCAATATCCCTTACTCTTTGTTTTCGTGACCTTCCTGGACGTCTTTTAAATGGCACTGGCATAATTGGATCAAGGTGCGTCACAGGGCACATGAGTTGTCCACTGGCCGAGTGGACAAAGTACGAGTACAACCTCATATATGTTTCCCGGTGGTAGCATTCATGCACAAATTCCTTAATTGATCTCCTCATAAAATACATACACGGGATTGCATGCACACACGAGATTCTAGTCAACTCCCACTGGTAACAGTTACAAGTAGGCTTGTCCAAATCAACTTAGTACTGCTCATTGTTGTTGCTCACCTCAAACCGGCTAGCGCCTGAAAAAACAAGACTCCAATTTCAACCTGCAAGTTGTAATCTAGCAAGTCGCTTCTTGATCTGTAGGCACTAAACGTCTGTCTACTAAACCATCTTTTCATGTTTCTTAACAATCCTACACAAGATTCCCTTTCTTATAATCTCAAACATAGTAAGAATCGATTTTTCCCGAGCTGGTAGGATGCAAGCATTGAAGGACTTGTTCAAGTTGTTCAGACTTATGTCTCACTTTGGGATCGAACTACAGACATGTTTCGACCAAAATCTCACATCGATTCCTCATAGATATATGTGTGCTAACTAGTCAAGCAAAAATGGCTTCCTCATCTCTCTCTCAAAGTGTGTGATGTTATGGCCCTAGAAGCGCTCCACATCGAATCATTGAAAAACTTGCCTCTAAATTGCTTTTAGAGTTTGCATACAAGTGACTGAGGCAAAAATGATGCTCCGCTGACCATGCTAACTCTCCGACAACTAACACTAGACCCTACAAAAATTAACAGTTTTAGTCAAATATTCATATACAACACATAACATAAACATATATTGCAAAAGCAATCAACTGTACCTTTTGTCGGTCTGAAATGATTGTCCATTCTATGCCAAATTGACTGTTTAGATTTGTAAGTAACAATTCCAAAAATCAGCCCTAAAAGTCTCTACATTCTGCTTCAACTATTGCTACAACAATAAGATAAATTTCATCGTTCCTGTCCATACTGACAATAGTGAGCATCTAGCCTGGACACGATCCCTTCAAGTGGCAACCATCCAAACAAATAAAAGGTCTACCACAATTCAACAACCACATCTTACATGCAGCCAAACACATGTACATTTTCTTAAATGTTGGACTATGGGAAAGATCAATCTTATCTAGCTGAACACGCAGTGAGCTTCTAGGATTAGACCTCCGAATCTCCACCTCATACGACCATATGAGCTTGTATTGTTCATTGTCATCCCCTTCATTCAATTTTTGGGTTTCATTTCTTACCATTCTCGCAAGGTTGGGTGTAATGTTCACATTAAAATCCTTCATGACTGTCTTAATTATGAAAGGAAGATCTCAGTCGGCTTGACTTTAGAATCAGTCCAAGTAATGAGTTGCCACCCATTTTGTAGAGGCATGACAGCTTTACATCTTTCTTAAGCAAATGTGAACGTCGTTATAGCTCTTTATTTGAAAAGTAAGTTCACCTTGCATTTTTACGGCATGCATCTGCCAAGTGCATCCCTCCTAGCAAGAAACCCTCAACCAATGAGAGTCACTATGTGTGAATTTTATCCCATACCCATTTTTCAATGCATAATCCATGATTTCTTCTCTAATTTCGTTCGAAGAACTATACTTCTTGACCAGACACATACTAGCAAAAAAACATTCCAGTTGTGGTTGTCGTTGAGATCTACTTTCCCCATGTCTTCGTCATTGAATTTGCACAATAAATGAAGTTCCCATTGTCTAGAGTTGTCGAGATGGAATGCACCACTATAATAGATTCGTCTCCGAATGAACAAACCTCATGTACCAAGATTGTCGACATCGGCTTCACTTCCAATGCGCAGTTAATGGATTCCTGATCACTCCCAGATGCCATTGGTGAGCAACAATTACTAACGCTTCAACTTCATTTGGATGCGGTACACTTAGGCTCTCGAAAAGATCTATGCTATGATAGTCACTAAGAAAATCACTTTGAGAGTAGTGTGATCTCTTCGGAGTGCTGAATGTGAATTTATATACTAGAGCAACATAAGGCAGAATGCCATACTTTCCTCTGCAAAAAAATGTTGTTCCGCCTAAGAAAGATGTCATCTCGCGAGTAGGAACGACTGACTAGGAGAAATGTTTATTACTGCTAACGTTTCACAGAGGAAAGAATAACGTTCTGCCGCAGAAAGTCATACTTTCCGCGAATAAACAATTAACTAGAAGCTCTATAATTAGTACTTACCTTTTGAGGTGGAAAGAAAATCTTTTCAGGGGGAATGAAATTAAAATTTTTAACAGCAAATGTGACAACAATGTTTGCGCAATTCATTTCTCATTGTTCAGTGTTTTATTTATTAGCAAGAATTGATTAGTAGTTGATTTGTTATTAAACCCATAGTACAGTGGTTGTTTTTTAATTTCCTAAAAATAAAGGAATTACACATTATTAACTAAGGAATTAAATGTAATACAAGTGGTATCACAATAAATCCATGTTAAGTAATTAAGTATATGTGAATGGAAGCAGGTATATTGATTTTGAATTTAAATTTTGAATATTCTATATGTTATGATAGCATATTATGAATCTTTCATGTCTTAGTTTCGCAATGATTCATGATTTATAGTATAGAATTCAAAATGTGCATATGACGATAAGGCTTTTGTGTTATGAACACTATCTTAGACAAAAACAAACAAAATTCAAATTTTTTAATGTGGGTTTCTTCATTGTAAATTTTTTGTACAAAGAATAAAGAATATGAAGAGCCTTGATGTTTTAGGAATTGTTCATGAAAGGTTGTGATGTTTCGTAAAGAGCATGTGATGCGCTCACAGGAGGGGTAAGAATTTACCCGTAAAGTGGGCAAGGAATATAGGTGCAATCGTCCTCAGAATAAAGGCATTACCTTTATTTATGAAGCAATGAATGTCTTTTATCATCTCAAATCCCAGAATGGAATCATGAAATATAAAAGTTGGCAGCTTTAAGCTGCCAATGGATGAACTGTGGA
Organism: Begonia loranthoides; assembly: GCA_022433065.1. Taxonomy (NCBI): domain Eukaryota; kingdom Viridiplantae; phylum Streptophyta; class Magnoliopsida; order Cucurbitales; family Begoniaceae; genus Begonia; species Begonia loranthoides. The sequence continues at coordinate 34,094,767 of CM039483.1, forward strand.
TGAATGCACCACTTCTCACCTTCTTGGATAAGGATGCAGATGTAAGGTTCTCTTGTGATATAACTCACACAAGAGGATCTTTGGATATGACTCACCAAAGGTCTTTGGACATAACTTACCAAAGAAAGAAAAAGGATGACTCCAATTGCCAAATCAAAGCAAAGCTTTAATTTGTATTCAATTCTCCTCTCTCTGAAACATAAGCGGTGATGGCTTTATATAGCTGATTGAAAACAAAAATTAGAAAAACTAAATAAAAGATAACCTAGATAAGTGGATCTAGATATCCTAGATAAGTGAATCTAGATATCCTAGATAAGTGAATCTTTTTAGAGATAATATCTAAAGAGATAATATCTTTCTCTCTCTTGTCCTCCAAGCTTATCTTCATGGGCTTGCTCTTGGACTTCTTTTCATGTTGAAATCGTTCACTTGGATTGTCATGCCCCAAAGGAGACCAGAGACAGAACGGGGAACGATCCGACCCAAAAAGACCGAATCGTCCGACCCTCACTTAAATCCAATAAATAGGAGCGAAAGACTTAAACATTCACATTATAAATCAAGCCAAAAAATAAAGGTCCTGAAGTGACAATAATATATAATCCAATATAACAGAGTCTAAAATTTAGAGGAAATAACATAAGATAAAATTAAGGTGCCTCACTAAAATATCTCTAGTCTAAAACAATTAAATTTGGGGAAACTCCAAATTTTTCTCTTGAGGTGGCAACGAGAATTACTCTGATTATTTCCTGAAAAATATAGTCAAATTGGGGTAAGTCGACAAAATTTAGTAAAGATTTATCTTATATTCAACTTTATATCATACGAATCATATGTGGGATTTCAATTTATTATTCTTCACAATTAAATATAAGAAATAATGAAATGAACAATAGAATAATGAACACATTACACAACGACTATATTTAGGCAATCGCAACAACCAAACAGACCTTGATCAGGTTTAGGGTTTTGGGCCCAAGAACACAGCACATACAGTTGTCCCATTACTCTAGTTAACAATAACAGTAAATAAATAAAAAAAATTAAACATAACGAACTGAACAGTGAGTCAACATGTCTGAAGTAAAACATTATGAGACATTTTATAATTTAATGTGCATTGAATATAAAATAACCTCTACCTCGAATTTGAATTAATCAATACCAAAGGCCAACCAAAGATAGCCCACTGGAACTCGACAACAACGATCTAATAATTTCTTAAGTTTAAAAACCTAATCATAACATTTATAAAATAAAATTAGGATTTTGAGGTTTAAGATTTAGTACTCAAACTTTCACACCAAATGAGAATAACCCTAGAATGTTAGGGTTAACAAAATTGAATTCAGTCCAACGAGACCTAGTTTGGACCAAAACATGGTCTGGTTAGTTCAAAACATGGAATTAGGTGGAAGCCCACAAAAAACTAGACCACAATCCCAAGGTGGTCCTTGTTCTTAGAACATGTACATTGGTTTGCGAGTAGAGGTTTCTAGCTTCGGCAAGGAAGCCTACTATGCTCACGAAAATCCCGATCACATCTTGGTCGAGGGAAGGGATCTTGAGACTCGCAACCTCATTCATAAAATCTAAACTAACAGATTAGTCTCTAAACTAACAGATCAGTCCTTTAAGGGAAAATAAACAGCCAATTTCAGATTTCTAGCCAACAATCCAGAAGCTTATAGAAACGAAACCAACAAATTTAAACTTCTTTTCCTCACAGATCGTCAAAGTCAACTTCCTAACATCGGTGACCAATGTTTTGCCGAAAAATGAAATGATTTCAATTAACACTGGACAACATAGAGGGAAGAACAAAAATCCCAAACAAAAGTCAAAACTTTTTATACCTCAAGGGGAATCCTACACTGCCAGAAGCCTTGTTGCAATGTTCACCCAATCCAGCATCTATAAAAATCCAGAATGTACAAAATCTTTGAAGAAACCAAAATCTGAACTCTAATTTCTTTACCCGAGACTTCACTCTGCTGATACCTCTCCAAAGTCCATAATACAACGTCAATGACCAATTTCAACCCTTGAAGAAGATAATCTATCCATTAGACTATGACTTGCGAAGAGAAAGAACAGAAGGAAGAAAAGATCGGAACCTACCTCGGCAAAGAACAGTATTGCCAACCTACTGGAGAACCATTCCTCTTCGTGCCGACAATCTGTCGGAGATGGCGACATTGAGAAAGGGAAGGCGAGAGAAAAATCGTGTGGAGTGGGGGAAAGATCTTCCCCACGATTTGAAATTGGGGAAAAACTCCCCTTGCTACATAAACAACCCCCCCGAGTGGGGTTGTTTAGCAGTTTAAAGATTTTATTTTATTTTTTCACTTGGGCCAACTCGGCAGAGTTTCACATGGATAGCTTCCATATCTTGAGTTTTTTGATCTCCAAGTTTGGAAACTCGGACTTCCCTTAAACTTTTGCTCTCTATTCTTTGGGCTTTTACCACAACAAATGGATTCCGAATTAAACGATCTAACATGCGTTAGAAAGTGTAGGAAGTTAGTTACAATCTTCAGGAAGAACGCTTCTTGAAAAGGCGTCGTCTTGATTTCCAAAATAGTCAAACCATTGGCAAAAGTTAGAATGAAGACAGTTTTGGAAAGATTTTCGATTATTCTCTTGACCTTCCACTTATGTTTAACCTTAAATTTCTGCTTGATAATTTTGGAAGCTTGATTAATAATAACATGGTCTCATAGTGCATCAACGTGATTTTTCATGACTAACATTGTTACGTCATACTCTCAAATTGGAGACTTAAGAGTTTGGGTGTTGCATCTTAAGATTTTGTGGACGCTGCATTAGCCGTGAAACCTTGGCTGATGCATCAAGTTTTTGGTGTCGTAGTGCCTCATTTGGGGCATCACATCTCTAGAGACTACCAACCATTTGCCTAGTTGGGGTCACGACCTCGAGGATTCAATCAGGCAATATTCATATCAAAAGCATTTTTGGGCCCACAACTCTGCTAAACAGCAACATCAAGGTGGAGAGTTTAGTCTATAGATTTATTTAGTGCAATTTTAGATGATATTGTGGCGAATATAATTTATTTGAATGTCTAATATTATTAAAATATGAGTAGATTGAAGTAACATACAACAAATTATTCCTTTTTTCGTCTTAATGCATGCATTTCTTTTCAAGTGATGGTTGTTCATTACGTTTAAACCCTTGTGGTAGACCTAAATTGCTCAATAATAAGCCAAGCCAATCATTCCAGGCCCGAACCTTAGTATTTCTATTCGTATTGGCCTTAATGACAAAACGGTGTGACTAAGCAATGGTTAGTTAATTGAAAAAGAGATTTTTTTTCATGTTTAATGTTAATTTTTTAGTTTGTTCATAAGATAGTGAGTCAAATTTTATTGACTTGGTTTTATTAATGTACTTTGTACTAAATTATAAGCTTTGAAGAACAACAAATTAATTTGTTCATGCTCTTCTTACATTTGTTTCATTGTAAATTGAAGTTTAAAGGTCGAATTTACAATTCATTTTGGTGCTTTAATATATTTTTAATGCCTAATAATTCCCAAAAGCACGAGAATTGGTTGATAGAGTTAATTATTTTTATTATGATGATGAGTTGCTAGTATTCAACAAATTTCCCCATATTATTAAAAAGATGGAGAGTCACAAAATAGGAATAAATAACTTTTAAAAAACAAAAATAAGACCATTTGAAGATGAAGAGTCACAAAATGTGAAAGAATAAACCCTAAGAATTGAATTCCTTTTTTCAGCCATATTTATTGTACTATTATATATTAAAAAAGTATTTTGTGTGCTTCCACGGCCTAATCTCTTTTTACCAAGTTCTTATCTAATCAAATTTCATATGTGAAAGTACAAATTTCTCATTCAAAAAATATAATAAAATAAATTAGAGAAAAAAAGTAAATAAAATAAATTAAAATGTCATAACAAAATTCTTAACATCACATAAAATGGTAAAATACTTAAAATAAAATAAAAACAAAAAATATTAATAGTCATTTTAGTTTAGAGATCTTTTCAACTTAGTTCTCAAAGTTCAATTTTATAAGTGAAACTACACATTTATTTCCTAGTGATGCATCTAAGAGTAAATAAAAAAGAAATCAAAATAATATAATAAATTCTCCAAGAAAATAAAATAAATCAAATTTCTTAACACCACCTAAATGGTAAATGAAGTAAGTCAAAAATACTTCAAATAAATTATAATAAATTCTTGACATTAAAATAAAAGACAAAATATAGTATTAATTTAGAATTTTCTATTTTAAGTTTGTGTTTTCTAAAAACGAACTTAGTGGCAAATGTGCTAATCTCTCTAGTTTAGAGATCATAGTTCTCATCTCATGCTCCAAATAATATAGGGGAGTGGAAGATGAGTTAGACTGAGTAAATATAGGGGGACTCTTATTTTTTTTAAATATCGTAAACCTTTATAATATAAAAATAAAAAATAAAGAATAAAGAAGTATCACACATCGGACAATTTGTACATGTAACACAATTGTTGTTTACTTAGTGTCACGGTCCTACTTTCAAGAGACTTAAGAGGGATCGTGCGACACTTGTTATTAGGGAAAACAATGAGTCAGCCTACGAGATGTGCCAACGACCTCAATTGCCCACGACATTATAGCGAGCTTTGTGTCTAACGAGCGAGCAGTAAGCGAGGGAGATTAATCGAAAAAAGCGTCATTAAGAATAGTAAGCATAGTTTGTATGTAAAAAGTTTTATCATTGGTTGTCAGCAAATTACATTGGATAGGGGGGTCTACGTGCAGTTATGTCTTTCCCTCTAAAGAGCAATCCACACTATCTCCACCATGGCAGGAATGAACATGCTATGGTGGTGATGCGTCATTTGCCAAAAATAGAAAGTAAAAAAAATACAAAGAAATTGTCATAAATAAAAAGAATCTACTCTAACAACATAGGCGTTCATGGACAACAAGTCATTGACAATTCGAGTTCTTACACTTAGCAAAAACAAGTATTTTTATATTTTTGGTATGTACGGCCCAATCCAACAGGATTATGAACCCAAAGAGCTGAGGAGACCTAAATTTTGAATTTTGACCAACTTGGCAACTTCGATTTGGGGATTCTGTGGGAGATCTGAAGCAAATGAAGTATTGTAGGTGATGCTTGATTTCTCTTCGAGGAACAATTTCTAATCCGAATTTTCAGTATTTGCTGGAAAAATCTATGTATTCCTCCGAAGATGAAGTATTGAACGATCTCGGGGTGGAAAGCGGCGGAATGGACGAGGGCGACGAAGGTGTATGCACCTATGGGTTTGAGAGACACCCTAAGAAGAAGAGAATGAGGGATTTGGTTTCGGATTATAATTTTGCGCCTTGCAGAAGGAAACGAAGCGGTAACTTGTCCAAAGGAAGCTTGAATTCGGGGGTGGAATGGAGCGAGGAGGAAGTTTTTGTGTTGTTAGAGATGTGGGGAGATAGGTTTCTTCAGCTTGGTAGGAAGAGTTTGAGATCAAAGGATTGGAACGAGGTCGTGGAAAATTTCTCGGAGGCGATGAAGGTTGAGAGAACGGAGATGCAATGTCGGACGATGATGGATTTGTTGAAGAAAAAGTACAAGAAAGAAAAGGAAAAAATGGAGAAAACAAATTCCAATTCTCGTAGATGGCCATATTATAAGAAGATGGATATGTTAATGGCATCTTCGCCAAGGCAAGAATGTGGGCTGACTTGTGGATTTGATTCGGGCGAGTTTGTGTTTATGAACACGAAAGTTTATTTAGACCGGTCTAATGGGTTTGACGAGATGAGAGATAGTCCTGGAGAGTCAGAGAGCTCTGAGGAAGATGATAAATTTCCAGCAATTGCGAATAACTTCAGAGGGAATTCATCATTGAATGCACTATCAAATTCAATTCAGAGATTTGGGGAGATATATGACACGATTGAAACGAGTAAGAAACAACACATGATGGAGTTGGAGAAAATGAGGATGGAATTTCACAGGGAATTGGAGCTGCAGAAGAAACAGATAATGAAGAGAGCAGAGGCAGAGTTAGAAAAAATACAGAAAGGAGAAAAAGAAGAAGATGATGAAGAAGAAGTAGAAGAAGAAGACGCCGACGATGACGATGACGATGGTAATGATGAAGATAGTGATGCTCCTGAGGAATGCCTAAGCAGGTGATTTGGGTGAGCCTTTTATTGCCAACTCAATACTTTTGCTGAACTATTTATTTGGTTTTGAAGATTTTGGTTGTTTTTCATTACTGTATGATCTCACTTGACTTGATTACATTTTTTTTTCTGTTTAAAAGCACATATTTCATTGTAGAAATGATTAGGTTGAGCTCACTTTCAAGTTTTGGTCCCTGGTTTTGCATAGCTTAAGATTAAAACTAAATGCAGTTTCGATCTTGAAGTTAACTTTTTCGATTTTGTTTGATTTCATTTGATTTCTTACTCATTAATTTGATTCTTTTTGCAACTTTCTTGAGCCAAGAAGGGTGTTAAATCATAGGAATAAAACATCAAAATACTTGTAGGAAATAGTAGAGAATTAAGTGGAAAAGAACCAAATAGCTTCCTAAACCAAATATCCAAGTTAAAACATTAAATGTGGAACCTGTTTTTCCTCTAGTTGAAAGTCCCAATCTTCCAACAGCACAAATCTTCTCCTTATATAAAACTTTTCTTACTCTTATTGTTTGTGGTGCTAAATACTCCAAAACTCAATTTATGATTATGTTATTTGGTATTTTCGGGTCGATTGAAATTGGTTCATATTAGTTGTAGTAGCATGATGCATTTTTTTTGCAAAATCATATGCTTTCGTATATGAAAATTTTGAACTTTGAGTCAATTTTGAGGTTGCTGCTTAAACTTTGAGTCAATTTATTCAAGCTCCTAAACACTTAACAATAGGAGCTTCCAAAGGTTTAGTTTAAAGTGACAACCGAACCATCTGCCATAGCTACCAAACCTGAAATCTGCCTGGGTCCATACAATGTTTGGCAATTCTTCTATTTCATGAACATTTCGTCATTCTAATGGCTATTTATTGCACCATTCGTTTTAACCAGCATAAAAAGCTAGCACAATAACCAATCCACCAAACAAACACTATAAGAAACTTAATTTTCTTTATATGAACGCATTTACCTTAAATTTAGTAAAAACTCATTACGAGAGTATGATATCGTCTGTTTTGACTGAAGTTTGCACGGTTTTGTTATCAAGTTTGAGCTCAAAACGCATCATATTAGTCTAGAGAGTGATTTTACATGTAAATCACTCACTTCAATCTCACTCAAGCAATATGGGAAATTATGCATCCTCCAATTCTAGGCTAGGTCCACACAGTTAACTCTAATTTTTTTTTATTACATTGTAGCATAGAAGAGGCCATTAATTTTACATAATTATAAGAAGATGAAGAGCTTAGGTTCCAAAGAGCTAATCTTGGAAGATGGAGGTTGAATGTGGATTTAAGGTTGAAGGTGCTTGTCATTCAAATAGGTAGTGGGCATGTAGCTCTCCTTCTTGCTCTTAAGCTCCATATAAGGTTAATTAATCTTGCTTAAGTAGCTTTATAGTTAATATATTTTAAATATATGTTAATGTGCTTTGTTACCCTAAATATGATTATAGGAAGCATTTGTCCTGAGAAACATCTCCGATGTGTGACAAAATTAAAATTCGTAAAAATATTTCAGGGTAATTAAATGCTAATTGTCATGCTTAATGGTAGCAAATCCACAATCTATAACCATAATCCATAATCCATAATATTTATCATGCTAATTCTTGAGAGCATTCAATCCATAATCCTTATCAAATCCACTGATCTTATAACCGGCAAAAGCCAACATGACATTGAAAGCTAAGTAGCCGTTAATCCAAACAGTGTCGACCTTGATTGACCTTGAAATTGTGTTCGCTACGTCGATGTTGTTTGCATCAATCCCTGCTGCTACCACCATACTTTATAGCACTTGTAATTTCGCCAAATTTAGGGTTTCACACAAGTTCAATGCAGAGAGAGAAGAAGAAGAGACTTTGATTACTTGAATTTCAAATATCTCCTCTTGGGCTATAACCATCACGAATCTTTGATAGCACTAGATCTAACAGTATACTTTTTAGGTCAAGCAAATCAGAATATGGGTAAGTGATAATAGCACTAGGTCACAAAGATTTTACATGAAAATTCTTACATAAAGGGTTTAGATGCATTGAAACTCACCTTCGAAATTCATAATGTCCATGTGAAATCACACCACCATACACCTTCAAAATTCTTACACAAAGAAATCACACGCATCGAACCAAAATTCGTAATGTCAAACACCTGAATACAAGAAAAAGTCTATGCGAAATCCTACCCACACACATCTTCGAAATGTTCATAACTTTGTCAACCACTTATTCGAACTGTCTACTTTTCGTATCGAGCCAAATCAAAAGTCAGGCCAGTGAACGCAACTCAAGCTCTTAATTTTTTTAAATGCTGAATGCAAGTGATGTAAGCATGAAAGTCTTAGAAATGTTAATTGGATGGTGTTTAAAAGTTTTGGAAAAATAACCTTAACATAAGTGAAAATTGTAGGCTCAAGGTAATAACCCTTGCTGCCAATGGACTTTCCTCTTGGCAACAAAGCGGCTCCCTCTCTTTTTCCATGATCAATGTAGGAGAGTATCTTTGCAAATTGACCCTTATCTACCTACAATAACATACTGTGTTAGATTTCAAGAAAATCTACCAATTTCTCTTCAAATTTTAGTAAATTTTGTCTGAATCTATTTTTCAAAAGGGTTTTTAGTAATTAATCAATTAATTTAATTTCACTTTTTTATTTTAATTTACCAGAGATCCTTGTTGAATGTTAGGGTCAAAAGGGTCACCAACTATCAAATTCTTAGCTTTCTCCATAAGCTTCTCGTCGATGAAGCATCGTAAGTAAGTCTCAAGGGAGCCACTGGGCTAATTGATGGGGCTTGTCTCCGATGAAACATCATAAGTAAGTCTCAATGGAGCCACTAGGCCAATTGAGGAGGCTTGTTGCCGACGAAGCATCGTAAGTAATTCTCAAGACAATGGTTAACCGATTTGGTCTAGTCGTCCATTTGAGGGTGAAAAACAATGTTATGTTGTAATCGAGTTTCATGCTACTTGAAAAGCTCCTTTAAGAAAAGCTAAGGAATACCTTATCTCTGACTAAAATGATGGAATGCGGAAAACCATGTAGCTTAACAACGTGTTTAATAAAAGACGAAGCTACGCTCACTATGGTAAAAGGGTATTTGAGGTCGATGAAGTGAGCATATTTACTCAAACGATCTACGACTACTATAATAGAATCCACTCTGCTAGAGCGAGGCAAACCTCAATGAAGTCCATAGAAATATCATCTCAGACTCGAGTTGGAATCGGTAGAGTTCGCAACAAACCTACAAGAGAGAGGGCTTGATACCTGTTGTGTTGACAAACGTCACAAGAAACCACAAATTGTTTCACATTTGTTTTCATTCCATGCCGAAAGAATTATGCTGAGAGCCACTAAAATGTTTTAAGAACTTTCGAGTGGCCCCCAATGAAAAGGAAATAATAGAAAGGATATAATGGAAGACCCCTTAGCCATAACCATGTGGTTATGAAAAAATAACCTGCCATTATGGATTGAGTACCTGACATGCTGTTGGTGTCTAGTTTGAACGTCAGAATAAATTTTATCAAGAAGAGGATTTGAAAGTATCTCAGAATCAAGTTGTCTTCACGGAATCAAGGTGACCACTGCCACTGCGAGTAACTCAGGTTGCACCAGTTGGCGTGATAGGGCATTGTTTGCCTTTTTTTTTTTTTTTTTCTGATCTTGGACGATATTGAATCTAAAAATTGTAGCTCATAACTTTGATCAACCATTTCTAATGACTTACACTTATTAATCGTTGCTCCAAAAGAAATTTAACACTGCATTAGTCTGTTCGTACTAGAAATTTCCTGCCTAACAAATATGGTTGTCAATTTTGAATAGAAAAAACTATAGCCTTGAGTTCATGCTCATAAGTGGATCCCTAAAGAGTAGATTGAAGAAGAGTTAGGATGAAATATGCAATGGGGTGTCCTTCTTGTATTAAAACTACCCCCACTCCATTGCATGAGGCATCAACTTTGATGACAAAAGGCTTAGTAAAATTAGACAAGAGTTAAACATACACCATAATCATAGTTTTCTTTAAACAATTAAAAGTGACCTCTCCCAATTAAAACCATCTTTCCGAAGTTGTTGTGTTAATGGCAGAGCAATCTTATCGTACCCAACCACAAACTTTCGGTAGTAGCCTGTAAGTCCCAAAAAACCTTGAAATTCTTTCAGTGAGCAAGGAGTTGATCATTGTTGCATAGCTGCTATCTTAGAGTGATTGCCTGCCACCCCCTCAGCCGATATCATATGTCCCAAGTACTGAAGCTGTAGTTGTGCAAAATGACACTTAGTTTGATTAACGTACAGACAATTATCCTGTAACACAGTAAATACTTGCTCCAGATGTTTCAAATGTGATGCCAAATTGGTACTACATACTAGAATATTATCAAAGAAAACTAGGATAAATTTACAAGGAAAAGGTCAAAAAATATCATTCATAATTGCTTGAAAAGTGGACGGTGCATTCGTAAGGCCAAAAGGTATTACAAGAAACTCATAATGCCCCTCATGAGTTCTGAAAGCTGTCTTTGGAATATCCTCAGAACGGACTCATATATGATGGTACCCAGACTTAAAATTGAACCTGGAAAACAACCATGCCACATGCCACTCATCTAATAATTCATTGATTATAGGAATGGAAAATTTATCAGAAATTGTCACCTTATTAAGAGCGTGATAGTCAACATAGAATCTTTAGCTTCCGTTTTTTTAACTAAGAATATTGGACTCGAGAAAGGATTGCAGTTGTGCCAGATTATCCTAGCAGCTAACATTTCATTTACCAATCTTTCAATCTCATTCTTTTGATTGTGGGGATAGCTATATGGTCCACACACTCACCAGTGATTGTCTGTCCCTGAAAATGATGGAATGATCCTGAACTTGGGCGAGTGGAAGCCCAACCGATGTATCAAACTGGGTATGATATCGTTCAATGAGTTTTTGAACCTCCATAAGTATGTGATCTAAAGATAAGGGATTGGTTTCTATCAATTGTAAGATGCAAAATTCTAATAAAACTCATTCTCCTCTCCCTTAGTAGCCTTCATGAAGGCTTTTAAAGAGACCAATTTTTTTTTTTGCACAGGTTTGTATCTCTTTCTAATTCACAACTTGGGTACCCCACATAAACTCCATAGTTGACATGGCCCAATTCTCATACATGTCACCCGATTTGTGTTACCATTGCACTCCTAATATAATGTTAGAGCTCCCCATTTCTAAAGGCAAAAAAATCTTCTTGAATGTCCTGGTCTTGCAGCCTCAATCGTACTTCCCGACATATCCCTCAACTTTTAACTAAAAACCCCATGCCCATGAAAACTCTATAAATTCCCATGTCAGTCAAAGTCACATTAAAACGCTAAACCAACTTTGTTGAAATGAAATTGCAGTTCGACCCTGCTATTAATTAAAACAACTATGAGTGTTGATGCGAAACTAGGGTATTGAGGAACCCTAGACCCAACAACAACACGGAATGTTGAAAATGATCGTCTTACGAATCAAGAAATGGAAGTAACTTGACCCAAACCAAACTCGTTGGTTGAACCAGAGTTATCAAGAAGAGTAGTTTGACCTTAACCAAACTTGTTGGTTAAACCAAGGCTATCAAAGCTTGTTCCTTCAAGAAGAATGCTTGAGAAGACCAAGTTCTTCGTAAAGAAATCAAAAAGAAGAAAAACCTCATAATAAAACCCACAAAGTGTATTCAAAATAAAGTCTCCTTTCAAACGGTGCCTCTAGGTCCTTTTATAGGCCATCCTTAACTAAGAAAATTAGGTTAAAATAATTTAGAAAGTAAAAATTAGGGTTTTTGGAGGAGTTGGCTGCGGCAGCCACGCTGGGTTGGGCTGGGCCACACTCGCTGGCTGGATCAGGTGTGCTGCGCGTGCAGGTGGGATGTGCTGGGCTAGATGTAGGCGCTGGGTTGGGTCCTGTGCTGACTGGAGGACAGGTGCGGTGCTATTGGGGCACGTAATTGCGAGATGCGTGTGCTAACGGGGCGCGGCCGGGCGACGATGGGTGTGCTGTCGGGGCGCTTGGCTTGATCAGGCGCAGGCGGCGGACGGCACGCGTTGATGGGGCTCGGGATTAATGGGATGCGGGCGCTGACAGGGCTTCTTGACGACGTTCTAGTTGCACAGCGCGCGCTAGCGATTTGGGCATGCTCATTGCTGCAATGGATGGCCGACTCCTTTTTGCATTTTAGCAACATTTGCTTGCTTTCCATGCTTTCTTGCTCCTTCATTGCTTCTTCCTTAATACTTAGCATCATCATGGGTCTTTGCTTGTCAGTTGATGGTTCTTTATCTTGGATTTTATTGATAAAAACATGTATATTTTTGTCCATCTTCTTTGTTCTTGCTTTAGTCATTGGGCCTCCAATGCCTCCTAATAAATCTTTGTCTTTGTGTGTTTTTCGAATCACATCAAGTGTGCTGTCGATTTTTTCGAGTAACTTTATAGTTTATGGTGGGGTCAATCCTACCACCGAACTTACTGACAACTCTACCGAGGACGAAAATAGGTCAGGTGAATCCTTTTCCACCCCTTCTGTTATGCCTCCAGAAGCCATCACAACATCTAGAGCTAAAAAGCTTGCTAACTTATTTAGTGAGTTTTATTTTGCAGGAAATCACTTCCTTGAAAGCTTGGAGAATGGGCCAACAACTATGGACTTAGATAAGCCCACATATTTAATAAAATGGGAGGGTCTAAGCCCAATTGGAGAAGAAGATGAAGCCCACATTTGAAGTCCGAATTCCAAGTCCATATCCAATTAATCCATTAATTTTGGCCCAATTGTTCTCCTTATCTTGTATTAGGTGGCCTTGGAATTACTAAAAGAACTTTACATCTTCCTTGGTAAGCATTGTCTCATCAAAGAAAGATCTAGAGATTGCAATTCATATTCCAATATGCTCTTGTAGTTTTCTAGGCTCTTTTCGTATTACTAGGTGATGTATTTTCTCTCATTCTCATCCCCCTTCTTCTAAGTAGTTAATATTTGCGTAGGTTTGCTAATAACTTTCCCTCTTCCTTGGTGATTGGTTCTTAGTATCTACTTTATTATTTACATTGTAACTAGTGTCCAAGTTGGGCTATATATAGCCCCCTTTTGTAATTCAAAAATCAATCAACCTTTGAAATAAAAAAAAACTCTTGTATTTAGTTTGTGAAGTTCTTCACTTTCTATTTGCTATCCCTTACTTGAGTGAGTCATATCCAAATTGAGTGTTAGTAGGTTTGGTGAGTCATATACAAACTGTAGCTTGGTGAGTCATATTCAAGCTAGCCTCCATTTTTCTTGGTGAGTCATATCCAAGTGAAGTGTGAGTGTACATCAATTAACTTGATCCTTCAAGTTAATTCTCTCTCCGCACTTAGCAAGGCGAGCTAAGTCCATTCCATCAAGAATAAGTCCGAGCACCCCCACGGGTGTCCCTTGTTCCTTTGTTCGCTTCTGCACTCTTCCAAACCCCCGTTTGGAATCTTATCATCTTCTAATGTGTAACATTCCGGTTATTCTTACAATTTAAAACTTATGATTTTGAAAACTTTTTTTTTTTAAATTACAGCGGAAGACTTTTCATTTGAAAACTAGCTCAGTTAAGAAGTATATAATTAAACTTATTTTCGTTAAACAGTTTATTACTTAAAAACATATCATGAATTTAAACTTTATAACTTAAAAACCTTTAGAACAGTGGAAGATTTGTATTTACAAAACTAAAAGAATCAGAATACAATTGAAAATCCTTCTTAATAAAACAATTACTATAATTAAGGTTCACCTTCTTTAAAAACATTATTAATAATCATTACATTTCCTTTTTAAGCTTCTAGCCTAACCAGCCGCCAAGCCCGCAACGTACAAATATCTCATCAACTGCTTCAATCCTCGATCCTATGCATACCTACATCACAAGACTTAACTATGAGTTTAACGCTCAATAAGTAGTATAAAAATAAAAATGCACATGCAATGTTCTTTAAAACACATACCATTTTCTCAATGTTCATTTTTCCATTGCACTTTATAACACAGTGATGAATTTTTTACTATAATAGTGAACTTGTACCTAACTGGTGAACTTAAACCAAATTGGTGAACTTATGTTTTAGCGGTGAACTTGTACCTTACTAGTGAACTTAAACCAAATCGGTGAACTTATACCGCAACGGTGAACTTGTATCATGATGATGAACTTATTCCATCATGATGAACTTAAACCATTTCTGTTTTTGTTTATCTTTTACTTATTTGTCTTTTACTGTTATTTATTCTGTGATTCGTTTCTACGTGAGAGCAACCTCTTCAATCTTCAAACTCACATAAAAACAAATCCATTTACGTTTATGTTTATTCACAATTGGGTGAGAGCAACCTCTTCAGTCTCCGAATTCATCCACCTGTTGAGTGAGAGCAACCTTTTCAGTATCCGAACTCACTCGCACGGGTTTGTTTCCTCATTTAGTCACAATTCAGTTATGTTTGTATTTTCATGTGCATTAGGAACAATAATGCAAGCATACAATTCTATCTAACTTTAAACGTGTTCATCTATCGTATCCTCAAAACGCGATTTATTCTTAACTAAGGAACTGAACTTAAATATAATATACATACAATTCATACAAGCAATCATTTAGCAATACATCTCCCAAATATAACATAACCTATACATCTAGTAAACAAGTATCAAACAAACCTTAATTCCCATGATGTAGGTCATTTCAGACAAAACACATGTAATACTACTTACCTAGAATCTATAGCTTTGCAAAGTTAGCACTTAAATTGTCCTTCACGAAACCTATTCATAATTAACACGTATAAGTATTAATAATTAATTTCCAATAATAAATCTCCAACTTCAAACTACAAGCAGTGAGTAACCTTCGTCTAACACCGTCCAATAATCTTTAACCAATAGTCTTTAAATTATTTCCAACCTTATCCAATAACTTATCTTAACCAGTCAAATATAACCAGAGTCTAAACCCAACATAACACCCATTATAGTTACACAACTGATAGTGACAATAATTCCAACAACCACCTTATCCAATAATCCAATTTAACCACAGCAATATACTTCACATGATATCAAGCAACATAAACTTAAACTAATAATCATTAGCAATAACTTACAATAGTTTATCGGCAATATTTAACAGTAGACTTAACATGATATAATAAACCTTCCAATAATTTCTCTCGGTCATGAGTAATAATAATCAGATTGCAACAATCCCACTTAGCAACGAACTAGAATCAACTACCCTACATAACAATGATGAAACCCATATCATCAACCAACCAGTCAATATATTTCCCATGCAGAAACCAAACAGAAGAAAAACAACATTTCATTCTCACTGCACAATAATCAAAACTGAATGATGCATTCCTCCAGACTCCCTTCATGGTGGCTTATTGAATTTCTTCCTCCTTTTCTTCCAAAACCTCACCAACAACCATTCCCTTACAGAGATCTCTTCTCTTTCTCTCAAAGTTTCTCACCAATCCTCTTTTAAATTCTTTGATTACAGAATACCCTCGGCTCCCTCTCGAAATCATAGTAAGTTTCCTTTCACCACTCACAGACTCATCATCAAACCTTTAGAACTCTCTCAGCCTTTTGTCTTCTTGTCTTTCTTTCCCTCAGACTCTCTCTCGAATGTCAGCAAGCATCTCTTCTCATAACCTCTCTCACCAAAATTCCAAAATGTCACAGCAGCTTCTCATTCTCTCATTATTTCCCTCTCAATGCATCAGGCTTCTATAAGGACCCAAGAGACATAAGTTTAATTCCAAAATACCCTCTCGACTAGAGAATGCTTCATCCTCACAAAATCACAACAGCACAACACCCTCATAGAACCATCTCTCTCACACAAATTCATAAGAGTTTCACCATGGTTTTTCCAAAACTTACTGTCCACTCCATCGTTCACAATTTATAGGCAACCATTAGCGCCCCTTCAGCGACTATCTGAAGGTGAAGAGGCAAGGGAGGCAACCCTTCACCATCCAGACGTGTCCAACCTCAACTTCAGAAGCTTCTAGCGACGACATTTCCATTTCCAGGCGATTTTCTAGATCGCAGGTCGATCGATTCTTCTTTGGTTGATCGACCACAGAGCAATCGATCAGCCATGGACTTTTTTGTTCCAGATTGCCGATCGCTACCATGGACGAACGACCGCACTTTTAAATCGATCATCCGCCATTCATAATATTCATGCGAATATTATAATTCTATAATACTAATCTAAATATTCACGTGCAAATTATTATTAATAATTCTATTATATTATGTCTTCAACTTCCATAAATCTATATAATATACTCCTAATAAACCATAATTCACAATCCCAAATTATTCTAATCTCAACTTTAAATTTATCTTTCCATATATAGGATATATAATCTAATATTCTCCCTTCACATTATTCTATCCAATATATCCATAAATGTTAACAACCCTATTATTCTCAACCTCACTATATCCAATATAATTTTTCTAACTAAAAAGCTTTCACCCATCATTTTCAATTTCACTGACTGTCAATCACTAATCCATTCCTATTTCCAATTTCACTGAACAATTCCCCAATAACCTTAATCTTTCCTCTCTAATAAATAATCTGGAGTATTATGGTTCACTTTATTCAAATAGATTTCTCTTTATTAATATCTTAAATTCTACAAGTCAATTCCAATAAATTATTAATCATCCTCTTAGACTTAATATTAATATAACACGGGTATCATAATTCACTTCATCCAATATGTTTCTCTTGACCAGCATCTTAAATTGTCTAATTTAGCTCCTATCATCCCAAAATCATCACCTAAGCCTTGTGCTTCGCTCTACGAAAATTTGGGATATTACATAATGACTCATCCTTATGTTCCTCCTCACCAACATCGTGACAAATTAGCACTTACAACTCACAAAATTTGCAGTGATGATCAATATTGTACTTCTCATCACACTGATAACACAGTCCCTTCTCTCTTTTAGCTTGCAGGTCAGTGTCAGTTAATCATTTGAACTTAGTTTTTTGACTTTGATGACACAAGCTTAATCACAGCCTGACTCCGAACATCATTGCTCCTCAACGTTGGATAAAAACTAGGTTTTGCACTAGCCATATGTAATACTCTGAATTTTATCGTATTAAGTATAAAGTTAAATAATGATGATTTTGGGTGTTTAGATGGTAGAATTATAGTTGTAAAAGGTGTTGGTTGTTAAGAATTTATTTATGATAAAAAGGGGTAGAGGTTACATGCATAAGAATTTAGTTAAATTGTCTTTGGGTTGAATCATGGTCATCCAGTGCGTGAATGTAATCGACTAATCCAAAGACAGTGAGGAATTTGTTGGTCTCGAGCAATTTTGTGGTCGATTGGGGACGAGGTTGTAGTTGACTGGGACTGTGTAAAATAACTTTCTATAGAAGGCTAGGCTTTCACACCGGACGACTAAGCTTCCAGAGCGAAAGAATAAACGTGCGGCAGAATATTCAGTATATGTTTCCTCTGAAATATAAGGGAGTAGTCGACTAGAAGTGAGGTGCGGTTGATCGGGAATACAAAAAGTCACCTGAAAATAGCTTATGTGTCACGATTTAAAAAGTAAAAATTTTGATTACTCAGCATTCAAAGATTGATGGGGTGACACTTTATGCTTAGAAGGCTGCTGATGATTATATATTAACACTCTCTTTTATTATGAAAGAGAGGAGGAAATCATGAGATTTTGTGGGAGAAGATGAACTCTTAGTAGTTTTCTAGTTCTCTCTACTTGTTAAAGGTATTGAAGATCAAGGCAATAATTTCTTAAACATTAAGGTAAGGAATGTTTATATGTGTTTTGCTTTTGTGCTACATCACAAGAAATAGTTTATGTGTCACTTGAGGATATGCTAGGAATTAGGCTCTATACATGGTAAATGTTTATTTGAGGATATGTTGTATTAATGTGATGATTGTGTTGGGACAGATGTTAGATTTTATGTTTGTTTATAGTGATAATTCGAGGATATGTGAATTGATGTAGGATAAAATGGTAGTTTGTATGCATTTATGTTTATGCACCATGATTTTTCAAGAAAGATTACGAAAATATTTTACATGCACATGTTTTTCAAAGATAAAAAAGACATAAATTGAAATGAATATACGTAAAGAAAACAAGAGCGGAGTGAGTTAGTTGAAGTTCACCACTCCTCCTTAAATGATAAGAGAGAGTGTAATGGCCGAAGTTCACAATTGAACGAAGTTTACCACTCTCCCTAAGCAATAAAACAGTCTAAGTTAGCCTACGTTCACCACTATTTCTTATACTTTAATAATAGTGGAGTTGACTTAAGTTTACCACTCTTCCATAAATGATAAGAAAAAGAAAGAAAATAAAAATGAAAATGTTTTATGTATATCGTATCTCATGTTTATACTGCATTGCATTCCATACTTAAGTCAACTTCTTGTGATCTAGGTAATCATCTTAAAGAAAGAAAGAAATGAGCAGTTGATAAAGAATTTACACGATGAAGATATTGTGATGGTTGGGCTAAACGGGAAAGGAAAGACAATTATATTACGCACGAATTGTATTTGTAAAAATCTCAATGGAAATTTTTGTAATACAGTTTTATTTATAGAACACTTTTGTACAATGTACCCTTTAAAGAATTTTAAAAAGAAAGAAAATTTTATTACCAATATTTTCGTTCAAATGAATTTAAAAGAAAGTCTTCCCCTATGTGATATTTGAAAATTAAAGTTATAAGAAAAACAAGGTGTTACACTATAGTCACTATGGATCGGTCAACATAAATAAAATTTGAATTCATCGAAGATGCTGGTAAGGTCTCTTGGGTCCCCCACACTGCTTTACTACCCCTGAGAATAGCAATCTTGTCTTCTATCCACTGCGCTATTTGCATAATTTGACTTAACCCAATTGATCTGATTACCATCAACTACGCTTTAATGTCGGTTCACAACCCATTTATGAGCTGCACCTCAAGTATGTAATCAGGTATGTCATGGAAAAGAGTGGCTAGTCTCTCAAACTCAATAGTTAACATGACCCAATTCACATATATGTCACCCAATTTTTGTAACCATTGCACTCCTAATATAATGTCAAAGCTCCCCATTTTTAAAGGCAAAAACTCTTCTTGAATGTCAAGCTCTTGCAGCCTCAATTGTACTTCCTGACATATCCCTCAGCTTATAACTGAAATCCTCATGTCCATCAAAACTCCATAACTTCCCATGTCAGTCAAAGTCACATTAAAATGTTGAACCAACTCCATTGAAATGAAATTGTGGGCCACCTCACTATCAATTAAAACAACTACGGGTGTGCCATCAATTTCTCCAAGCAACTTTATAGTTTTTGGTTGGCCGAAATTACCGACAACTCTATCAGGTCAAACAAATCCTCCTCCACCCCTTCTGATGACTCATCCTTATTTTTCTCCTCAGCAACATCATGACAAATTAGCACTTATAACTCACAAAATTTGCAGTGATGGCTGCTATTGTACTTCTCATCACACCGATAACATAGTCCCTTCCTCTTTTAGCTTGTAGCTCACTGTCGGTTAATTTTATGGACTGAGTGTTTGCTTGGGCGCCACAGGCTTGATCGCAGCCTGACTCCGAACATCATTGCTCCTCAATGTCAGATAAAAACTAGGTTTTGCACTAGCCATGGTCACTACAGATTGGTGAGCATAAATAAAATTTAAATTCATCGAAGATGATGGTAAGGTCTCTTGGGTAACCTTGTCTTCTTTCCACTGCATTATTTGCAAAATTTGACTAACCCACCCAATCTGATTACCATCGGCTTTGCTCTAATGTCAGTTTGCAACCCATTTATGAACTACGCTTCAAGCATGTAATTGGTTATGTTATGGAAAGGAGTGGCCAATGTCTCATACTGCAACCTATGCTCTCTCACCATGCCCTTTTTTCGAATTGTCAAAATTTGTTACGTTAATGTTCCTTTGTACGAAAAGTGGAATCGATCTAATAGCCAATCCTTTAGATCCACCTAATTTCTAAATCGTTGTTAGGCTCCTTCCATTGGAACCAAGCAAGGACCTCATTGTCTAGATACAAAGCCAGGATATCTAATTTCTCAACCTCATACCATCGTTAAATTAGGACTGTTAAAAAACGAAATTGAAACTATAAGAATTTGATTAAGAAAATTGAAACTAGAAGGATCAAATTAAAAAAAAAAATCTTAAACTATGAGAATCAATAGTTTATTTTACTCATAATTTTTAAGAGAAAAAAAAATCATTTTCAAGAGAAACTAGTATGTTTGTAAAGGTACTAACCCGAATATTTTTGCACATTTGCAAAAGTATCGCCAAAGATATCTTAAGGAGTCTCACGCAATAATATTTTTAAAGCAATAATTGAATGTCTGCTAATTGCTTTTTAAATTGTTTTGTTTGTTTGATATGTAATTGATTAATGTGATGTTAGACTAAGAACATTAAATGATAACAAAAGATTTATCTATTACACTTACTAGTTTGGCAAGATGAGCAATATAGAGCCGAGAAAGGCATTTGCTCGGCCTGCTTTACGACAGCAGTGCAACCGGCAACAAGGGTAGAACTGATTTCACAAAGAACATGACCATCAGAAAATTCCATGAAATGATGAGGCCAACCACTCCAATCAGCCCTAGCAAAGTGTAGTTGTAACATCCCTAAATCCATTTTCCCCAAATTTCAAATTTTAATTTTTTTAAAAATTGATTGACAAGTTAGGTTTAAATAGTAGTTATGAGCCCTAATTAAAAATTTGTAAATTCTCTAAAATAACAAAATTAGTAATTAAACAAAAGCTCTGACTATACTTATTAGGAATTGTCTATTTAAATTAATATTAGTCAAATGTTAAATAACTTCATTTAATTAAATATCACCTTCAACAACAATATTAAACAGAGTTAAAGATTCATAAAATACAAAAAAAAAAAAAAGTCTCAAAACTTTATTAATTGAAACATTAAAATAGAATTTATTGAAAATTCAGCTACAAACAAATTAAATATGTTGTGTCTGAAAAAAAACTTACTACACAAAGTTTATTAAAAATAAAAGTAAGTTTAAATGGAAATTAGATTTATTCTTCAGACAAGACTACACCTTCCTCTATAAGTTCATCTATCTCTGGAATATTCTCAATCAGCGTCATTTCCTTGTTAGATAAAAATTCACCTACATCACAAAGTTAATTGGAAGATAAACTCACTAAATAAAAACATGTGCATATGTCAATTGTCTGCATACATTACCAAATTCCATGCTTTAAAAGTTATATATTGATTAGAACTCATTTTTCAACCTTGTCATGCGTTCAGGCTTTCAAAAAACCAAAAGTTTTTTTTATCCTCATAAGTTTCACTAATTATCTCATATACATGTAAGATCAAAATAACCTAAGAGGATGGTGAATTAGGTTTTTAAAAAACTTTTTTCAAATGATTAATGTAGTCAAGTTAATTAAATTGATTCAAGATATTTAATCACAAATTTTGATGACTAATCAATGCAATAGCCAAACAAAATAAAGAGTAAGGGAAAGAAATATGAAACCAAGTTGTTAATGTAGTTCAGCAAAGCACGCCTATGTGTGTGCTTCAAAGTTCCTCATTGAAGATCTTTTCACTTCAACCACTCGGGTTACAATTGATTGAAGATCTTTTCACTTCAACCACTCGGGTTCCCCTTTGTCATTATCAAAAAGAGTTAATGGGAGAAAATTTTGAAAAAATTTGGCAAGGTATCCCCTATAATATGACTCGCCCATTTGCACAAACAATAAGAAATCAATTGCCAAAGAATCAACAAGTGCCAAATAAGCAGTATACAATCAACAAGTACGCACAAAAAGAAGATAGCCAATACAGACATGGGTGCATACATCAACAAAGAGAATTAATTAGGCTAAGCATCAAAACAATTACAACTTAAGTTTTGAACACAACTAAAATGTATAAATGACAACTAAACATCTGAAGGAGCCACATCATTAGAAGTTGGAGGAATATCATCGTGTGCAGCAGAAGGTGGAGCAGCCTCCGTGAACATGTTTGCCCAGACGGCCTGAGACAGTCTCTCAATACACTCTGACAGTCAGCAATCATTGAGAAACACTTAGCAAACTTTGAGTGAGTCTCATCTTGAAAGGACAGAAGATAACCAGTTAGTATGTCCAACTTGTCTCCATCAGAAGAAGGATGAGTCATGGAGGATGATGCTCGAGCGGAAGGAGCTGAAGGGTGCAATGAGGTGGACAGTAGATCAGGCATAGGAATGTCCTCATCCACAGCAGAAGGACCAGGATGGGCAGATGAAGTAGAAGCCCCTCGAGATGGTTTGACACCCCATTGTTTGTCATCATTTTGGACGAATCCCATCTGAGATAAGGAGTGTATCATATCAATATCAATATGTCAAATTAGTGGAGTTGGCTCAGATGAAGGGATAGGGACATTGCGAGAACGAAACATGTGCGTCAGGAGAAGATTAAACAACAAGGATTTTGAGGTGGTCCCTGTGGCCTCAATCATTTGATGGATAATTATGTGACTGATGTCTAAGTGTTGCTTCTCATACATTCTTTCCATGACGTATAGGTCCATACAGCTTATATGGTCCTGATGACCATCTCGAGGAAGTAAGTTGTAGGTTAAGCTATGGTGAATAACACGAGATCGAACATTAAGGTCCTTTGCCATAGGCTTTATAAGAATTTCACCATCTGATTCTTTAAGAATACTGGCAAAGAAACTTGTCTCGAAATGTGTTCAGACGAAAACGGAATCCATTGAGGTATTAAAATAGGCCGGTGCATCATTACCTTGAATAAAATTCAGAAAATTATTGATACTGCGAGGCGATAGAGTAATAGATTTACCAAAAACATAGCTTGTTACTTTCAACGGTCATGGAGTATATTCCAAATTGGCATAGAATAAGCGAATGGATTTCTCAAAATATGGACCATCAAAACTAAAGAGCTGAATCAATCCTATATGCGTGTAAATACCCTCTAAGTCCAAATTTGCAAGAGCATCAAAAGCAATTTTCCGTTGTAAAATCAATAACCGAAATTTGAAATCTTCCTCATAACGTTTTTTGCATTCAACATTGAGATACAATTTGGAGGGAAATTCGGAGGAAGAGGATCTACTAGAATTATCGTGACTGCCCTAAGGTTTTTGTTTGTGAGAATCCATTGAGGAGGAGAAATTGTGATGTTGGAAAAGAACTGCAAGAAGAAGTCCTAAGTAGTGGCTGAGGAGGCCGAAGGAGGTAAAAAATCACAGGGGTGCGCCGGTGTGATGAGACAAGAAAGGACAGCTAGGGTTCATTCGTTGGATTTCGAGAGAAACAGTCGCACAAATTAGGGTTCGAGTCGAACTAATCTGTTTTAAAAATCGATGAAGTGGTTGACCAAATTTGAGATGGTCGACTGATTACTTCGAATTAAAAAAAAAAAATTAATTATCTGTCTAATTTACAGTCGATCGAGAATGAGGTGGTCGATCGATTTTCTTCAAGGAAAAAAATCGACATATTCTGGAAGATTTTCGATTGATCAATAAACTTAGGTGGTCGACCGAAATTAGTAGAAGCATTAAAAATGAGAAAATATACTAACATAAAGGCTTAGCTTAGCTTGATTCAAGATGGATCAAACCTAGACGAATTCGTATCCCACAAAAGGACTTTTCATCCAAAGGTTTTGTGAATATTTCTGCTAATTGATTTTCAGAACTTACAAATTCAAGAGAGACGTCACCTTTAGGAACATGATCACGGATGAAGTGATATCTAATTTCGATATGCTTGGTGCGAGAATGTTGGATAAGATTTGTGGAAATGTTTATCGCACTTGTGCTATCACACCTAAATAAGGATTTTTTTTCAAAGAATTGATCATAATCTTCTAATGTTTGTTTCATCCAAATGAGTTGAGCCCAACAACTTCTTGCTACTATATATTCACTCTCGCCCGTAGAGAGAGAAACCAAATTTTGTTTCTTAGAAAATCACAAAACCAAGGATTCTCCAAGAAATTGACAAGTCCCACTTGTGCTCTTTCTATCAACTAGACTGCATGAGTAGTAGGAGTCGGTATATCCCACTAAATCAAAAGAAGTTCCTTTGGGATACCATATTCTAAGACTACTAGTCTCATTCAAATATTTGAATTTGCGTTTAACAACATTCAAGTGAGATTCTTTTGGAGAGGCCTGAAATCTTGTGCATAAACATACACTAAAAAGGATGTTAGGCCTACTGGCAGTCAAGTATAGCAAGGAACTGATCATACCTCAATATTTTTTCATATCTACATCCTTTCCGCTTTCATCCTTATCTAGTTTAGTGGATTTGCTCATGGGAGTCCTTGATGATTTAGATGTGTCCATGCCAAATCTTTTGATGAGCTCCTTTACGTATTTCTCTTGGTTTAGGAAAATTGCTTCATTAGATTGCCTATTTTGTAATCCAAGGAAAAATCTTAATTCTCTCATCATACTAATTTCAAATTAACTTTGCATTACGTCGGCAAATTTTTTGTAAAGTGTGACATTGGTGGCACCAAAGATAATGTCATCAACATAGATTTGCACAATGATTATGTCTTCACCGTTGTGCTTGATAAAAAGTGTTGAATCAATTTTTCCAATTTTAAAGTCTCTTTCCTTAAGGAATTTGCTCAATCTTTCATACCAAGCTTTTGGAGCTTGTTTTATACCATACAGTCCTTTATTGAGCTTATATACATGATCAAGTTTGTCATGAATCTCAAAACCTAATGGTTGCTCTATGTATACTTCTTCCATGATGTATCCATTAAGAAAGACACTTTTTACGTTCATTTGGTAGAGGGTAAAGTTCTTGAAGCATGCAAATTCCAAAAGCATGCGAATGGATTCTAAACGAGCTACTAGTGCAAAGGTCTCCTCAAAATCAATTCATTCCTCTTGATTATATCCCTTTGCAACTAACCTAGTTATATTTCTAACTACAATTTCACTCTCATCCAATTTGTTCTTAAATATCCATTTGGTTCCAATGATTAAGTGATCTTTTGGCCATGGAACAAATTCCCAAACATTGTTCCTTTCGAATTGATTTAATTCATCTTGCATGGTTATAATCCAATATTCATCAATTTCGACTTCATCAAAGTTCATAGGCTCTATTTGGGAAATAAAGACTATGTTCGTGTGATTAGTGAATTCTATTTACTAAATATGCTATCAATAAGTAAACAACTAAAACAAGCCTAAAAGTAAAAAGATAAGGGAAGAAAACTGCAAAGATACACCACAAGGCCCGTTACTAGAGCCCAGGCCAAGAAGCTTATTAACCTCTTTACCAATTTTTATTTTGCAGGTGGAGTTACACTAAAGAGCCTTGAGAATGAACCAAACCATGAAGATAAAGCAAGGCCAAAGCACCAAGTCATTTGGCAAGTTCATGCACACCACTTGGCTACAACCTCACACGATGACAAGCTTGCAATTCCAATACCGTGCCTTATGAGGGCAGTAGTTGGAGATGTGTCATACCAAGGCGATTCCATGCCTTCTTCAGCATTAGTTGATGGTATGGTTGCATATGTTTCCTTTTGAATAAATTAATATTGATTTGGATGATTTTGGATAATGTTCATGGTTGGTGTTCTCGGCTAGGTATATTAGCTGAGAACTTATAATGGGTTGTTTCATTTTTTTAGGACATTTTTGTAATTATCATTTTAGGGCAAGCCTTGTGGGGTATTTATACCCCCACTAAGGCTTGTCTGGAATTTTTAGTTTAAAAATTATCAGCTTGAGGTAAACCTTGTGTGGTGTTTTCTCCTTGCAAATCAATCGTGTCCTTCTAGGTTAATCCACTTGTTCATAGTTTGTCTTTGAGTGGATTTCTTATAATATTCTTTCTATTATCTCGGTCTAGTGGTGAGCATTAAAAAAAAGAGTTTAGAAGACTTCCTGTGAAAACAAGGTGGAGTGGTTCTTGAAGAATCCATTGAAGTCAAAGTGTGTCATTAACATCCTTTGGACCAGCTAGTAAGTTTCCATTTTTTTATCTCATTCTAGATGAATTTGGTTCTATAATTTGGAGGATTGCGTGGTAACATTTGGAGGGTTGCGTGGTTCCATTTTCGTGTTATTTCGTTAAGAGAAACGAAAACTGTGCATTATTCATTTTCTGCTCCGAAATTATTTTATTGGTGCTATTCCGGGAAGGTCATTTTGCATTTGCAAAACTTGTGCTCTATTTCAAATTTTGGCGTGATTTTTTAAGGGTGCATTATAATCTGGTATCTCTAATTATGGTTCAAATTTGCTGTTGATTGGAGTTCAATAGAAAAAGATACATAATTGGCAAACTGGTGTTCTATTTTGCAAATTCGATAACTGCTATACCGATTGCTTGTCAAGAGTTGCACCCTTTGGTGCATCATTTGATATCAAAGCAAAATTATCTTGCTTATACTCTGTTATTTGGTGAATTTTACCATTCTTCAAGATGACTAGAGGTCAAAGTTATTCAAGGAATTACATACAGAAAAAGAAGAGTTACAATCATGTATTCCAACTTTCAACGGGTCAGAGTGGTCAGATGATTATATTCAATGAGATGAAGAAGTTGAAGAAATCATTCAAAATTCTCATTTTTTTAGAGAGTGCCCTGGTGAAACTTATTTCTTCAAAGCTTAGAGGATAGCTACCCTTTGGTGGAGAAGCATAAATTTTGAGAGAATTAAAGGTGGGGAAGAAGCCATAAACTCATGGAGAAGAAGGTATGCTCCAAGACTTAACAAGTAGGTTCCACTTCCTCCACCTCCAGCCCGATCCGAGAAGAGTCTTCCCAAAAGCCAGTCATCCCAACTATTGGATATACGAACCTCACTACAAGGTATAGCTCATAAACTTGACAGTTTATCAAGGAATTTAGAGCTTGCATGCACTCAACTGTTACATGCACAAGATGCTATTGTGGTGGTGGAGGAACCCGTGTGAGTAGAAGAGCCACTTAAAGAGAAGGTTATAGTACCTCAGGAATGACCTTTACTGCTGGTGGATTCTCAGAGCCTAAAAGAAAATTGTTCGGAAGGAGCCTCTGATCATGCACACCTAGGGGTCGAGGATGTACCCTGGGAACTTATTCTGAAGAATGGGAATTGAGTGCCCAACTTGTCAATCCGCTGGGTGGTCTGCTAAGTAATATGAATTCAGAGTTGGAGCCAATTGTTAAAGAGAAAGAGCTACATGAGGGGTCTTCCCTCATGATGATTGCAAGGTTGCTGCCTCTCCTGACCCGCAAAGATAAATTTCCTAGGAAACAAAACTTTCAAATTTGATATACACACCAAGAAAGGTACATGACATTAAATTCCTTAATTACATGGTTCTTTAAAATTGGATGAGCCAAAAATATTGTTGTTATTAAATCTATTATGTCACTACTGGATGAAAATGTTGTGGCTACTGTTGTTGATCACTCTTTAATTACTAGACTTTCAATATGGGTTGACAATCTTAGCATGCCTATTGGTATAATTAAGAAAATGTTGTTGACCAAAGAACATCACAATAGTGAGATTGATAGCCTTGTTAGTAATAAAGGATCTAAGTTCAACTTGAGTAAAATTCTACAATTTGTGGATAAAGATGCTGACTTGGTCTGCAGAAAAGTTGATTTTAATGTTTTGATAAAAGATTATTTTGACTCCATTTCGCTACTGCTACTCATTTTTATTGTTGTCTTGTGCGAGTCCACCCTTGTTATCCAACCTATGCCAAGAAGCTATGGACACTCTAATATGAAAGAATTGACTCATGATGTCAACAAATTTTTCACATTTGATCTGGGTGGACAATATTTGGGTGAACCTTTGGGCTACACATACTTAAAGATATTCACGAGATTGTGGAAAGGTGGACCAACTTGTTACTTTCCGCACATAACTCTTTCATTCCAACGAATTTGACAATGATTTTTTGAGGAGTGTTTTCTTACTTATAAAGGTCTGTGTTGTCTAAATTTCGTGCAAGAAGTCGTTGAATTATCCTAGATATTGCTATTACAAGTTTGCTCCAGAAATAGCCATTCTAAGAAATCCGAATAAGTTTCATTGTTTCTATCACAATTTCTTATTCCCTTGTAATTAAACCCTGAAATTTTGAGGGTAGACTAACCAAAAATCAAGCCTAAATTCCACCATTTAGTCAATTTTTATTTTTGTTTAAATTGTACCAATTCCATCCAAGTCCGAGTTTTTACCCTTGTGCAATTTTGAGTTTCATTGTGCATCTTTTGATTGATGAGAAAAATACAATTGCAAAAGGGAATAGGATTTATACTAATGCTTCAAGTCAAGGGTGTAAGGAAGACGCTGAAAAAGAAAAAGAAGAGGAGGGTCAAGCCTTGGATTTGAGGTCAAATCTTCAATCCCCTCAGGAGGATGATGCACCACAAGGCCCAGTTACTACTTATTAACCTCTTTACCAATTCTTATTTTGTAGGTAGAGTTACACTAGAGAGCCTTGAGGATGAGCCAAACCATGAAGATAAAGCAAGGCCAAAGCACTTTGTCACTTGGCAAGTTCATGCACACCACTCGGCTACAACCTCACCCGATGATAAGCTTACAATTCTAATATCGTGCCTTATGAGGGCAGCAGCTGAAGATGTGTCATACCAAGGTGATTCCATGCCTTCTTATGCATTAGTTGAGGGTATGGTTGCATATGTTTCCTTTTGGATAAATTAATATTGATTTGGATGATTTTGGATAATGTTCGTAGTTGATGTTCTCAGCTAGGTATGTTAGCCGAGAACTTATATTGTGCTATTTCATTTTTTAGGACATTTTTGTAATTATCATTTTAGGGCAAGCCTTGTGGGGTATTTGTACCTTCACTAAGGCTTGTCTGAAATTTTTAGTTTGAAAATCTAGCTTGAGCTAAACCTTGTGTGGAGTTTCTATCTTGCAAATCAGTTGTGTTCTTCTAGGTTAAACCCGAGAATGGAGTGTGCCAACAAATTAATCCACTTGTTCATAGTTTGTCTTTTAGTGAATTTCTTATACTATTCTTCCTATCATCTCGGTCCAAAGGTGAGTATTAAGAAAGAGAGTTCAGAAGACTTGCTGTGAAAATAAGGTGGAGTGGTTCTTGAAGAATCCATAAAAGTCAAAGGGTATCATTAGCATCCTTTGGACCAACTTGTAAGTTTCCATTTTTATATCTCTTCCTAGATGAATTTGGTTCTGTAATTTGCAGGGTTGCCTGGTAACATTTGGAGGGTTGCATGGTTCCATTTTCGTGTTATTTGGTTCAGAGAAATGAAAGTTGTGCATTATTCATTTTCTGCCCAAAATTGTTTTATTGGTGCTATTCTAGGATGGTCATTTTGCATTCGCATAACTTGCGCTCTATTTCAAATTTTGGTGTGATTTTTGGAGGCTGCATTATAATCTGGTATCTCTGATTATGGTCCAAATTTTGGTGCTGATTCGAGTTCAATAGAGAAAGATAAGTAATTGGCAAATTGGTGTTCTGTTTTGCAAATTCGATAACCACTAAATTGATTGCTTGTCAAGAGTTGCACCCTTTGGTGCATTAGTTTGTTAATGCAGTTCAACCAATCTTGCCTATGTCTGCTATTGATTGAACTTCACGGGTGTCAATCAAGCTATTACCGACTATTTCAGGCTGTCACCCTTTTCTCTTTGACTATTTAGAGGCGTCACCCTTATATCATTACTAAAGTACAAGAATTGGAAATATTACAATAAAAGCTCTAAAGCCTAATCTCTAACAATTCTATACTCTCAAGTTAAGGGATGACAGAGATAGGCTATGCACTCAATTTATGAAGAGAAATATCATGGAATGATTTTGTTAACACTTCGGTACGATTTCTCTTACTTGGTTCTTCAATTCGAAGTGCCTCCTTTTATAGGCAAGTTGATAGGATTCCAAATGGGGGTTTGGAAAAGTGCATGAGCGAATAAAGGACAATGGGAGATCTGTGGGAGTGCTCGAACTTATTCTTGATGGAATGGACTTAGCTCGCCTTGCTAAGTGTGGAGAAAAGATTAACTTGAGGGACCGAGTTAATTGATGTACACTCACACTTTACTTGGATATGACTCACCAAGGAAAGATGGAGGCTAGCTTGGATATGACTCACCAAGCTACGGTTTGGATATGACGAACCAAATCTTCTAACACTCAATTTGGATATAACTCACCAAAATAAGGGATAGCAAAAAGAGTGAAAGAATTTCGTAAACTAAACACAAGAGTTTTTTATTCTAAGTTGATTGATTTTTGAATTACAAAGGGGGGCTATATATAACTCATCTTGGACACTAGTTACAATGAAAATAATAAAGTAGGTGCTAAGAACCAATTACCTAGGAAGAGGAAAGGTCAGTAGCAAACCTAGGCAAATATTAACTACTTAGAAGAAAGGGGATGAAAAAGAGAGAAGATTCATCACCTAGGGAGATGAAAAGAGTCTAGAAAATAACAAGTGGAGTTTTAATGCATCTTGGAAGATGAATTAGAACCTCTAGATCCTTCTATGGTGAGACAAGGATCACCTAGGAAGATGTAAAACTCTTTTAGCAATTCCAAGGTACCTAAACAAGATAAGAAGAACAATTGGGCTTAAACTAATGGATCAACCGGATATGGACTTGGAACTTGGGTAACCTTCATATGTGGGCTTCCTCTTCTTCCCCAATTGAGCTTAGATCCTCCCATTTGATTAAATGTGTGGGCTTCTTCCCCAATATAGCTTTTATCTTTCTTTTCTATACTTGCCTCAAAATCCACTGTGATTTGATCTGGCTTGAGAGGAATTAGTTTCATTGCCCTTCCACCAAACTTGAAAGAATAGCAATTAGTGAACCTATCGTGAAAAAACTTTTTGGTCGTATTGCCAAGGTCAGCCTAAAAGTAGATGGTTTGAGTTCATTGGAACCACATCACAGATAACTTCGTCAACATAACTACTGATGGTAAAAGGGATGCAAACCTTTTTATTTACCTTGATATGAACTTGATCGTTCAGCCAACACAATTTGTAGGGATTAGGATGATTGATAGTTAGAAGTTTGAGCTTCTCCACTAGGCCTAATGATGCCACGTTGGTACAGCTTCCCCCGTCGATGATCAAGAAACAAACTTTTGTTGAATTAAACAACGGCTGCGGAAAATATTCTCTCTTTGGCATTCCCTTCGGGTTTGAGCAAAAAGGGTCCTTCAGAGAATCATAAGAAGTTGCCCTTCTTGAGGAAATACTTCTTCTTCGGCAGCTTCTTCTTCCATCATTCCATCCTCACTTTCAACTTCTTGGGAATCTCCTCGAAGTATCATAACTCTCTTGTTGGGGCATTGAGAGGAGATGTGACCCATTCTGAGACACTTAAAGCACTTGATGTCTCTAGATCGTGGTTTGCTAGGTTCCATGGTGATCTTCTTTTCTTCCATTGTTTTGCTAGAGGAATCTTTTAAATGAAAGTCTCCATGATCGTTCTCAGATCGAGGTTCAAGAGTATTGGAAGCTCTGGAGTTAGATCGAGTGGATTGGAACTTGGAACTCCTTTGACGTTGTCTTTCAATCTTCAAGGCTAGCTGGACCACATCATCCAAGGTTACATATGGTTGTAATTCAACCATATCACCAATCTCCCGGTTGAGGCCTCTTATAAATTGAGCGATGGTTTGCTCTTTTGGCTCCTCCAAACCACACCTCATCTTCATAGTTTCAAACTCGATTAAATATTCTTCCACCGAGTGTAGGCCATGTTTCAAACTTTGGACTTGAAGAAAAAACTCTTGTTTGTAGTGAATAGGCATGAACTTTTTTCCCATTAAAGAATTCATTTGTCTCGAAGTGCGGACTTCTTCTTTTCTATCTCTCCTTCGTTGTGCTTTGACTCTTTCCCACCATAGATTAGCATATCCCGTAAGTTCAAGGGACACCAATTGAATTGTTGTTTCTGTCGGAATAGTCGTAACATTTAAATAGTCTATTCACCCTTTCAACCCACTCAATGAATTCATCAACATTGCAAGCTCCTTTGAAAGGTGGAATTTTAAGCTTCACGTGTCGTAGTTCATCTCCATGGAAATTTCTTTCTCTTGGACTACAGGGCAGTTCGAGTTCGGAGGCATAATCTTCATCTTCCTCTCCGGATATTGTTTCCCGGTCAAGAAATCGTCTATCGTGCTCTTCTCTTCGCCTTGTCCTAGAGTCATTGGTAACCCTAGCTTGTTGCAAAAGGAACTCGATGGATCTTTGCATGCTTGCTATTTGATCACAAAGAGAAATATCTTGATCATGGAGATTAGTTTCTTCCTCCCTTGGTGGGGATGGAGGTGGTGTGTTGCTTGAGGATGGAACATTGTCACGGTGTTGAGATGCTGTACTTCCACTCGTTGTCTTTATTGTTGAAGAAGAAAATCAGTACGATCTATATTGCCAAATAGAAATTTGGAAGCTCGTGGCTCTGATACCAAATAACAGGATTCCAAACGGGGGTTTGAAAAAGTGCGGAAGTGAATAAAGGAACATGGGAGACCCATGGGAAGTGCTCAGACTTATTCTTGATGGAATGGACTTAGCTCTCCTTGCTAAGTGTGGAGAGAGGATTAACTTGATGGACCAAGTTAATTGATGTACACTCACACTTTACTTGGATATGACTCACCAAGGAAAGATGTAGGCTAGCTTGGATGACTCACCAAGCTACGGTTTGGATATGACTCACCAAACCTATTAACACTCAATTTGGATATGACTCACCAAAATAAAGGATAGCAAAAAAAGAGTAAAAGAATTTCACAAACTAAAAACAAGAGTTTTTTATTCCTAGTTGATTGATTTTTGAATTACAAAGGGGGGGCTATATATAGCTCATCTTGGACACTAGTTACAATGCTAATAATAAAGTGGATGTTAAGAACCAATTACCTAAGAAGATGGAAGGTTATTAGCAAACCTAGGTAAATATTAACTACTTAGAAGAAGGGAGATGAGAAAGAGAGAAGATTCATCACCTAGGGAAATGAAAAGAGTCTAGAAAACAACAAGTGGAGTTTTGATGCATATTGGAAGATGAATTAGAACCTCTGGATCCTTCTATGGTGAGACAAGGATCACCTAGGAAGATGTAAAACTCTTTTAGCAATTCCTAGGTACCTAAACAAGATAAGAAGAACAATTGGACCTAAACTAATGGATCAACTGGATATGGACTTGGAACGGGTGACCTTCATATGTGGGCTTCCTCTTCTTCCCCAATTGAGCTTAGATCCTCCCATTTGATTAAATGTGTGGGCTTATCTAAGTCCATAGTTGTTGGACCCTTCTCCAGGCTTTGAAGGAAGTGATTTCCTGCAAAATAAAACTCATTAAACAAGTTAGCGAGCTTCTTAGCTCTAGCTTTTGTGATGGCTTCTAGAAGCATATCACAAATGTTGATTGGTCAACCACCTTACTATTTCGGTCGACCGCTTCCTGACCATTGGATGTAGCCGTTAGGTTTCTGGTAGACAACTCTTCACACTTGTCATTCGCATCAGTCAACCTATCCCATCTCCAGTCGACCGCTTTAACGTATGTCAGGAAATGGTTTGGCACTGTCCACTTTCCAATCAACCACTTCCTTTACTTTGGTCGACCGTTTCAACGTTCTAAAATTAGAGTATGCTCTTTGTAAGATTT
This sequence comes from Begonia loranthoides, assembly GCA_022433065.1. Lineage (NCBI taxonomy): Eukaryota > Viridiplantae > Streptophyta > Magnoliopsida > Cucurbitales > Begoniaceae > Begonia > Begonia loranthoides. Next base: position 34,128,818 of record CM039483.1, read on the forward strand.
TTGGTCGACCATATCTATACTTCGGTTGACCCCTTCAACAATTTAGAAAACTTGGAGCAATCTATCATTTTTCTAGTCGGCCACCTTTTGCCTCTGGTCGATTGCTACTCTATGTTTTGCATACTTAAAAGTTTTGAAGTGCCAAATATTAAACCATAAGCTAGAAGAACTTAAACAAACATGTTAGCAAATATAAATATTCTTGTTAGATGGTATTTCTAATGAAGATCAAAGTATCTTTAATTGAAATCATATTTGAAATATAAACAACTTATAAACACTTAATTCAATCATCATCAAAACAAATGAGCTTAATTTCTATTAGGATGACAAACCAGTGACTAAGCTAGTTAATTGTACCAATGCCTAGGTCGACTGCTAAGGGGTCTAGTTTACCACTATAGATCTTGGTCGACCACTGTTGAGTTTTCTGAGCATCCATGGCAAGGTTTAGTTAACTTCAACTTTGTCTTTTGACTGTTGCTTGGTCTCAGGTGACTTTTGTCGACCATTTTTATGTCTTGGGTGACCGCGAGAGTGTCTTGTCAACTGCTTTGTGGTACCAATTGACCACAATTGTGCTTTGTTGACCCATATGTGTCCCCTCGACTGTTGTGTGGTTCGAGTTGACCGTAGATTTTGTTTCTTTGATGGTTGTGTCATACAGGTCAACTGTAGATGTGTCTTGTTGACCACTGTTTTGCCTCAGTTGACCATAGAGTGATATTTTGGAATGTTTTGGATTCAGAGATCCTTTTTGGGACTTCTTTATCGTTTATCATTTTCCTATCAGAGCTAAAGTTGAGCCGGAAAATCTTGTTGTAGGTCCTCCCGATCTAGTTTTGGATTCTAGTTTCATATTCAAGTTACGAACCCATATTATATCACTAGTGGTTTAGTTAGGATTCTGACATCGGTTTGGTTTTAGATTTCGACAGTGTTCTTGGTTTCGATGTCTGTTTCTAACGGCATATGTCATTGATCAGCTAGGCTTTTATCATCATTGAGGTAAAGATTTTTATGCTATACGATATTGCACCATGGTTTTAAAAATTTTATTTTGTGGGTTGCCACATATGAAAACCCGTTGAGGACTGTTCAACAACATGCCTATTTTTATATTATATGTACGTGAGTTTTACATATTTACTTTATGCATGCATGATTTATCATTTTGATATTCTATAATATTCATATACAAGAGGATGAACCCTCTTCATGTTTTTGACGATCTTTGTGTCAAAGCATCACAAGGCTATCCTAGTACATCTTCTGCTACGTGAATATTTTTTTTTCACGTTGGGCATCGATGACGTGTTCTTAGGTTTTGAATCCCTAAAGGGAACAAGTAATAGAGTGGTGATGACGCACTCCTTGAGTTTCGAATCAATAAACCTAGCTAAGGTATATTTTTCATTTGATTTCATGGGTTGTGTCATCACTGAGCCTTGCTCCTCGACAACCATTCTTAATTGTTGATTCTTTGGGTTATATCGTCGCTGAGCCTCGTTTGCCAAAAACCCTTTTTGTTCATTTGTTATTATGGGTTGTGTCGTTGCTGAGCCTTGCTTGCCGACAACCCTTTTTATATATTTGTTATTATGGGTTGTGTTATAATTGAGCCTTGCTCACTGTCAACCTTGGTCACGCTGTTGGATCTTCAAATCACCGTCACATTTCTCCTTCTAGCTCATGAACTGCTGCTCAGAAATGGTAAATGTCTTTCTGTGCGTTTGTACGGAGGAGTCCTTCAGTGATCCTCTCTTTCACTAAGATTTGTTTTATTGAGAAAAACTCAATTGAACTACTTTGATATTAGCTATCTATGTATACTTGTTTTATTGACAGCTCATCGGTTGCTAGTGGGGCCTCGTTTTCTTAAAACGTTAAACATGATTTTTTTAAAAAAATAATTTTAAATCCATGCACGACATATCATTTGATTATGGTTTTGAAATAAAAAATAAAATTATTTTTTTCATACATTACATGTAGTATAGATTTCTTTACTAAGCTAGTCAATCACCCAAATGAACCCCACCCCACCGCCCCCCCCTTCCGAAGGTCCACTCTGGGTGGTCATGTGTAGTATTTGAGGTGTGGTTACATCGAATTTAGTTTCATTCTTGGTGTTTCATTTGGGTGCCCTTGGTCATAATTTATTTCTTTTTATTATTTTTGTAAAACTTGTCGTACAGTGTTGAATGGTTTTATTTCATGCACAATATTTTCTTTGTTTATTATTACTCTATTTGTATCTCTTATTGATCACTTTGTGGACTTTGACCTATTTCTTTGGATTTTGTGCTTTATTTTATGTTAAGTCTTCTGTAGACTATCTAGCTTTAAACTAAGCAATCAAGTTCTCTCTAAGGATAAGATCGTTTCAACCTGACGTTTCTGTTATTCCCACCTCCAGATCGTAACAAACTTGATAGCATTCTTCAGAGAAACCTTCTAAAGGGACAGCATAGACTCCCTAAGAGCATATAATCCACTCCCTTTCTGATGAAGCACAACCATAAGCGATTCACCATTTCATCTTAATAGTTGGAACGAACAATTCCTATTTACCTCGACCATGGAATCAAGGACAACGCCTATTGCAATAGCAAAAGCCCTTCGTAGGAATCCTCTTTTCCCTCCTCTTGTTTATCTTCTTGGGCGACTACTTCTCACTTTTCAACATATGGAAACTTGATTTGCAACAACCGTCCACCTCCCTCTTGTCTCCACAATAAAAATAAAGATTTGATCCTAGAGTCTTCGCCACTCAATTTGAGTAGTGGCTGGCAAAGCACCCACACATCTTAGTGGCTCTTCCCCAAGCAGAGGGAAGTGTTCTCTTCGAGGTGCAAGGAAAAGTATGAGCCGCAAATCAAGCAATTCTCATGGCCTTGCTCGTTTGTCTTTTCTATCTTATGTAATGGTCAAAAATAATTCCTAAACATTCTCAAGACACTAGAAAGCAATCAAGTTTTGTGCATGATATGAACTTTCTTTATTGCATACACCAAATTCTTCTTGGATACATTTCACAATTGAAATTTGTTTCTTATTTTGATGGCTAGAAAATGGAAAATTGAAAAAAATAAGTGTCGTAAGACGAATCAGTCTCGTTAAGATCAAATGATTTCAGCGATAACTTTGTAAGATAGAAACTCAAAGCCAAGGGGAGTTATAAATGGGAGTGACTACAGCTTTAACTTGAAGATACTTCTTAAGAGACTCCATTCCTTGATCCTTCCCAAATCCACTCATCTTATAGCCACCGAAAGCCAACCCGGTGTCCATAGCCAAGTAGCAGTTAATCCAAATGGATCCGGCCCTGATAGACCTTGAAACCGTGGTAGCTACATCGATGTTGTTTGTCACGATCCCTGCCGCTAAACCATACTTTGTAGCATTTGCCCTTTTTATAGCTTCTTCCACAGTCCTGTCATTTCTCTAAATTTAGGGTTTCATACAATTTCAATGCAAAGATTGGAAGAAGAAGAAAAACAGACTTTGCTTACTTGAATTTCATAAGTGCCATTACAGGTCCAAATATCTCCTCTTGGGCTATAACCATCTCATCCTGACAACAATGACATTATGTTACTTACAAAATCATGTACTTTCTTGAAAGTAGATGCTTACAGTGTGGATATGAAAACCAGCAATAAAAAAGTAGAAGCAAAACACAGCTTCACGTGAAAACTCATAATAATTCATAATATCAAAAATCAAATACCAAAATGAGTCTATGTAGAATTCATCTCCACCACTTATTTCAAATTGTTTACTTTTCAGATTATGTCAAATTAGAATTTTATTTTTTAAACATCGAACACAAATGAAGTTGGCATGGGATTTATAGAAATATTATTTGGATAAGTGTTGAAAAATAACCTCAACATCAGTGAAAATTGTAGGCTCGATGTAATATCCTTTGAAGCCAATGGACTTTCCTCCTGTCAACAAAGTGGCCCCCTCTCTTTGTCCATGATCAATGTAGGAGAGTATTTTTTTGAATTGAGTCTTATCCACCTGCAACAACGTATTGCAATAGATTTCGAGAAAAATCTCTACAAATTTCATCTGAACTTATTTTTCAAAAGGGTTTTTATTATTAATTTATTCAACTTTCACCTATTTTTTTATTTAATTTACCTGGGGTCCTTGTTGAACATTAGGATCAAAAGGGTCACCAACTACCCAATTCTGAGCCTTCTCTACAAGCTTCTTCACAACTTGATCATAAATTCCTTCTTGAACATACACTCTAGACCCAGCAACACAAATCTCCCCCTACAAATGATAAAACCCGAGCAATTTGCTTAACTAATTATGGGTATTCAAAGAACGAGCTGAACGAGTTGAACTTCATTTTGTTTTTTGTTTACCTTGTTGAAAAGATTGCCCAGCAAAGCCATATCAGCAGCTTTGTCTACATCAGCATCGTCAAAAATAATGAGGGGCGACTTTCCTCCTAGCTCTAGGGACACCGTCTTTAGGTTGCTTTTCGCTGCAGCTTCCATGATTTTACGCCCAACTTCTGTAGATCCAGTGAAACTCACCTGCGACACTCAGTCAATGAATTCTTAATTTGAATTTGCAAAAGTAACACTTTGATCCTAGTTTTTCTTTTATTTAGTCATCTATTTTTGTGAAAAAAATATAAACAAAAAGGGACTTACTGCATCAATGTCCATGTGAGAGCTGATTGCTGCTCCAGCAGTTGGTCCGAACCCAGTTACAACATTCAGTACTCCATCGGGCACTCCAGCCTTTTATAAATAGATAAAATTAACATAGAAGTAAAATAATAAATAATTCATTCTCAATATGATTAATATTAATAATTCTTTTTTTTTTATGTATAATTGATTAATATGATTTTAGAGGAAGAACATTAGCAATAAATTTATCCATTTTGTTTACCAGTTTTGCAAGATGAGCGCAATATAGAGCGGAGAGAGGTGTTTGCTCAGCCGGCTTTACGACGACAGTGCAACCTGCGGCAAGGGCGGGACTGACCTTGACAAAGAACATAAGCATTGGAAAATTCCACGGAATTATGAGGCCCACCACTCCCTTAGGCTCTAGCAAAGTGTAGCCGTGGAGCTCCGTCGACATTTTGAGCACCTCGCCGGAAACTTTATCGGCAGCTCCAGCGTAGTAACGGAGAATTTGGGCCACCTGAGGAACGTCCATTGCCATGCACATTTTGAACACTTTTCCAGCATCAATGGCGTCTAGAGTAGCTAATTCTTCACCATGTTCTTCTATTAAATCTGCTAGCTTTAGCAGTATTCTTCCTCTTTCCTGATAATTGAAAATTTTAGGAAATTGTTTTCAATATAATTTTTTTAAGAAATTATTCTCTAATAAAAAAAATACTTTTTCATAGTTTTTATAATGTTGGAATAAAAAAAGATAATTAAAAAAAATAACCCTAAACTATGAGATCAGTGACAAGTCAAACCTTAAACTAATTTTACTAATAAAAAAAATCCTGAACTATGAAAAATAAACGAGATAAATTTCAAAGTCATGTTTACCATTACAAAATGTCTTCAAGACATCCACAGTCCGCACCAACCCGCAGACGTCTGTGTATGCCGCTTTACCTGAATGTGGACGACCGTACTTATATAACGGACGTTCGTGTCTTTGCATCTATATAGACACATATGTTCATAGTAACATAGCGGATGTTCGCTCCCTAGAAAAGATGTCTGTCAATCTATGAACATTAATAGAAATGACTTCCGCTCTTTCAAATATATAATTTTGGAAATTTTTTTTATAAGTGCGGACATCCACGCATTAAGAGTGGACATCCTTTCAACTCCAAGGATCAGGTTTGGATGATCGTGCTTATATGATGGACGTACGCGTCTTTGCATGTACATGGATACAGACGTTCATACTAAAATAACAAATGTCTGCTCATTAGAAAAAATGTCCGTTAATCTATGAACGTTAATAGGAAAGACATCTACGTTTTCAAATATATAATCTTCTGCATTTTTGTATAAGTGTGGACGTTCGCACGTTAAGAGAAGATGTCATTTCAACTCTAAAAATTAACCTTGGACATCCTCCAACGACATATAATGTCCAAGAATTAGTCTTATATGTACTCCAATGCTAAGGGACGTCCAAGGATCCTCTAATGCGGAGGGAAGTTCGGGGATCAACCTTGGATGTCCTACAATGCCAAGGATGGAGATCGGACGTCCAAGGATTAACCTTGGACATTCTCCAATGTCGAGAATGGCAATTTGACATCCAAGGATCAGCGTTGGACGTCCTCCAAAGCCTACGATGACAATCAGACATTCAAGAATCATCCTTGGATGTCTTCTAATGCCGATGATGGTAATCAGACATTCAAGAAAAAGTTTTGGATGTCCTCCAATGCCATATGATGTCCAAGGATCAGTCTCGTTCAGCAAAATTAATTTAAGATTTGGTTTGTTATTGACCATATAGTTGAGAAATTTTTTTTGGTTAAATACCAAAAAAAAACTCTAATATTGTATCATTTCAAAGACTAAGTCCACATAATTTTCACAATTTGTACAGAACGTTAAAATTAGTTATGTGGGTAAAAAACAATTTAATTATTGGGCCACATGAAACTAAACATATATAATGTTAGTTACAGGAATCAAATATCTTTGCGATATATAAATATAATAAAATTATTTATTAAAAATGAACTTGGAAAAAATTGTTGAAAGTGTGCGTGTCACATTGGAAATGTCAATTTAGATAATTTATAAGGAAAATGACAAACTAATCCTTGTACTTTGTAATCAAAGACAATTCAATCACTAAAGTAGTTTTGCTTATAAATTAACCACTGAACTATAAGAAAAAGACTCTGCAACCATGCTGTCACATTTGTTGTTAGAAATCAATTTCTCTTGCATTTACAAATCATTTAATGAGGGACGACAAAAACAATTTCTCTTGCGAAGAAGAAGACGAAGATTTCAGAGTTCGGAGATGTCTATAGAAGGGATTGTAAAACTGGAATTAGAAAATTTCAAAAGAAAACAGAGAGAAGATTTATCAAACGAGGAAACTGCGGTAGTGAAAATAAGCAGAGAGAATGCTAGCAAGTTTTGGAGAAACTAGTAAATTATTTGAGAAGAAAAGAACAAAAAATTGGAAGAGAAATGGAGGAAATGAGTTTTCCATAAAAGACAGAACGAACAGAACTTCGTTCTTCGTTATTCCGCTGCAGAATGATGACAATTCATAGCAGAACGACGACAGACCGCAGCGGAACGACGAAATTCCATTGCATAAAGGAAAAACAGAAAAAGATGGAACAAAAAGATTTCCTTTTTTCCTAAGAGAAAAGAAGGAAATTTCTTTTAATTTCCTTCTTTTTCCTAGGAGAAAAGAAAAATTTTCATTCATTCTTTTCTTTTGGAAAAAAGAAAGAAATTTCTTTTAATTTCCTTCTTTTCCCAAGAATGTTTGTTTCCTTATTTTCTCCACGAGGAAAAAAAATGAAAATTTTCTTTGTTTCCTTCTTTTCTCCGGGGGGAAAAGAAGAAAATTTTGGATAGTTCCTTCTTTTCTCTAAGAGAAAAAAAGGAAATTTTTCTTCTTTCCTTCTTCGGAAAGAAAGAAATTTTCCTATAAAGGAATAAGAAAATTTTTATATTTCTTATATAACGTTTTGTCGCGAGAAAATGTCTTTCTCTGGGGAAAATTGTCTTTCCGCGGTGGAAATTGTAACGTTCCATAGTGGAACAACAAACTATAATCCTTTTATTTCGAAATATAACATTCGCGGCAGAAAACATAATGATCCGCCGTGGAACAACAATGTTTTTTAACGGAAAACATAACTATGTTGTTTGCTCTATCCATTTTTTATAGTTTAATGGTTAAGTTGTTAGCGAAAATATTTTAGTAGTTGACTTGTCATTGATCACAAAGTATTATGATTGATTTGTCATTTTTCCTAATTTATAATAAAGGTAAAAAAGTTAATGCAAATAAATGGATTAAAATATTATTTTTAGAAATAATTCAATACAACTGAAAAAAATATAAATATAAAATTCTAGATTTATATAAAAAAAAATTTATTATAAAAAAAATATCACTAAATAATAATATTATGAATATCAAAATATAATTATAAATTTTATGACTCTAATTTACATAAAATTATAAAAATAAAATAAAATCACAAAATCATCAATATTGAATTTACTTAGTAGAATTTGAGTCACCCATATTATTAATGAAAATGTAAATATTAAAAGATTTACTCACTTAAAAAGTTGAGGCCACATTGCACTTTAACATTCTAAGATCTTATGAAAGTCAACCTAAAACAATAAAAGAATTGGCGATAATGCTGTCCACAAAACATATTCCACAACTAGGACTTCATGGGATAACGACATTTTTTTATTATTTTAAATTAAAATAATAGTAATAATTAAAAAGAAAGTACTCAGCACTCACAAAGGGCGGCATACGAGGCCAGGAACCGTGGTCGAAGGCTCGTCTTGCAGACTCGACTGCTAAATCAACATCTTCTTTATCTCCTTCTGCAACTCTTCCAATCACTTCTTCTGTTCTTGGATCAATTGTCTCTAATGTCTTCTCTGAAAAAACAAACATTAAATAATGATACCTATTAGAGAGATTTAGAAAGAGAAAAAGAGACGACATCGTCATTTTACTCGTAACTTCAAAGAATTTTACGAGACTCATACATTGTATTCTTAGTACTATTGTTACGATTATGATAAGTCGATGATATCATCATAAATGATATAATTCTTTAACAAAATTATAATTAATTATGTTATTTTTTTAGAGAAGTTGAAAATTACTTCTCACTTCCAACCTCCAATCAAGTAAAATTTGATTGAGTTATAATCTCGACCTCCCGAGAAGATTTTTCGATGCGGCGATGAAAAGAAATAAAAAAGAAGAGAAAAGAAAAAACAGTAGGTGAGAAGAAGAAATTGGTGTATGTACGTGAGTTGTTACCTGAAACTGCATCCACAAATTCTCCATTGATGAAGAGCTTCGTAAACCTGATCTCAGGCAACTTTACAAAACTAGTCTCACCTTGACGTGTTTTATCCTCCATCTCTCACTCTCTCACTCTCCTCTCTCTCTCTCGCGCTCTCTCTCTCTCTCTCTCTCTCTCTCTCTCTCTCTCTCTCTGTGCAGTGGTTGTGCTTCATTTATATATACAAAAAGTGCGAAGAGTGGATGAAGTGGGATAGCAACACGGAGCTGCAAGCTCCAAGTTATTAACAAATAAATAAATAAAGTTTTGAAAATAATTTAGTCAAAAACAAAAAATAATAATTTAATAATCTGGCAGCAAGTTATTTCCAAATTGAAGTTAAAGTTGTATTACACATTTTAAAGGATTTCATATTCAAGTTTTGGATTCAGTTCATGCATGATTTAATAGTTGATTTAGAATATAAAATTAATTCAAATAACGTTTAAGTAAATCATTATAAAAATAAATAACGTTTAAGGATTTCATATAATAAGATTATATCAAACATTTTTCCCTAACTGCAATTGAATAAAATCACTTTCTTTTTATTAAAATTTTGAAAATTACTTCTTTTCGGTTTTGGTCAACACGTGCTTGGTGTTTTTTTTTTTTAATTTTTGGTGATTTTCTTGGGTTGCTCAATAGTCTAAGTCAAAAGAGAAGGGTCAACATCAAGTGTACATAAAAGCCTAGGCATGTCATATGCGGATTGAAAAAATCGTGGTGAACTTTGGAATTTCCAACATTTTTTATTTATTTAATTTAATATAATCTTTTTTATTTATGAATAGTAAAAATAATTAAATCAAAATCAAGACCAAATTTTTGTTCGATCGATTGTGAGGACCATCTTGTTTACGAAACAATTTTTGGTGCCGTGGTAACAAATCTTTGTTCAAACTTTTACGTATTCTTTTTTTTAACACGTTGTTATCCGAGGACGTTATCATCTACCCACTGCCGAATGTACCCGCACACCTGACGATGACATAATTCTCATTCAGCATCTATTTTATTGGTCGGCTTATCACTGGCAAATATTGGCAAATAATAGTCTTTCACATAAAGAAGATCTTCCATCTTTCCCTTCCAAACATGATAATTGCAGCCATTCAAAGTAACCATCCGACTTGTATTACTCTCCATGATTCGAATAGGCACAAAAACAAGAACTAAGCTCTGATACCACTTTGTTGAGAAAAACCACTTAAATCAATTATGCGGAATATGGTTTTTCCAATATTTAGAACCTAATTCAAATCACAAACAAAAAACCGAGTGCAAACGCAATAGCAGTTGAGTGATAATCAAGACAAATCAACCAAATCAATGCACACAAATTTTTAGCGTGGAAAACCCCAAATTGGGTAAAAACCACGGTACCCGATTAGGCCGCTTAAAACTTCCACTATCAATGATAATAATGGGTACAACCAAGTCTCAATACATCACAATCATCATCATTATCAAGATGGAATCAAGAGAGAATAACAAAGAACAAGAGAATCTGATTTCTCTTGTTCATTTTTAACCTACGAGATGGACTTATAGAGCTCATAAACAGATCTTTACCATTCCGATTGATGCCCAAGAAGTCACAAAAATGCTGTCAAAATTCCACGCCGATCCAACGGTCTAAACTCTAGTACAGTGAACTTTTCCGAGACTGCCTCTGTAAAATCCAAATCTGCCTTCTTCTCTTTTATTTTGCTGCTATCTTCTATTTTTGGGGTTCCCTCTTCTTTTAAATAAGGACATGGGCCCTGCCCTTATTTGTTCAGCCCACAATGGGCCAAACACAACAAATTTGACTAGACAGAATAAGGACCACTCCATCGAAATCCAACGGCTGCAACATCATCAGTAGGGCATGAGTAATGTTGTTGATTGTGGAGCATAGCATAACCTGAAGGGTATGAGGCAGGGGGATGACCTTCGTAGACATTTGGACTGGAATAGCTGTATGGAGTAGGGTACCTTGGAGTAGGGCTGATATGCCATGGATTTTCTCGATTCACAATTGAGCATGAAGATTCTCTAACAATATTTTTAGTGTTTATTTTGTAGATGCTCAAAGGGGAAAGATGATGAATTACATTCATCAAACATCCAAATATATCATGACGTTATTCAAGATAAAATATAAGTGGAAAATCAAACACAAGAATAAGAGACTGATGGCAAAATGCAAAATTCGTGATTGGACCTTTGATGACTATTTAGCAGATTCGATGACCTTAACTATTTTATATAAAAAATCGTTCTTCATAAAGATTCTAGCTAACATCTCAATCTTTCCAGAATAAAGTGTTTTGTTAATTTTTTAGTTTGTTTGCTATGCAAGGGGTCCCCGAACAGAGGGCTACGTTTTCTGCCAAGGAAGTTCATTCTTGCTTATTCGGAATTTGATGAGCCACAAGGAGTTCTTACAAGATCTCAATCAAAGAGACTTTCAGATTATCATATGGTTTGTTATTCAAAGATACAAGATGAGTTAGAAAGCACACGTTATGAAGTGGACCAAGAAATACCAAAATATGTGCTTACTTGGCAAGACTAAGGTGAATCAACCAAATAGGAGGAAAGCTGCGAATTTGAAGCATGATGCCACAAATTTGAATTCATTCAAATCTTTGAGTGAAGTTAACATTCAATTAAATCTTTAGTTAGTTAGCTTTTAAATTATTTTAAGTTTTCCTATATCTTTTAAACTTAAGTTATTTTAAATTTCAAATAGATAGATAGGAATTAGTTAGTGATAAGTATAAACCGATCCTAATCGTAGTAGAATTATTTTTCTTTTATGATGGGCTATTAATACCCCACCAAGACTTAATGGAAGTTTAGTTTTTGATTAATTAAAACCTCTTTAGCCCTGGCTAGCTTCTCTTTCTCTTAGATTATTGTAATTCTTTTGATTGAAACCTTAGTTCAAGTGTTGTGAGAATTACTTGAACTTTTTTATCTCTTGCAATCTTCTTGCCAATTTCTACTGGTGAATTTGATTGAAGATTATAATTAAACTCTCTTTACTTGTTGGTGAGAGTTCCCTATTGATTAATCAAGAAGGAGCTCGTTGTTGGAATAGAAAAGTTGTAATTTTAACAACTTTTTCCCAAGCCAACCGGTCGCCCAGCATCCGGATGATCGCATTTCATTCAGAAGTGACGTTTTTTGAACCTGTGAATTTTCTGGTCAACTGCCCTTCAAACTCTAGTCGACCGCACACATCCAAAACTCTCCCGAACCCAACCCATTCCATGTCATTTGGCATTAGAGCTTCCGTTTGCACGTCATTTGGTATCAAAGCCTTTTTCGACCCTATTAACATCTTAATTGTTTGTTCTTATCCATTCTATGTGATGACAAGATGCTACAGTTATGCTATGAGTTACATTACGAAAGCAGAAGATTTACAAGGTTCAATTCTATTTTTAGCGAGTTAGAATGGCCAGAAGATTACATAGATTGGGAAGAAAAAGTAGGAAAGGTGTTTGCTTTCCACAATTGCTCAGAAAGAACCAAAGTCCAACTAACTACTTTAGAGCTTATAGGGTATGCTAGCTTATGGTGGGAAAATCTTAAAGCTAAGAGAAGTAGTGTGGGAGAATTGGACATTCGTACATGGAATGCTTGAAAAGTTTAATGAGTCATCGATTTGTACCTAACCACTATATGATGGACTATGGGTCCATTCTATCATTAATCAAACTTCTAATATTATCATGGAGGTATTCAAGTACAAGTGGAAGTTCAAGTTCAAACATAGAATATTTGATGGACTTTTCAAAACTATCTACTTTCTAAACTTTGACAAGTGTTTGATGATTTTGGCATTAGAAATAACATCATATCAAAAAGAGTGTCTTATAAAGATTGTAGTTGACTTCCTAAACTTTCTAGAATGGGCTAGATTATTAAGATTGGAGTTTGTTTATTATGTCAAAAAACCATGGAACAGAGAGCAAATATTATGGAAAGTTCAAGTGTCCAAGCTTGGAGACCAAAGAAGTCTATACATGAAGTCGTTTAAAACTTCTCTAGAATACTCATCATAAATGGTGGCTAATCGACTATCATGAAGCATGATCGACCGTCCCTCCAGCCAGCGTCTCCCAAACATTGCATCAAATATATGGTTGATCTCGTCGGTTGATCACCTCCAAGTCGATCGACCGTCAAGAACAGCCGCTAAGTTTTTCATCGAATTACCCATTTACACACATTAATCGTTTAATATATTATTTCTAACATCCAATCAACATCAAATCCAATACCCATTTTTAATCCAATACCCATTTTTATTCCAATACCCATTTTTATTGTAGGTTGATCTCCATTTGATTTGCGGTTGATCTCCTATCAACCACAAATTTCAACCAATCAACCACACTTTAAAAACTCATTTTCCATACCCATTTTGATTTTGCCATCCGCCACCCAACATCCTTCTTCCATTATATATACTTCCAAACAATATAATATAAATATATATATATATATATATATATATATATATATATATATATACACTCTTCTAAACTATTCAAACATAAATTTCCAAATATGTTGCACTTGCCTAATGTCTTAAATTACCCAAGTTAATTCCAATAATTTCTATATCTTTAACCTTATTAATAACTAGCTCTCAACCCTTACAATATCCAAATATATCCAAATATATTTCCTCTTACTACCTCCACTGACGATTAATCCAATTGATATCGCCCAATAGCAATATAACTTTAAGTATCTCAAATTGACTTCAATCCTTCTCATAATCTAACTATAAGTATAACAGGGTATCATAATTTACTTATTCCAAATGCATTTCTTTTTACCAATATCTTTACTTGTCCCACTTAGCTCATAATATCCCAAAATTATCACTTAAGCTATGCTTTTAGCTCAACAAAGATTTGAGATATTACATGTTGCACTAATTAAATTCACAGACTACTCACGTACTCCAGGCACACCATGTCATAGGCATATAAGGGAATAAAAGCGATGCTCGGCAATCGGAAAAGCCAAATAACACCCTGATCAGGTTTAGGGATTCGCAACCCAAGGACACGGCACATACAGCCGTCCTATTATCTATTTGCACTTTAGAGATTCAAAACCAAGGACATTTCAAAAATCCCCTATCATCCAATTCAACAACGAACAAACACATTCTGTACGGGAGAATGTGTAAAAATAAAACAGACCCTAAATCGGGTTGATCAAACTTGATTCACATGACCAAGTTGATCTAGAAACAATTATAGACATGCTTATTTGAAATTTGAATAGAAATAATGAAAATATAAAAAAAAATCCGACGGTCATAAAAATGGACGCGTCGATTTAATATAAGATTCATCTCAATTTAATATATATATGCAAAAGCAATGCATAAATAATCTCCACCTCGAAGTGGGTTATTCCGATCCAAACCCAATTACCAAAAATGTCCACAACTTATAGATTCCACGATTTCAATTAATGTTCGGGTACCTAAAATGAAGTTGGAAAATTCTGCGAGTTAGTTTTAAAATTCCAACACTATTTAAATTTAATTGGGTTGGAGAAAAACTCCTCACAAAACAGCCCAAAACAAGCCCAAAAGAAGACTAGGGCATTTATTATTTGGCCACATGGCTCAGGGTTTAGGCCTAGAGCTTAGGCTCAGCCCATAAGCCAGGCCATACCCCATGGGTCCAGACCTGTGGGTCTGTCCAATGACCCACAGAGAAGGAATTACGTCTCCTTCTAGAAGCGAATAGTACGACGAGCAATTTTGATCTTCGTAGTGAACAATAGATTTTGGTCGAGACTCTTTGTCTCGGCCAGTCGTCCACCGACCAAATATAATGGTTTGGGTTAATGCACATTGTAGCTTAGTGTTAGCTGAGCCACTGCCGGACGTTTTACACAGATGGAAGTTCGCACAATAGAATTAGAAAATTTTCCAGATTATCCAATCAATAACAACTTATTAGAATCCAATAATCCAACTCAAAATAATGAAATCAACAGTTAAAATTCATATCTTAATCTCTAGGCCAACACCAGTAAGCAGAAACAAAAATTAAATGGAAAATTTTGATTTTTATACCTTCAAATTCACAACTTCCGACTACGCGAATTTCTCCCAATCAACAGAGACTTCAACACTTTTCCTTTAACGCGAACAATTCCCTTTAACAATCCCGACCAAAGCTTTAGAATTAAGTAGATGAATAGAATCTACAGAGAGGTAGAGACGAAGAAGTACCTAAATCGTCAATAACCCGGTTACAGAGCTCTGCAATTCTGTCCAAAAATTGTTGAATGTTGTATTAATCTGGAGAAAGAATTCACTTGCGGAAGAAGAGTGAAACAGAGAGCGGGAGGCAGCCGTTTTTAACACTAGGGAAGGGAGGAGATTCAAGAGGAAATCTCTCATTCTCCCAAAATCCATGCCATGGTCTTCCATTCGGAGAAAACGTTTCAGGATACGTTTTTCCCAAACTAACATTATTACTATTATTATTATTATTTTTTCGCTTGGGCTTTTCGGCTAGATATTCCATTAAGTAATTTAATTATTGGGTCAAACTAAATACATATAATTTTTAGTTATAAAGGAATCAAGTATCTTTTCTATATATAAATATAATAAAATTATTTATTGAAAAAGGATTTGGAAAAAATTGTTGAACGTGTGCGCGTCACATTGGAATGTCAATTTCGATATTTTATAATAAAGATCATAAAGTTAATGCAAATAAATGGATGAAATATTTCGAAATAGTTCAATATCAAAAATATAATATAAATATAAAATTTTAGATTTACATCAAAAAAAAATTATGGGAAAAAGCTACCGATAAATAATAATATCACTATAAAAATTGAAATATAATCATAAATTTTATTAATATTAAAATGTACTATATGATTTCAAATGTATAGTAGAATTTGAGTCACACCCATTATTATTTAAAATATAATATTAAAAGATTTATTCACTGACGTGATATTTAGAAAGTTGAGGCCACATTGGACTTTAAAATTCTAATAATAATAAAAGAATTAGCAATAATGCTATCGACTAATCATATTCTAAAATGTGAACTAGACTTTATGGGATAACGACATTGAAGAAAATGTGTCAATAAATATTGTGGGTGACTTTTTGATGGTACAATATTGTCGTTTTTATCTTTTCTAAATAACGTGGGATTGTCCAAGCCTCCAAGGTAATTTTTGCCCTCCAAGTAGACACAATACAAATAATAATATAATATGATAAACAAGAATTTTATTATGATTTCATTCTTTATTTTCATACTTATATTGTTATGAATAAGTCAAATTCCACCTTTTCATAAAGTGTGGAATTAACCTTTAAAAGACATGAATAGCTTTTTAAAAAAAGAGACAAAAAAAATTAAAATAAAAATTCATCAATTGCATTCTTTAAAAATAAAAATTAAATTTAGGAATATTATGATAATTCCATTAATTGAATAGTTAGTATAATACAAGCAACCATGGAATAAAAAAATAGTGGGAGACGACTTCATATATTTTTATGAAAAAAAATGATACAATTTCATTGATTTTATATTTATGTAAATGGAAAATATTTTATAATAATTTTAAATGTCTTAAAGAACAAATTATCCTTTTTGTATTTTTAAAAAATTAGTTGCTATTATTAACAAAAGTGGTTTAATCTTAAAGATCTTAAACAAAATAGACTTATCCTATTAATTTCTCATAAATTATCAATATGATTACACCTTCCCCTTGAATGAATCATACTAGGATTAAAATAAAATTGAGAGTTAATAAAGAAAAAAAAAAGGATAATAGAAGAAGAAAGAACTAACAAAAGGCGGCATACAAGGCCACGATCCATGGTCAAAGGCTCGTCTTGCAGCCTCGACTACTAAATCAACATCTTCTTTATCTCTTTTAGCAACCCTTCCTATCACCTCTTCCATTCTTGGATCAATTGTCTCCAATGTCTTCCCTAAAAAAAAAATAAATAATGACACCCATTAGAAAGAGAGAAAGAGAGACGCTATCATCGTTTTACTTGTAACTTCAAGGAATTTTACGAGACTCGTACACTGTGTTCTTAGTAGTATTGTTAAGATTTACGATAAGTCGAAGATATCATCATAAATGGTATAATCGTTTAACAAAATTTCAATCGTTAATCATGTCATCTTTGACTTTTGTGATCAAGTTCATAAAATTGTTCGATATTATTGAGAAGTTGAAAATTACTTCAAACATCCAACTTTCAAGAAAGTAGAATTTGATTGAATTACGATCTCGACCTCCTTATCTCAGGCAACTTTACAAAACTAGTCTCACCTCGACGTGTTTTATCCTTCATCTCTCTCTCTCTCTGTCTCTCTAACGTTGTTGTGCTTCATTTATATATACGAAAAGTGGATGAAGTGGGATAGCATCAGACAGCTGCAAGTTATCTCCAAATTGAAGTTAAAGTTGTGTTACACATTTTTAAAGATTTTATGTTGAAATTTTTCGATGGGTATATTTGGCTCATGCATGATTTAATAATTGATTCAGAATATGAAATTAATTCAATTAACATTTAAGTGTTTTAAGAAAATTAAGATTTATGAAAAATGAGCATTATAACAATAAATTATGTAACTTTCAATTTTATCCATCACAAAATAAGTAAATCATATTAATGAAGAAAATATGTTTAATGTGATAAAAAGATGAAGTATAGAATAATCTACGTCCAGAAGTATGCCACGTCATTTTTATAGAACTCAAAAATACTAATCATGATAATTATGACTAATTTAATACTTCTTAGTTGAAGAAAAATAACTCAAGAAATCTTGAAGATGGCCAAGAATATCAACTTCTTAAAATTGCCGAAAAAATAGAAATTAATAAAATAAATTTTGCATTATTTCCTACAAAAAAAAACATGTTCATTTTATTTGGGAAATTATTGGTAAAATAATTGGGAAAAATCAAAATCAAAATCAAAATCAAAATCCATCGTACATAAAAGCCTAGGCATGACATTCCCTAGAGAGAAAAAACAGAAACAGTTTGTAGCTTACTCAAATGGTAGATCTGCTTGCAAAGTGTATACCAGCAATTTTAATCCAATTATCGACCATGATTTACTCGACCAACTACTCGTTTTATTTTCAAGCCGATGAAAAGTTAAAAAATCTCATCAAGCAAATATGAGAAAAGAATCCTTTAGAAAAGGATCCTAATTTACCCAAGTTTTTCCTTAGTAGAGCTGTGTATTATAAGTGATCCAACTTGGGAATGCATTCAAATGTAAAAACTTTACCCGAAGACTGTCCCACAAGACGAGGAAATGTGAGAGATTAAGGTTGCCGAGTGGGTGGAGCCGTATGGTTGGAGTCATAATTTGACTGGACAAAATAAGGACCACTCAGATCAAAATCCAACGGCTGCAACATCATCTGCAGGGCGTGAGTAATGCTGTTGATTGTGGGGCATTGCATAACCAAAAGGGTGAGAGGCAGGGGAGGCCCTCGTAGACATTTGGACTGGGATAATTGTATGGGTAGGAAACCTTGGAGCAGGGCTATGTTGAGATATAGAAGGTTTCTTTTATGAATGAAGGGTAAAGATTATTAGAATATTTTGGGCCTTTTGTATGAGGGAAAGGATGTCCACCTCCTTCATCACTTCCGCCACTCAAACTTCACTTATTTTTAGCTTTCTTTACAGTCTCAGGATTGATTTTCTCCAAATAAGAAACCCCTTTTCTTAGGCTCTCGAAAGAAAACTTTGGTTTTAGCTTGTGATCCTCCACGCACTTGATGATGGCTTTAGAGGAATTCAACTCCATGGTATGCGATTCCTCTTGAAAATCAAGCTATTTTACGAAGCTTTTCGATAGTAAAATGAAGAAAGAAGAAAACGGATTGATACTAACCAATGCAGTGATACTGTTATTGATGTTTTTTGAAATGGTAGCTGCATTCTTTTTGGTGTTTCAGAGATACGAGTTGATCATAGGAAGTACAGGAAGTACGAGAAATCTTTCTGTGAGACCAGCGTAGGAAGCAAAATAAATAGCTTTAATCTCCTTACCCTTCTTAATCAACTCCTCAATAATATCTTAAAAAAAACATTTTCAAAATTTCAGTATCAAATTTAAAATCTTATGATGAAAATATAAAGATCCTGCCTAACTAAGCTACTTTCGCACAGAAGAGCATGAATCTCCACGGGAGTTTAAAGAAAGCAAACTGTTTCTTCATATGACAATATCTTTGTCACTCATTCAACATCCCAAGGAACATTCTTAATATCATTCAAAAAAATTACAATAAAGTACAATTTAAACTTTAACATTTGTGGTCAAATTAAACTTTAAACTATTTTTTCACAAATAGAACTTTCAATTTTCAACTATCAGCAATTTAGACCTTATGGTCAATTCATCCATTTAATCTAACATGTGTATACTACATTTTCTATTTTATGAGGTGTTGTAGCCTAATTTCTAACTCTTCCGACAATTTGTATCCCCCTTTCAAATTCTATTATGTGATCAACAATGTTTGAAATCACCGAAGAAGAAATCGACGAAGTTAGAAATTGTCAAATAGGTTTAAAATAGAGTTAAAATACTCCCTTAAATGCAAAATGTGATTTATATGTACTGAATTTAATGGATAAAATGACATCAATTTTCAAATCGCTAATAGTTAAAATGTACAGGATCTATTTGTCAAAAAAAACAAAAATAGTTTAAGATTTAATGGTAAATGTGTAACACCCAAGAAATTACTTGTTTAATTTTGTGTAATGTAGCATTGTAGAATTTAAATAGTTTAATTATTGTCACAATTGGAAAATTTTAGTGAATGATTAAAAATGTTAGAATTATTAAATAAGTTATGAAATTTGGAAAGTTAGAATAAATAACTTTATTTTATAAAAAAATATATAAGATTTGTTAAGGAATTAGGAAAGCTGCCATGAAATGATTTTAATTTATGAGAAATATTATACGCTGAGTGTGAGATGAAGTTGGAAAAAGAATGTGTAAAAGATCGGATGAAAGACTGACCATTGAATTGGAAACTAGCGGACAGAGATTGGTGTTCGCAAAAAAATTGGAATCTGCAGAACTGTTAGAATCCGCAGAAGTGTTCATGTCAGCGCAAGGGACTGTCCACTTTAGGAATGATATACATGGCGAGCAACTATTGGCAGACATTGCAGAAGTGTTAGAATTTGTGGGAGCGTAGGCATCCGCGAAAGGGTTGGAATCTGAAAAGTGTGTGTATCCACGAATGGGACGTGTCGTTTTGATGAAGGGATGTTTAATGGAGGAACAAATGAAACGAAAACTATTGAATAAGGTCAAGGAACGGCTAAGATCAAAGATGGAGAAAGATGCAGAATTAGGAGAATTAAGTATTTCGTGCAAGACACGGACTTATTTTAAATAAGGATGTGGGAGGAAGAAGGACCGTTGGATTGAATTAGAGGATGAAACGTCAATTGTTGGATTTAAGAAAGATGCTTCCGTAGAAAGGAAAGATGCTGCGCATAAAGAGTTACTGCAATGACCACATTTTTAAACCTTTTTTTTTAAAAAGAATCTATTCTCTTCTCCAAATCCGATCATCACTTGAAAAATCTTTCCTCTTAACACTTTATAAACTTTTTAAAGAAATTCTCTTATTTTAAATCCTCTGAAAACATATTATTTTCTCTTAAAAACCCTATGTGTAACGGAAGATTTTTCTCAATGAACATAAAATAAAATTTAATTTTCCATAAAATTATTTTATTACATAATACATGAAAATTCTTTTCTACATAGCTTTTATTGTAACAACGAGCTTTTATTGTAACAACGTCAAACATTCTTTGTCATGGAGATACTCCTTCAACTATCTCTACCAACAAATCCTTTGATGATTTGTCATGACCTTTCCTGTTACCTACACCACATAATTCATCTATAAGTGTAATGCTTAGAAAGAACTGTAATTAATCATGAATAATAAAATCATCTTTTATAAAAACATCATAAAACACTTTTTTTCTTTTCTGTTTTTTTGGTTATATTATGATATTGGGACACAATACCAAAGTTGTTTGTTCTTTATTGGGAGGCATCAACCTCCCAAAGCTCCAATGGTGTCGTATCACCAAAGCTATTATGTATCTTTCTTGTCTGAAAAAACTTATCCATGAGAAAACTTGTACATAACGTTTTTTTGAAAACATAATGCATGAAATAATGCAACCTGCATGCAACTAAATATTTATCTAACATCACCAAACTATAAGATTATCTAACAAAATACGATTATCACTAACGTCATCTAACATGAGTCTGCATATACTAAATTCTAATTATGACATTACTTAACAGAATATCCTCAAGACATACATTTCATCATATAACATAAAGATGTTAAACACTTAACATTTTGTGGTACAGTCCCCGATGGGACTAATACATATAACATTTCTTACCTTAGTCTTATAAAACCCATGATATACAACTTATCTTTCTCGCTTGCAAGCCTTCTTTGTTTGTGACCAAATTTATCTCTCGTACTCATTATCCTTTCTACATGAATAGCTTCAACAAGACTCTCCTTGGCTCTTGACAAAGAGACTCTTCTCCTTCAATATGTTCTATCCCATGAACCCTACACTCTATAGCTTGAGAGGCTTCCTATATTTCGTTAGAAACTCTTAAAGTATTCTTTGTAAATGAGATGTTACCATTTTAAATCCAAGGTCTCTGTTTCTCTATATACTTCACATCTAGATTCATCCCTAATGGATCAGTAAATCTTGCCTCTAAATTGCCACCTTTGATTCACAATCGGCTGAATAATCGCTTGGTAACTTTTCCTCCACATTACAATATTTCTGCAACTAAAACGTGACCAAACCTCCTCGTTGCCCTCTAAATGAAGTTGGCTAAACATTTGTGAGTTTCCTTCATCATTCAAATGCCGCTTCAAAATAGTAACTTACTATTGCGGAAGCCTGCGCTCCCACAACGGCTATGTTTCCAACCGCTGAGAATATTCCCATCGAACATTCCCTTATAGTAGGGCAAATCGACTAATCAAAAACCACCACGTCTTTCCACAGATGTTGTTTCACTTAACCAAATGACATCGTTTCTCTTCTCTTCTCGGCTGTTGTGGACGCATTCGCTCTCATAGACACGAGCCCTGCCACATATTTCCTTGAAACGACGTCATCCAATTAAAAGACTTCCTTTCCACGTGGCATCAAATCCTCCCACAAGGGAATCTTTTGCTTCCATAGGAGTATCTTTTCTATGATCTAAAGGTTCAAGTTTCATCCTCAAATTAAATCCAACGATCTTTCCTTCGCCTCCTCATCCAATAGTCAATTCATTGTCCACTCATTCGATCTAACGATCCTACTCTCTCCCACATAGAATCTTTCGTTTCCTGCGGAAACATCTTTTTTTAATCTAATGGCTCATATTACATTTTCTCATTTAAATATAATAGACCATCTTCCACCCACTACTAAATCTTACTCTCACAAGGGAGCATCTTTTCTTGATCAAACAACCATCAACTCACCCGATCATTTAATCTAACGGTTGCCATATCATCCACTTTTCTTAAAACATTTCCTTCGTCCAAAATGACATCATTCAACTTGTGGATTTGTCTTTCTGTAGACCTATTCGCTCTCATTGATATCTTCTCGAACCACTTTTCTTTGACATGACGTCGTTCACTCTAATTTCGTGGTAACATTACCTTCTGCAACTCCGCTGTACACTTACGTCCTTCATTAAAATGATTACATTTCTTCTTTTAATCCATTAGTTGTGGACGCGTTTCCATCTGCGGACACAATCCTATCCTTGATTCTATTGCTCACAGCGTCTCTTTACTTCCAACATGCCATCGTTTAACATTGCCATGGTGTAATATCTTGCAAATCCATTTTTATTCCTTCACTATAGTCATGCATGCACCCTCACTTTCTCCTTTTCCACTAACAACTCCAAAATATTCTCAATATTTATCCAACTTAACCTTAAAATAATATATCGATAAAATAAGAAATCTTGGGTATTACAGTTACGTAAAAATAAAAGTAAATATCTTCTTCTTATGTTTAAGCGCTTCCACAATAGAGAAGGAAATATTGTTGTTTAAAGTTAATGAATGTTCGTGGTGAACAGTGTTGTTGCGGAAGTGAATGTATCCGTAGATGAAAAGATGCCCGTTATCTAGAAGGACGACATCGTATTGGGATAAATCAAGTGTCCGCAGATAAAAATGTATGTGCGACAAATAAGGTGGAGGATGAACGTCATCATTTTGTGTAGAGAATTCATAGTGAACAGTGGAGGTGTGGAAGCATATGCTTTTGTGGAAAGGGAGACACCCGCAACAGGTAAATGACAGAGTGAAACATCGTTGTCTGTAGCATGGAAAGATATGTAGAATGAAGTATCTGTGGAAGCTTTGGCTTCCGCAAAAGAAAGCAAAGTAACATAAAGTGCAAGAGAAAGGATGACCATTAATCAAGGATTGGTTGAGATCAAAGATGGAGAAATGTGTGGAAGAAAGGAGGACCATCAAATTGAAAACGTAGACAAGATAGGGACTGTTAGATTAGAATGTGAGAAGAAACTATGTTTCCTAGGAGAAGAAAAGATGCTTTCGCAGGAGAAGAAAAGATATTTCTGTAGGAGAAGAAAAATTCCATTGCAGGAGGGGAAAAAGATCGCGCGAAGAGTGTTAAGTGAAATATGATATCATTTAGCTAGAAAATGATTCCACGAAAAGGAAAAAATTCCTCCGTAGAAAATGTGAAGTGAACATATTATATTAGTGAACATCGTCTTTTTATGCTAAGAAGGGTGTCTGATATGGCAAAGTGGCTATGAACGCATACTAAAGCAAAGAAACGTCACTGTTTTATATTTAAAAGAAGTGACCGCAGTTGCAAACATATCCGGAGGAAGGAAGTATTCGTAAGATAGACGATGTTGTTTCAAAACAAAAAAGATGCGAGAGAGTCTATGTTTGCGAAAACAAATTTGTTCACGGTAGAAGAAATTAAGTGAGGAACATAATCACTTTAATGAAGGAGAGTGGCTAAACAATAGGAACCACAAAAATGTAGAGATCCGTAGAAGAAAAATAGTAGTAGCCACAGGAACAAAAATGTCTGCGGATAGAAACTGTTTTGGAGGGATGGTGTGGCATAAGATGATTGATTTAGCATAACGAATATTCACTGAGAATATTCTTTAAGGACAAGAATGTATCCATTAGGACAGCCCGTACTTCTGCATCCAAAGTACTGCGATTTAAAAGCCAATCGACGCTTCACCTATTTACCATTGAAGCATCATCTTGCCATTTCACCAAGCAGTAAGCATACATTGAAGGAAATGAAGCTAATGACCACTTAGCTGAAGACTTGCTCCTCGGCAACCATTCTTAATTGTTGATTCTTTGGGTTATGTCGTCGCTGAGTCTTGTTTGCCGACAACCCTTTTTATTCATTTGTTATTATGGGTTGTGTCATCGTTGAGCCTTGCTTGCTGACAACCCTTTTTTTATATATTTGTTATTATGGGTTGTGTTGTAGTTGAGCCTTGCTCGCCATCAATCTTGGTGACGCTGCCGGATCTTTGGATCGCCATCACATTTCCCTTTCTAGCTCATGAACTGTTGCTCAAAAACGGTAACTGCCTTTCTGTGCATTTGTACGAAGGAGTTCTTGAGTGATCATCTCTTTCACTAAGATTTGTTTTATTGCAAAAAACTCAATTGAACTACTTCGATATTAGATATTTATGAATACTTGTTTTATTGACAGCTTATCAGTTGCTAGTGGGGCCCAATTTTCTTAAAACATTAAACATGATTTTTTTAAAAATAATTTTAAATTCATGCACGACATATCATTTGATTATGATTTTGAAATGAAAAATAAAACTAGTTTTCTCACACATTGCATGTAGTATAGATTTCTTTATTGAGCTAGTCAATCATCCAAATGACCCTTCTCTTTCCCAGGGCTAGCTCGTGGTGGTCATGTGTAGTATTTAAGGTGTGGTTACATCGAATTTAGTTTATTCTTGGTGTTTCATTTAGTTATCCTTGGTGATGATTTATTTCTTTTTGTTATTTTGTAAAACTCATCATATAGTGTTGAATGTTTTCATTTCCTACACAATATTTTATTTGTTTATTATTACACTATTTGTATCTCTTGTTGATCACTTTGTGGACCTTGACCTATTTCTTTGAATTTTGTGCTTTATTTCATGTTAAGTCTTTTGTTAACTACCTAGCCTTGAACCAAGCAATCAGGTTCTCTCTAAGGATAAGATCGTTTAACCTAGCGTTTCTACTAGGCTCACCTCTGAGTCGTTACAGACTTGATAGCATTCTTAAGAGAAACCTTCTAAAGGGATAGCATAGAATCCCCTAAGAGCATATAATCCACTCCATTTCTGATGAAGCACAACCATAAGCGATTAAAGTTATCTTAAAAAGTATTAAAGGTAGGTAGCCAATTTACCCCTAAACCCACATCCTCATTGAGAACTCGAAATGGGAAGAAATCCACGAAAACTTCCTCACCTTGAAGCCACAACCTTGCCTCTTTGCAAACGGTATCAATAGTAATTTGAAATCCATTCCCCATCTCTAAGTAGAACTCTGACACTTATAAAGAGGTTGATTCTAGCTCCTTAAAAATTTCCTAGCTAGATGAATTGGCACCATAATCTATTAAAATCATTACCTTTTCATCACCAATTCATCTTAATAGTTGGAACGAACAATTCCTATTTACCCCAACCATGGAATGAAGGACAGCGCGTGTTGCAACAGCATAAGCCCTTTGTCGGATTCCTCTTTTCCCTCCTCTTGTTTATCTTCTTGGGCGACTGCTTCTCACTTTCCAACATATGGAAAACTGATTTGCAGCAATCTTCCATCTCCCTCTTGTCTCCACAACAAAAATAAAGATTTGATCCCAACACGTTTGCCACTCAACTTGAGTTAGGCTGGCAAATAATCACCCACCGATCTCTGTGGGTCTTCCCCCAAGCAGAGGGAAGGGTTCTCCTAGAGGTGCAGGGCAAGGTATGAGTTGAGAATTAAGCAATTCTCATGGCCTTGCTCATTTGTCTTTTCTATCTCATATAATGGTCAAAAATAATTTCTAAACATTCTCAAGACACTGGAAAGCAATCAAATTTTATGCATGATATGAACTTTCGTTATTGCATACACCAAATTCTTCTTGGATATGTTTCACAAATTGAAATTTTTTTCTTGTTTTGATGGCTAAAAAAGGGAAAATTGCAAAAAATAAATGTCGTAAGATGAATCAGTCCTTTTAAGATTAAATGGTTTCAGTGATCACTTGGTAAGATAAAAACTCAAAGCCAAGGGGAGTTATAAATGGGAGTGACTACAGCTTTAACATGAAGAAACTTCTTAAGAGAGTCCATTCCATGATCCTTCCCAAATCCACTCATCTTATAGCCACCAAAAGCCAACCCGGTGTCCATAGCGAAGTAGCAGTTAATCCAAATGGATCCAGCTTTGATAGACCTTGAAACCGTGTTAGCTACATCGATGTTGTTAGTCATGATCCCTGCTACTAAACCATACTTTGTAGTGTTTGCCCTTTTTATAGCTTCTTCCACAGTCCTGTCATTTCTCTAAATTTAGGGTTTCATACAATTTCAATGCAAAAAGAGGAAGAAGAAGAAGAAGAATAGACTTTGCTTACTTGAATTTCATGAGTGCCATTACAGGTCCAAATATCTCCTCTTGGGCTATAACCATCTCATCCTGGCAACATCAACATTATGTTACTTACAAAATCATATACTTTCTCGAAAATAGATGCTTTTTGTGTGGAAATGAAAACCAACAATAAAAAAGTAGAAGCAAAACACAACTTCACATGAAAACTCATAATAATTCATAATATCAAAAATCAAATACAAGAACGAGATTTATGGAAATATTATTTGGATAAGTGTGAAAAGTTGTAGAAAAATAACCTTAACATCAGTGAAAATTGTAGGTTGGATGTAATATCCTTTGAAGCCGATGGACTTTCCTCCTGTCAACAGAGTGGCCCCCTCTCTTTGTCCATGATCAATATAGGAGAGTATTTTTGCAAATTGAGTCTTATCCACCTACAACAACGTATTGCATTAGATTTTGAGAAAATTCTCTACAAATTTAAGTAAATTTCATCCGAATCTATTTTTCAAAAGGGTTTTTATTATTAATTTATTCAATTTTTACCTATTTTCTTATTTAATTTACCTGAGGTCCTTGTTGAACATTAGGATCAAAAGGGTCACCCACCACCCAATTCTGAGCCTTCTCCACAAGCTTCTCCTCAACTTGATCATAAATTCCTTCTTGAACATATACTCTGGACCCAGCAGCACAAATCTCCCCCTGCAAATGATAAAATCCGTGCAATTCGCTTAAACAATTATGGGTATTCAAAGAAAGAGCTGAGTGAGTCAAGCTTCATATTTTTTTGGTTATGTCATGTCAGTCTTGACTTTTTACCTTGTTGAAAAGAATGCCGAGCAAAGCCATGTCAGCAGCTTTGTCGACATCAGCATCGTCAAAAATAATGAGGGGCGACTTTCCTCCCAGCTCTAGGGACACCGTCTTTAGGTTGCTTTTTGCTGCAGCTTCCATTATTTGACGCCCAACTTCTGTAGATCCAGTGAAACTCACCTTCGACACTCAACGAATTGTTAGTTTGAATTTGCAAAAGTAACACTTTGATCATAGTTTTTGTGAAAAAAAATTAAACAAAAAGGGACTTACTGCATCAATGTCCATGTGAGAGCTGATTGCTGCTCCAGCAGTTGGTCCAAACCCAGTTACAACATTCAGTACTCCATCGGGCACTCCAGCCTTTTATAAATAAATAAAGTCAATATACAAGTAAAATATAAATAATTCATTGTCAAATGATCATCCTCAATGAATTTAATAAAACAAATATCATGTGATATAATTTTTATTTGCTAAAACTACACCGGGAAACTAGTATAATGCAAATATTTGCACACATTTGCGAAAGTATAGACAAAGATATACGTAATTTTAAAAAGATAATTTTAAGCTAGCTCATTATTGTTTTGGATATATAATTGATTAATATGATTTTGGAGGAAGAACATTGTTGAATAGCAATAGATTTATCTATTGTGTTTACCAGTTTTGCAAGATGAGCACAATATAGAGCGGAGAGAGGTGTTTGCTCAGCTGGCTTTACGATGACTGTGCAACCTGCGGCAAGGGCGGGACTGACCTTGAGAAAGAACATGAGCATTGGAAAATTCCATGGAATTATGAGGCCCACCACACCGATCGGCTCTAGCAAAGTGTAGCCGTGAAGCTCCGTCGACATTTTGAGCACATCTCCAGAAACTTTATCAGCAGCTCCAGCGTAGTAACGGAGATATTGGGCCACCTGAGGAACGTCCATTGTCATGCACATTTTGAACAATTTTCCGGCATCAATGGCGTCTAGAGTGGCTAATTCTTCTCCATGTTCTTCTATCAAATCTGCTAGCTTTAGCAGTATCCTTCCTCTTTCCTGATAATTGAAAATTTTAAAAAATTGTTCTTAAAAAAATTTTCAAGATAATCTTTTTTAGAAATTATTCTCCAATAAAAAAAATGAAATTTTCATAGTTTTTACAATGTTCGAATAAAAAGAAAGATAATTAACAAAATTAACCCTGACTTATGATATTAGTGGCAAGTCAAACCTTAAACTAATTTTACTAACAAATAAAATCTTAAACCATGGGAAATGAATGAAACAAATCTTAAAGTCATGTTTACCGCTACAAAATGTCTTCCATAAGGTGGACAACCGTACTTATATGATGGAAGTTATGATATCTGTTAATTTGTGAACATTAATAGGAATGACGTTCACTCTTTCAAATATATAATTTTTGGCATTTTTTTTTGTAAGTGCGGACATCCGCACATTAAGAGTGGGAGTCCTTTCAACTTCAAGGATCAGGCTTGGATGACCATACTTATATAATGGACGTACGCATCTTTGCATGTACATGGACTCAAATGTCCATACTAAAATAGTCGGCATTTGCTCTATAGAAAGAACGTCCGTTAATTTGTGAACGTTAAATTGGAAGGACGTCTACGTTTTTAAATATATAATTTTTCTCATTTTTGTATATGTGTGGACATTCACATGTTAAGAGGAGACGTCATTTCAACTATAAGAATCAACTTTGGACGTCCTCCAACAAAATATAACATCCAAAAATCAGTCTTATACGTACACCAACGCTAAGAAACGTAGAAGGATCAGTCTTTGACTTCTTCTAATGTTGAAGAAAGTTCAAAGATCAGCTTTGAATGTCCTTGAATGCCAAGGGTAGAGATTGGACGTCCAAGGATTAACCTTGGACTTCTTCCAATGCCGAGAATGGATCCTATTTAAAATTTCAATATTTTATAAAAGTCAATCTAAAATAATAAATTGGCGATAATGCTGTCCACAAATCATATTCTAAATGTGAACCAGGCCTTTATGGGATAACGGCATGCTGAAGAAAAAAATACATGCATCGCTTTTTAAAAAAGACAAAAATATAAAATAAATAAATAAATAATAATCATTAATTGCATTTTTTTTAGAATAAAAATTAAATTTAAGAATATTAAGATAATTCCATTAATTGAATAATTAGTATAATACAAGCAACCATTAAATAAAAAATAGTGGGAGATGACTTCTTATATTTTATATAATTTCATTGATTTTATATTTATGTAAATGGAAAATAAACATTAATATTTTATAATAATTTTAAATGTCTTAAGAAAAAATTATCTTTTTTGTATTTTTTAAAAATTAGTTGCTATTATTAACAAAAGTGGTTTAATCTTAAAGGTCTTAAACAAAATTGACTTATCCTATTAATTTCTCGTAAATTATCAATATGATTAGACCTTCCCTTTGAATAATTCATACTAGGATTAAAATAAAATAATTAAAATAAAATTGAGAGTTAATAGAGAAAAAAAAATGATAATAAAAGAAGAAAGAACTAACAAAAGGTGGCATACGAGGCCACGATCCATGGTCGAAGGCTCGTCTTGCAGCCTCGACTGCTAAATCAACATCTTCTTTATCTCCTTCAGCAACTCTTGCTATCACCTCTTCCCTTCTTGGATCAATTGTCTCCAATGTTTTCCCTGAAAAAAAAACATCAAATAATGACACTCATTAGAGAGATTTAGAGAGAGAAAGAGAGACGATATCATTGTTTTACTTGTAGCTTCAAGGAATTTTACGAGGCTCGTGCACTGTGTTCACAATAGTATTGTTAAGATTTACGATAAGTCCAAGATATCATCATAAATGGTATAATCCTTTAACAAAATTTCAATCGGTAATCATGTCAATCTTTGATTTTTGTGATCAAGTTAATAAAATTGTTCCCTATTATTGAGAAGTTGAAAATGACTTCTAACTTTCAACTTTCAATAAATCCC